>CAXKVY010001199.1:35000-262500 GCA_964058915.1 Tetropium fuscum | reverse complement strand
TCTCCGCCAAAACGATACGACGATGGTACGATGGCATACCACCCCCACCACTACTACTACCATGCATTTTGAATATGGAATTAGACATTCGGAGAAAGCTAATTATATTTGTGTACAATATTTAATTTGATGTTGCTTTTGTATATTTAGTTGTCGAGGACAGGATCTTTTTCTGAAAAATAAGATATCTACAATTACAAACTAGGAAAGTGGTGAAAGATATTATCTGCAAACCGCCCTTATTTTTGCTCTTGCATTGCTGCTGTGTTATTAATTTTACTGTTTAAAATAGGTACCTATGTCTTTTCTACTAGATATTTATTAGCATTGCTGTTTGCGACGTTTGCTTTTGGTCCTACAGTCCTACGCCAAATGTTTTGTATTCCTGGTACCTAGGCTAGGCGGGTGTCCATAGTCAGTCCTCACATTGGCGTCGAGGTTATTAACTGGTGTTAAATAACTGTTATTTGTGAACAGGTTCTTTACACAACCTGGATTTTTTTTATTTATACGCCGAGAAACAATTAAAATTATTATTGTGAAACCAACTGGTCCTTCTTGGAAGACCTTATGTCATGTACACGTATCTTTATCGTCCATTTTTCCCAATAGGCTGAGAAGGCTGCAGCCTAGGGCGGCAGATTTTAAGGGGCAGCCACAAATATACATAATGCATGAGACACTAAGAAAACGAAAATAGCTAACACTAATCACATTGTCAATATAAGTAATATATAATTTATGTCCGTCATATGTCTCTAGATCATGATCTAGATAGATGTGCTGCTTATGTGAGTTCGGAAGAGAAACTAGATTTTTTTTAACCAAATGCCAAATAAATGTGGACATTGCAGTCGCCACTCGCACTAGCATGTGCGTCTGCCACGGCCGACTAAAAAGACTGGGGCGCACCGAGTCACGTGATTAAAGTAGGTCTATAATTTTAAAGCTGTAAAACATTTGGAATATATAATTTATATACTTAGTTTTGTGGGAATAATGGGAATTGTCTTCAAAAATTAACACTAAGTACGCAAGAATACACAAAAGTTATAATTATAATAACTTTACATCATTCAAATTAGTCTGGCTGACTGACTAAACAGACCACAACCAACTAAAAATATCACAGACCTACTTTGGTCACGTGGTACACCTTGCGCACTGACCAATCTTTTTAGTCGGCCAATCTTTTTAGTGTGTCTGCATACCTGCTATGAATTAACTGTTCTGGAGAGTGTAGCATCTCTTGGCTGCGAAGAGTGAAGATCGATGGGTTGGTAAAGGCTTAATGCTCTTGCCATATTGAGAATCGAATCTCATCTCTGCTTGCCCAGGAGTTGAACTATGATGACATGATTGATGATTTTGCTCAAAGAAAGTTAGTTGGATTTATGACAAACTGTAACATTATTCAAATTCAAAAATTTAAAAAACTACTTATATAGTTACAGATAATTAAAAGGGATAAAACAGAGAAAAGCACATAATTTTATTCCAGTTTGACATTTCTAAACGACGAGGCTACATTTTACAAACGTATATTATAATTTCGATACTTAATAAGCAATACTTCTTTCACTCTTAAGAAAGAAAGTATTGCTTGAGAAGTTCACTATTTACTTTTAAGAGTGAAAGTATCGCTTGAGAAGTCCTATATATTAATGTTTCAATTCGTGCTAATAGTTATATAGATAAATCCATTATTCATGTCAAATTCAATTAAAATGGTTCTTACAATATTAAAATGATTCAATATCATTTTAATATTATGTAACACTTCTCCTTTTTAATTACATTACCTTAATTAAAGGGCCTCTCATCCAGGAGATGTGACGTAATGAATTTTTTCTTTGTTGCCTATCGGCTGCTCAGTTAAATACGGAGGTCGTGGATTTGCTAGAGGCTTGCACTTAGATACCTTTAGATATATCACCAGAAAAATCAAATCACAGCTTGACAATGACCGGCTTGATCTACTTCTACTTAAAATTTTGTATAAAAATACTTGGACGCCAGGTCAAGAGTACTTTAATAGTACAGAAGACCGCAGAAATGATCAGCCAATAATTATCAGCTGTGACCTCTTGTGACTCAGACTTTTCCCAGAGAAATAAAAGATAAAGATTTTTTTAAAACAATATATTACAAAAACATTTATATTACCAGAGTTGATGGTTCACAGTGATTCTTAAATTAAAATTTACAATTGGATTGCTTGAGGGGCGTAAAAAAGACTCTACTTGATTAGGTAGCCTGAAGGGCTTTAGGTTAAAACAATAAAAAAAAATTTCACTCTTGACACAAGGGCAAGTCGAGAAATTTATCATTTACAACAAAAGTGAATTGTAAACCTTGGTAAAAGTAAAGTGGAAATATTCCTTAAGACCTGGTAATTCCTAGGAGCAATTAATTATTCAAAAATACCTTTTCTCTTCTCTGGAGATCCCCTCGTGAATGGCTTTCTCCAATTAAAATTATTGGCAATTATTGGCTCCTCCGGCTGCAGGAGGAGGTATCTTCCAGTCTAACATTCAGGAATAGGTAATAAAGGTCTCTGCTCACAACAGGAATTGATTCTCGGTCATGAAGGTGTGGAAGAAAAATTTACCAGTATCAGGTTTTACAAATTTGGACAAAAAAAATATATGTATAAATTCCCGCTTGAACCGGATATCAAGAGTGAAATTTATACTAAAATGAATTTAAATAAAATAACTAGATTAATAGTTCAAAAATATGAGTTTTAATTATAATAAAAATATTGTAAAGTTAAATGTTGCAAGTAAATTTTGATTAAATTCCCAAAACTTGAGATTAGACTTTATCAAAGTAAAAAAATAATATTATCAAGACAGGAATGTGGTATGCAAATTTTCACGATTTCATTAAATAAAAAAATAAAAAATTGAAATAAATGCTGCTTTTTGCCGATGCTAAATATAAGCAAATACCTATGGCTTACGCCGTCGAAGTAATATCTTAAAAAAACTTAAAGTATTAAAGTACATAAAGTAAGTTTTACCATTCGGTAAAACAGTAGCAGTGATTCAAAATCACCAGGTAGGAGTCCAAAACCGAACAATTCAAATTTAAATTAAATATATATTTAATTCAATAAAAAATAAAGTGGTAATCATATACCAAAATAGAAAAAGAATATATACGTGGCTTTTGTGCCCACAGCTCACTCCAAGTAGTTGCTATTGTTTAAACCGTAAAATTTAATATGGCATTAACCTATTTTAAGGTTCACACAAAGCCTTAATTACTTGGCCCAGCTGTAGAACATTTACACATATCTCTTAATAATAATAAAATATTGTTGACTATACCTGGTAACTTGGAATCACTCCACACACCACAACAACGAAAATATATCTTCGAGAGCGTAAGGTCGACAGGCTAAAACAAGCCGGCAGAAAAAGGAATGATTTCTGCGGATCCCGCGTATAAATGAATAACTTTCTACAAGGTCGCGCGGTTTTATTTCAAATATTTGAAATAGGAATTCAAACATTAGTCATAAAACGGAACGGAATTTATTTACGTTACAATTATTAAAATACAAGTCCAGTATATTTTAGTTCCAGTGCACGGTGTAACTATAATCAGTATTAGATATATTCGGGCATTATCAGAAATAATTAAGATATTTGAAACATAGAGTTAACTAAAAGAGTTATGGAATGTAATTATTTGAATTTAATCAATAATATTGACCTTAACAAAAATGTAATAAATAAATAAATGGTGTTATAGCGTACATTCCAAGGAGATAGTTTTGCCTAAGGTAGATGGATCGACACTATCGACAAAGATGGCACGCTAAGAAATGCCATTACCATTTATCAATGACATTTTATTTTACTTTTTATTGTATTTTATCTTTTTTTATCACTAATGTGAATTATTTGATGCAGGATACGTTTTAATATATATAATAGTTTATTATTTATACTATTATATATATGTCTATTAAAATATGTAACACAGACACAACTTGCCAGTTAGCCTTAGTTAGTTAGTGAGTAAGAATCTGAAATGTATCCAAATATAACTTTTACTGTGAATGTAATCTCATTAACAGCATATATCTACATAAAATAAATAAACGCATCAACGAGTTGAGATAATCAACCAAATCTAAAGGCTCGACCGACTACGCTACGACGCTACCATAACGATAAAGAGCATATTAGTAAATATCCATCGTAAATGTCGTAACTGTAGACCTTACTGCAGAAAAAAAACAACTAAAAGGCTCAATAAAATATCATTCACTATAAATCATCTGTAGTTAAATAATATTTGTAAGAGTAGCCTGAATTCTGAACGAAGGCAAAAAAAAGAGGAAAACAAATTAAAGTAATTTATTTTTCTAAACAAAATACAAACAAAACAATATAAGGTTATAATGCAGGAAAAAATAGGTTATATAGTAATAACATAATTAGTAAATTAATTGCATTTCATTTGCAAAAATAAAACTACTAAAATAATCTTTATTCATAGCATACCTACGCATTATGCAGATATTAGTGGAAAAATATATTTTTAATTAATTACCCTGTAATGTTTACTCAATAACATTTGAACAGTAGCCTGCATAATGTAGGGCTTAAAATGACTAAAACAATTAAATATTACTTGAAATAGAACCGATCAATGACCATACAACATATTAATATTACATATGTATAAAATGAAATAATCTAAAAATTGGAAATAAAGTAGTTAGCTATTCCATATAAGTTTCTATAGAATAATCAAGTAAAAATAAAATAGTAAAATTAACTTATTAATAAAAGTAATTTATTATAAAAATGAAAAACAAATCAGTCTGTGGCAGTCTGCTTTGTATACAATCACTAAAATTAAAGTTATTTGTGCCTAGACGTAAGCCCTTCATTCAACGGCAGAACGAAATTTCTGTATGAGATAGATGTACAGTTGTATTTGCCCTCAGTGGTGATCGGTGGTGAAAAATAGACGTGAGGCCAGAGGCAAAAAAATTTTAAGTCTCCTATTACGATAAAAAAAATGTAGGAATATGGTAAGAAATTATTATAACAAAACATTGTTATGAATACATCTTATAAATATTTCTTATTACATTCTAAATATATCTAAAATTTTAATTATTATCAATTAAAATAATATATTATTTATAATTATACTATTTTAATTATATAATAAAAACAGAGAGATTAAAATAATATAGAGATGTTATTAACAGAAAATAGTATATTAGGTTACTAGGAGTAGAAGGCGAATATTATGTGTTAAGGTCTTAAGTTTGCTCAGACAAGGTGCTAAACGATGCTGAGCGAATTGGGCGAAACACATGAACCTTCGACTCCGAATGACATACAATTCTTTCTTCAAGTGTCAGAATAAAAATAACAAATTTTATATCCAAAAATACGATCCAACGTCCGACGACAAATTTCAACTGACAGTATTAAACTACCAGTTAATGAGAAGTGAAAGTTACATGGTCAAAGTTACATTTATTTACTTATTATATTATATTTACTTATTATATATATAAGATTTGATAGGAGCAATGTACGTTAAAAAAGACTCATTTAGCCCATCCGATTTTTTTTTCGACATCGGTTGACGGAAATGACCTCAACTTTGGAATTTTAAATTGAACACCATATATATTATTACATCTTTGGAATATTGAGAAAATTCTGAGTAACTGATGGAACTATTTTGGGGACGTTTTAAGTCCACTTGTTTTTGTCAGAGCCAATTTCATTTTTTAATCGTGGAGTGCCATTATTGGTATAATTTGGTTCAAATTGACTGGTATATCTTCCAAAAAATTAGATTGACAAAAAGATATATAAAAATGACGTACGTCTTGGCGTGCATTCAAATTTGACCAAATCACTTTTTGTCTATTTTGACCATTTTACCAAAAGATATCATAATGGGAAACTGATACTATAAAATAATACATTTTGTATAGAATCCATTGATATGCCCTGCCCATCCTTAAAAATCTGCAATGTGCAAGTAATAAAAAAAGAAAATTTCCAAAAATTATAAAATACATTTCATTTTAGTCATTTTACTACTTTACATTCAAGTCATTTTACTACTATTTATCACACTAGCCATGGAAGAAACAAACTTTTCTAACTATAAAGTAAATGTTCATGTTGGCCACCGACAGCACTCTGCCCTCCTAATTGTCTCCCTATCATTCTATCCAACATTCCACGATCGATCGTCACAATATATTCCCTAACTCTATGCTCCTAATCTTCCCTAGTTTTTAGACGTCTGGAGTAAACTTTGCCTGTGATAACCCTATAAGAAAAAATCCAATTGAAATCGTGGATTTCACCTGTCAAATTTACAACTTTTAATTATTTCTTCCATATTTATCACACTAGATAAATAGTAATAAAATGACCTGTTCAATTATTTAATGAAATTTATTTTCATTACCAATTAATCTAATTTCATTACAAATCTATTCTCATTACTTGCACATTGCAGATTTATCAAGGATGGGCGAGCGAATCAATGGATTTCATAAAAAATTTATTATTTTATGATATCGTTTCAGCATTATGTTATCTTTTGGGAAAATTGTCCAAATGGACAAAAAGTAATTTAGTCAAATTTAAATGCATGCCAAGACGTCATTTTTATATGTCTTTTGTCAATCTAATTTTTTGGGAGTTATATCAGGCAATTTGAACCAAATTAGTGGGCCAAAATCAAGTTAAAGTGCCCAAAATAGTTCTATCGTATTTAGAATTTTCTCAGTATTCCAAATATGCAACAATATACAGGGTGTTCTATTAAAAATTCCATTCCAAAGTTGAGGTCACATCCGTCGAAATCGGAAGTCGAACTAAAAATCAGATGGTTCAAATGTTTTTGGAGTAATGGATTGCTGCTGCAAAATTTCATTTGGATAGCTCAAAAATTGTGGGAATGGCGGGGTTACCATGATATGTAGTCACCCGGTTAAATATGCATATTATAATTATGCTTGAGGAAAAAATATTATATTATGTTCTATCATAATGATTAGTGTGGACACAAACATCTATAAAATTTTAGTGATGATTTTAAATTAAAATTACGCAATACAATTTTAACAGTCAAGGTGCATATTACACTATTTTTGGTGCTTTTATCATTTGGTGGTATTTTTTATCATTCTAAATTCTATAAAAGTTGAAAAAAAGCCTCTACTTGCCTCAACTTACATCAACTTGCCGCTATGTCATAAGATAATAAGAGATAAATAATGTTATGATATATGAAGCATAGATATTGTAGCTATATAATGAATTAATTGTAATACATTGCCAATAATGACTATAATCTCTATACTGGAGTGAATAATTTTACTAGCCATTCAGACATTTCTCAGTAAGAGCCGGAAGCCTATGAGACCAGTAAAATTAATACAAAATTCTTGACACTTTTTCAGAGACCAACACATAATGAACAATTAAATATTAATTATTGAAACACTGGTGAATACCAGGATATATTGACATTTTAACCGTCATTATTTTTCGTGAATTTGTAGCAGTTTTAGTAATTTTGAACTAGAACGGCAAATGGTCACTTTACATCCCAGGCAAAATACAAAATCTTAGGCCTAGTGCTGTAAGACTTGTGATTCGCGAGAAAAAAATCCACAAAAAATGTCAACTTTCTTGACAGTCTTAACGTAATATTTATTTAAAATAAAAGATAATAAATTCGGAAATCAACTAACTTAATAATTCATAATATTAATACCAATAAGATATAAATAATAATTTTGTTTTTTTAGGTTGATAACACAGCCATAGTAAATTGTATTCATTTCACAGTAAAGCACAAAAAAATCTTATATACATATAAATACAATTTCTTATATGCCTTATATACTATACTATAAATAAAATACTGATACCAATCACATGCTGTAAAATGGAAAGGTATGTATTCCAGGCAAGATCATAATGTAATTTCCACAGCGGTAGGCCAACTTCGAATTCAATATTCTTTATAAATTCTATAAAAGAAATAAGAATAATATCAATTTTAATGTTAGATAACGTTGAAATTGAGGAACACACCAAAAGGAATAAATGGGAAAATATCATGTCCATATCATTTCAATATGTGATTTGAATGTAAAAATTAAATGATACTTTTTAATTTATATTTTGGTTTGTAATTATAATTTTACTAATAAATCAGGTGTACAGGTGTCTGATGGATAAAAGCACCTTTTGAGTACTTAACTTTGCATCTAACAATGAGACGATATTTTGCAAAATTCTAAATTGCTATTATTTAATAAAACACACCATATCTGTATTACCTTACAATTTTATTACTAACTACAATACCATAATAAAATCACAAACTCACTTTCACTCAGCAACATTGTGCCGGCTTATCAAAAAATAAAATTAAATATTTTCTTTAAAGGAAGCATTACGACAAAAATCGACCACATAATTTTCCAATATTTTTTTCCTGAAAGAGAAATGTTTTCTGAGTCTGTAGCTGCCTAATTGGCTAGGTTTGGTTTCATATTACAAAACATATGTTTTTTTGATGCACAACGCTACCTGCTCCAATATAGGGATTTTTGGATTATCCATTTCTACGGTCAATATTTGTTTATTATTTTCGGCATAGGCGACAAATTATTAGTTAAAGACAGTTTCATTATAACTTCTTTTGAAGAATGATGCATTTTTGGTGTCCATACTAGAACTTTTATAATTTATATAAAAAAGAATGGCTCCATCATCCGAAATAACATTATCAAACACGCAGTATGATTCTGGCAGTCTTGGATTCGCCATGGCAGCAGCAACATATGTTAATGCTGTGATCTCTGGTTTTAAAAGATGTAAAGCTAAGCCAGTTAATGGTTTGAAATGTGTAAATTGTGATGCAACCTTTCATACAAGTTGTGCAAAGAAACTGAATGTGAAATTCGTGGACCATAATACTGTAATGTGCTCTGATTGCTGTGATATATTTTTTAACGAATTGTAATAATGACGCGGCATTTTTTTTTGTCATTAGTGATATGTATGGTAAGGACAAAAAAGTGGATACTCATATTTTTAACTTGTTTGAAACACCTGAGAGACAATAAAATATGCAAACATGAGAACAAATAACTTTTTCTACAATCGCCTCAATAGTAGGCTTTTGCGCTTTCAATTCTCAACGCAAAGTACGCCATTTCCGATGCTGACATAATTGTCATCCATTGCCACTTTAAAGAGGCAATAATGTCAATTCCCGCTCGCTTCTTTATTATAAAGTCCTTAGCAGGCGCTTGTCAGTCAAAAATGACACATGAGAAATGTAGCTAACAAAAAAACTTATAAAAATCGGTTCATATATAAACATATGTCAAATACATACAAGACACTATATTAAGCGATTGTAGAAAAAATGTTGTATGTATTACGAGCACAAACTGCCATTGCCGCATTTGAAAGAATACCGCGCGACGCGAAGCGGAGAAATTTCTTTCGCAAGCGGCAATGCAGTACTTTGCGCTCTTAACACACAAATAACTATCATTAGATTCATATAACCGTATAACAACCTACTTACTATATAGAAATTAATGTGTGGTGTACGCTATGTGATATCTTTCAGACTAACTGCCTAATATAAACTATTTTATTTTAACAACATATATTCGACTCTTAGGTAAACATTCTATAATGAGTTTCCTGAACCCATAAGTGGTGACAGTGATGACCTAATTAATAATGCGCTTTATTTCGGGCGCCGCATAAAGACTGTTTACATTCCAAACTTCAATAATAATTATTGTTGATATAATATTCCAACATAACTATGTTATAAACCAAAAAGACATTATTATCATTGTTGAAAAAGACATTATTATTGTATTTCTTAGTATTTTAACCTATTATACGTCAAACTTTAAATATATTTCTCTACAATTCAAGCCCAAATTGTTTTTTTAGACCTATGAGTTAAATATACAAAAGATTTGAAAATAAAATGTCTGTTTCCATGGACGTCGCGTATTAGTTTAACATTTCTTACGTAAGAGCACCAGGCCAGCTGAGCTTTAAAAATTAAAAAGTCTGGTTAAGGGTTAGGTTATGGATTGTGGGTGGATTGTTTATATATTTATTTGTTTATTACTATTTTGGTCAACGTTTATCGATTTTTTTTATATTAATGATGGAACCTACTATGGACCTACTATGTACACTTTTATAAAAGAATGGAAAAAGGGGCCCAAATGTGGAATTCTCCATATAAATAATTATCCGGTAAGTACCTACATAGAACCGGATTATTATTTATATGGATATTTTTTTAACTAACTAAACAGATAGCAAATAGCAAACTTGATGATACTGATGGAAAAGGCTCAGAAAAACAATGAAATTGTGCATTACACCTTTCGATTGAACAGTTTTTTGCACTTATTCCTTACATATGAATACTTTGTTCAGGTCGGGGAAACCAAGAACAAAATACATCATTTGATCCTGATACTGAATAATGTGCTTTTAATAAATTTAAGTACTAATCAAACTGAAAAGACTTTTAGTGACCAGAGCTTACGCTACGCATATTCTGGCCACGTTTCAAACATCCTAAATCGTCTAGGAAAAAATCACTTATGGTTCCACTTCTGATTAGGTAGGTCCTCTATTTTCACTCATTTTCTGACCAACACTCAAAATCAATTATTTGCAATCAGGAAAAAATAGCTAAGTTTGTGAAGAAAACTGCAAAACGTGAAATAGGTAAATCAAAATAAAATGAGACTAGAAATTAGAAGTTACCTACGTAACGAATATAAATACAAATATTGCCGGTATTTAAATTAACACAATGAATTTATAATTTATTACGTAAGAAACTGTTATTAAATAAGTTTATTCAAAACCTTATAGTACCCCTTCTTAACCTTATAGTTTTCATTTTTTTCTTGTTATTTTAATGACAGAGATTTCATTCTTATTAAAATATATTTTTATCTAAAGTTTGCAATAATCTATAATAACTGTCCTAACTTACCATCCGACAACATTGCAAAATTTAAGGACCATGTCAAAGCCGTTTCATTCTAACCATAGGACCAAGCAACAACATACGTCTTTTGTACAAACCTGGCATTCAAAAATTCGTAATATTTTTATTTTAATAATGTTTAGTTAATTGTTGAAAAGTCTCTCAGTCAAGTAAAATATCAAGAAACTGATTTATACAACTTATTTCAATATCACGCCTGCAGACGCTCTTAAACTTGAGTCCCCATAAGACAACAATACATCGATTTTTAAAATAGGAACCCCCGCAAATTTGCGTTCCTAACCTAACTAATATGGTCAATTGTTCACAAAAAAATAAATGAATTTTGAATTCTTCATTTTTAAAATTTATAAAATGTGATCTTTTGTCCTAATCTGTTACTCGGGTAGGCCACTTCACAATGGTACTCAAATAAAACCATTACAACACATTACATAGGGTTTTAAAATATGTTGAAATATTATATTAATCAATGTTAAAATCTCCGCAAACAATGAAATTAGACATTCTATTTAAGAACAAGTTTATATCCTTGAAGGAGATCTGTAACAGGTAACTATAATGGTAATAGTTCTATTTTGTGTCTAACAGACAGCACAGCCCTCAAAATGTTTATCAATGCAGAACTGTTGATACTTTCGCCCATATAGCAACACCCCACTCTTAAAAGAGACCTACAATAATTAAGAGCCTAAGACCTAGCTAATTAAGAGATATCCATTTATATGCAATTTATTTATGGAATCTGAAGTTTCCCATGTTACGGCAAAACACATAAAATTTAGATTTACGTAATAACAGATGCCCAAATATGAATTTACACTAATTTACTATTTACTATTACACTATTTAAACTTGAGCAAATTGAGTAAAAGAACATTTGGTTCAAATATCAAATTGTTTGCATTCTGTCATGTTTCGAATTTCTAAAAAACGTTGCACGCATGCACCATAAGACCAAACATTTTGTTTCATAGCCTTGCTGAAATTATCTTCAGCAATTTTAACTTTGAAAGATGAATACAGCCAGGATGCTTTGGTTTAATGGGCTCAGAGGGTACTTCTGGGAAGTTGGGCATTAATGTTGCGATAAAATCATTAGATGTTGTTTGTGTGTCAACCATGTATACATGTAACACTACTGTTTTTGGTACACCTTATACAGATTTAAACTCTGTACCACTTCCAGTAATAACTAAATATTTATTAACCAAATCAGATTATTAACCAAACTTATATATATACCAAATTTATAAGCCATTTCTTACCACTCATCTTTCTTTTGCGAAAATGATGGTGGTTATAAGGAGGAATCTTAAGTGTGATCTCATAAAATAATTGCATTCATTCAGTTTTATTTGACTTTTATTGGATTCAACTTCATTTTACTAGCAACAATAGCCTACTTTAATTATTTCTTCAACTTCAACATGCCATAATATTTTGGATTATATCGTAGATAGATATATTGCATTATATTTTAGGCGTAATATAATAGAGAATAATATAATAGTGAAACATCACTTGAAATTTTTAACCGATGGGATCTCCGTATAACTATATTCCTAGTTTATCTGCTTGCCCACAGCAGTATAAGGATATATTTGGTTTATAGCTTGTTTATTTTATTCGGCCTTGATACTGTGATTGTAAAACGCTGTTTTAGCATTTATTCTGAGAATAGTGTAATTCGGAGTATATACCAGCATCGTAAAATCGGCCCTAAGTTTGGCACAAATTAAATGATAAAAATTATTACAATTTTCACATTTTAGAGCACTGATAACATTTCTCTTACATCTTTCATACAGACTAATAGGAACGGTTTTGGTTTCCAATCATGGGTCGTTTTGGGACATGGGACTCATTTGACGGCAACATGGGCATTATGAATAATGTACACATTATATAAGGCTTACAGAAAAGGGCAATCTTCAGGGTAATGAGCCCATCTCATTAAAGACCAATGAAGTAAATAAATGTATAAACCAAATAGAATATTAAAAAAATAATACCTTGTCCTCTAGAGATTCATATGCTCTATGAGAGTTTGATATTTTAATAAACCCCCTATGTCTTCGAATATAAAAAAATGTAGATGTGCCCAACACCAGCAATACACCAAAGATGGAAGCAATTATTACACCTGCAAATAAATAACAATAATAATAAAATCTTCTTTTATTGACACATTATATATATATATATATATATATATATATATATATATATATATATATATATATATAAATATATATATATATATATATAAATATATATATATATATATATATATATATATATATATATATATATATATATATATATATATATATATATGTTACATATATATATATATATATATATATATATATATATATATATATATATATATATATATATATATATATATATATATATATATATATATTTATATATATATATATTATATATATATATATATATATATATATATAGATATATATATATATATATATATATATATATATATATATATATATATATATATATATATATATATATATAGATATATCTATATATATACATATATATATATATATATATATATATATAGATATATCTATATATATATATATATATATATATATATATATATATATATATATATATATATATATATATATATATATATATATATATATATATATATATATATATATATATATATATATATATATATATATATATATATATATATATATATATATATATATATATATATATATATATATATATATATATATTTATATATATATATATATATATATATATATATATATATATTTATATATATATATATATATATATATATATATATATATATATATATATATATATATATATATATATACATATGACAAAAAGAACATTACCTATATTAGAAGATTCTACCGAATTGTTCATGACCTCTTGAAATAGTTGTTTACAGAATTCTGGCTCTGCAGATAGTACGTGTGAACAGTTTGTTTTCTAAAAATCAATAAACAGAAACATAAATCAATCCATAAATACTACAGTCCACAAATACTACAATAATAAATACTACAGATATATTAGTAATAATAGTAGTTAATGTAAGTATTGCTTGCAATAAAGATACCTAATTATAATTACCATTGCATATACTATTCGTTAGTGCCAATTTTATATGTAGGATTTTTAGATACTCTTAGTTAAATCCATGAGTGAGGTCTTATTTCTGTCTGATAATAATCAGTCTCCTAACTGAATCTAACTAGTTAATATTATAATGTGTATAATGTTCCAAGTACAAAATTTTGAATATGCAACATATTACCTTATTATCTTTTTGACTCACTCAATATAATTCGCTCATGTATAATTCAATAATAAATATAGTTATAATAATAATAAAAAAATATTAAAATATATCTACAATGGGTTCAGAAGTCAAAGATTTGCGCAGAAGAAGGGGTTATATATATATATTTTTTGTTATATGTTTGCTGAATATATAATATACAGCATTGCAGAAAAACCTTACGTGAACAGAAATATTTTCTACCTTAATCAAATCAGTATTGTACTACTCAAATGTGTGTTGAAACAAGTCATCCTGTATATAAACTTTACTGGTTCCCCGATGAGAAAATCTAATACATAACCTACAATTTGAATGTTAAAATCACGAAGAGTAGAGACAGGAGACTGAGCGTGGTTTAAGCAATGGGACGTTTTCCTACGGAAAAATGGCAGGTGCCCATAAGTGCACTGAAAGTGAAGAAAAAGTGAACTCAACTAAAAGATAATCAAATTCTGTTTTGACCGTTTTGAAATGGTGCAGGTACTGCAGGTGCCGTGTATGGCGCTGGTCAAAAGAAATCGATCAGTTGCTCGATATTATTCTCGCTACAGTTATGATGTACGAAATCGTGCCCTCTTTTTCGAGCAGCTTATAACAACATTAGACGGATAATCAACAATCACATGTAATGGACTTCTTTTTGTTGTCTCTCTCATTTTATTATTTGTTAAAGAAGAACACTCGAACAGCATATGTTGTAGATTAAGAATAATTTAGTGACGGAACCGACAACTTTAAAGATGTAACAGTACTGTGCCTTCAATAATGCAGACTACATATTAAACTAAATAGGAAACAGAGAGGATAATATACCGCAATGCATAGACCATATGACTAGATAAGTACAGTAGTGAGCAAAAAAAATAGGACAATATATAAAAATAGGATAATATATACTTTTGCTAAAATCTAGTTGTGTACATCAAACTTTCATTTTTGTGACTGTCAGTTAGTTGTCAAATATTATTCAAATAGACAAATTTATATTAGAAAAAAATATAGTTATCCTACTTTTCTCTGCTCAGACAGTACATGAAACAACTCACCTTTATTTCTTTAACATCTGTCTTGGAACATAATAACACAATTGTATAGTACTTTGTACCTAAAAGAACATGCATTAGAAATTATATACATTGCACAATGAAATTGGAAAAAACGTATCAAATGTTTAAGTAAATAATCCAAAATTTTGGACTTGTCACTGTGGTTATTATTAATTAACTTAATTGTACTAACATCTTTGAATTAACATTTGGTCACTTACCAGATTCTTTGGTTTCATTGCAAATACTGTCAGAATAAGTAAGAGTTACTGAAGACTTTTTATAATTAAAATCTACTTTAGGACATTCTAAACTAGGAACCTACAAAATACACATTTGAATGAAATTATGCATTTCTAAATAAATATTTAATAATTAGGATATTTAAGTGTTTGTGAAGTGGATTGAATGTGCAAGCTGTAAATGAACTTTTAATAAATATCTAAATATCCTAATTTGTTATTTTGCACAATTTTCATAATAAAAACTAATTTTTACAAATATATTAGTACGGCAGCCCATCACCATTTGTAGCGCGTTGAAAAGCGTGAAATATATATGTTCAATATGTTAAAAAAAAGTTCAAAATAATTCATTTTTATTATCTTTATTTATGATGGAAGTGAATGTGTTGTAAAAATGGTAACGGACATTTTGAGTGCTGTACAAAGTGCCAAAGAATTAAATATAAAAAAATGCCTACAGGTTGAAATTTCTGTCCATTTTTGCTAATTATCGACTATTTGAAATGTAATCAACTTGATTAACACATGAATACAATGAATTATTAACAATTGGAGGATCGTATAGAGAACTAAATATTCTTACTGAAACCGGTATATATGTGAACATACTCTCAATCTGTTTTGTATACAAAAATAAAACTAATTGAAAAATTCATAAATAATAACATATCTATTACTAGGCATAAAGATCAATTCTGCTGCCTGCAATTCTGTTTTCATAAAACCACACTCTTCACAGAGAGGATGTTGTTATAACTGTCTAAAACTTTATAATCTTCTTCTGACGGATATTAAGGAAATTAAATCATTTGATAGATTTAAAAATATAGTAAAATGTATTATCAGCTGAGTCATACAATTATCAGTGATTGAAATTTTTTTTATACGTACATTATTAATCTTTGGTTTGTTAATCATTATATGTATTTTCATATGTTTCTTTTATTATTTGGTAACTTATAGTATCCTGACGTACTATACAATGTATCTTTGTCATTAGTATAAATAAATTTCTAATCTATATGCTCTAATAAATGATTGTATATAATTTTCTGTCCATTACTTCTATATAAAAGGATTTAATCCCATCTCAATAAATAAATTAAAATAGGCAGAAATGTAGCCTAATATCTTTTCATTACAGGTATGAGGACAGGACAGAGACGGTCTCGAGACAAAATATCAATGTAGTTTGTACCCGTACCATGCTAGATTAAAAAAACATCTTAAACAGCACATGCTTGTCCATGGCATGCAATCACAAATTAAACTACACAATTGTGACATGTGTGAATTTACCACCGAACGCAAGGATACTTTCGAACAACACATGAGAAGCCATAAGGATCACTTGGAAATTAAAATACATCAGTGCGACATGTGCCCTTTTGCATCTAAACGAAAGGGCAATGTAAACAAACACAGGCTGATCCATCTGGACGACGTGCAGATGCACAAATGTGAAGTCTGCCCTTTTTAATCAAAGCACAAAAGAATGCTTATGTGCGATCTACAGGTCCATAAAAAACCTACGGAAGAGACCAGCTACAAATGTGAGTTGTGTCTGTATAAAACGAACTTGAGGTTCAATCTCAAGAGGCATCAGATATTCCATCAAAATTCTTCGTACGTGACCATATTCATGTGTTCTCAATACAAATATTCGGAATGTTGGTATACGTTGGTGTGGCAACAAATGTAAATCAAATGTAAAGTGTGGTATAATGAAAAACACGTATAATTATTCCATACTATTGTATAATGGCTCCATTATACAACAGTTTTCAAATACATTATTCAGTTATTATAAAATGGTTGTGGACAAATTCTAGATTTTCATTGATTTGGATTATCTAGGGAAGAGCCTCAACACTAAAATTATAGGTTCCAGTATTGAGATCCAGTACACAATATTTATATAGGGTTATAGAGTAGTTTGAACACAAAAACATTAGATAGAAAATTGACTAAGCCATTATTAATATAGGACTACTACTTACATTAAGTTGCAAGTTATCTATATAAAATTTGTAATCTGTTCCATTATGGCTAACGGAACAATTTTCTGGTTTTCTAGCTATTTGCCTTGTTACAACTTCATACTGTTCAAGTTTTTTTTTGTTAATAGCCTCCTTAGCTGGAACCTGCAAAATATATTTTATTTCATTAAAAACTTGCGCGACATCAAGTCACTTTTCGTCGACATTAGGTCTTTTTCAGCTATCTTGGCGTGTATGACATTACAATCGTACATATCAAATTAATGCAAATTAATGTATTATACAACAGTTAGCAATAGTTTTTTAGGGTTTCCATATATACACATCGAATTTATTTTTCAAAGTTATCAATTAACATCAACATTGTTATTTTCATTGACGATTAACTTTATTCTATTGTTGATTAGGTCAACACCAAATCTTTCAATTAAGTACAATAACATTATTTTTATGGCTGCTTCCTATATGTTTAGATTTCGATGTATCAAATGATGTCAGACTATATTTTAGAAAATTTGCGCATCCCTATTTCTTAGTCAAGACAAAAAAATCTCTGTGCTCTCGGGGAAACCAATTCTATTCTAAAATAGTAACAACATTTATGGTGATGTCAAAACCGGTTATTTAATAATTTGGAAATGACTATAAATTAAAGTAAAACGTGTATTTAATGAAACAAGTGAACTATTTAATAGAAGTATTAGAAAAGAAAATTATATGATTATAATTGAATTTCATCATCATCTTCAGATCTTGAACGCATATTAATAATTAACGGTTCAACCTCATCATGACGTACTTCACGTTCCCGACCGAATGTCCAACACAATTTTCCCAAATATCTGGAGTAATTTGATTTTTTTGGAATTTGTAAGCCTTTTGCCACATTTCTAAAACTTGTTCGTCTCCGTAACCAACTTCACCAATATGTCGACCTATCGATCATAATAATCTTTACAAATGCCCCACACTAATTCTATTAGATTATATTGGCAATGGTAAAGTGGTAATCTCAATAATACTTGATGACCACGTTTTTTTAGAAGTTCATCTATGGCATATCTCGGGGTCAGTGTGTGCTGGTTGCATAAATTAAAAAGTTCAATTTTCAGATTATCTTTCTTGAAAATATTATGCCTTTACAAGAAACCCATTCATTATTTAGTCTTGTTTTATTCCAGGAAGCAGTAGGAATTGGCTCTTCCAAAAAACGATGGTAGGACATATTAACCATCACCACTATCGAGAGTCAAATTTGGAATGTTTTTCTGGGATCCATTTTAAAAAAATTTTGGTATAATGAATCGTGGTAGTCCGCTGACTTTGACATCATAGAAATAGTTATTTAACGAACTAGTGTATAAATGACAGCGATTAATAATGGAGATATTTTAACTAATTTTAATTGTTGAGATTATTAATGGCGTTTTAATATACGAGTTAGTAACAAAATTTTGCCGTCGACTGTACTTTGAATAAAGTGGAGAAAATCTTATTTTAAATTTTTATTTAAGAAAACTAAGTACAAATTGAATTATTCATTAATTATTATAAAGTATCACAAATCTCATTTGGGTTTGTATAGATAAATGATCAGTTTTTTGATAAGTATTCTGAATATAAATTTATGTTTATGTTGTTATCTTGGATGATTGAGTTTCACAGAAGATTTTTTTAGCTATGACAACTTTATTTTGTAGTGAATTTTTAATATATCCTTCTGCAACAGCAGTGGATTTCCAACCACCCAGTCGTTTAATGGTTGAAAAGTCTGCACCATTGTCAGAAAGTATGGAGACAGAAAAAGGTGTTTTACAAAATTATATTTCAAATATTAAGCGTGACATTACTGACAGTGACAGATTAATGACACGGCATCTTGATTTGGAAATTTAAATTTATGCGTATGTTTCACTAAAATCGTTTATTAATAGAAAATCATGCATTAATAGGGGTCATTAATAAACGATTTTGTATACATTAATTAACCTCGTTAATACACGGTCCACGGAAAAAAGTATTAAAACATTTTGTATGAATCCAAGCCTAGTTCCAGCATGTAGCACAACAAAATGCTGTGCGGCCTGTTTTACAACTTTTTACACTGTTATCTTGCCATGTTCTTTTATATCCTCCTTTCACAAAAATACATGTTTCGTCAAGGTACACAAATTGTGTCGGATATCCGCTTATAATTTCGTCGAATATCCTTTCATATTCTTGTAAAAAAGCTATTCTGTTACTTGCGATATAAGGTTGCTCATAAGGGAAACATCTATGAATTTCCTCTGTAAAAGAAGCCAATATTCTTTAAAATACGCCATACTTGTATCCGAAATATCTAAGATAGCCTTTTGCCTCACTATTTCATTAACTGTTTCACTTGTAATATAAAATTTTCTCTTCTTTCATAGTATACACAATTTCTGATATACTTAACTCCATCACGAACATCATTTGTGTTAAACTTACGTCTGTTGGGTTTCTTTTCTGGACTACTAAGAGGTTTACCAGATGTAGACTCTTCCTTTATACGGCTTGTGCATCTTAAACTTATTTTTAAAGCATCAGCAAATCTCTGATGGACGGAAGATAATGGTAGCAAGGGTCCTTTATTTTCTTTATCGCTTTTGAAGTATTCTAAGAGGTTTATTATGAATTGCGATTCTGTTTTTCCATAGTATAGTTAGACATATAATAATATGTAAAAATTTAAGTAAGACATGTGTTAGTGCTTAACATGGCCGATATTGTATTTTACTCTATGAGACGTCAATCATTTATTGCATCAACATACGTCGCGTGCTGATGCTCCTAGAAATTGACCAAAAACAACAAACGTTACGTTTAGATTGATGCATACACAAGCCAAGATAGCTGAAAAAAACTATAATAATACTTACTTTTACCTGTGCAGAACAAATTAAAGATGTACTTAAATCTATTGTAAAAGTGCAATTATCTATTTCACCCAGTTTGAAATGTTCATTATGTTCATCGCAAACAAGTTTAAATAACAGTCTATTAAAATCAGATCTGGGTTCACACCTCTTTTGTAGCTTAATTTCTATATATGTATCACTGTTTCTTGTTATTAGTTTTTTTTGTAATTGATAAGGCCAGCATTTTTCTAAAAAATAAATATTGTAGATATAGGTAGCTAGTTGCATATATACAGCAATCACAATTTATGGTGGCATCTTGTTACGCACGTAAAGGTATGCCTCTGATAAATGCTATTGGTAAAATAAATAGCGATAATACCACAGCGGCAGGTAGGACTTGTTTGTGGAAGATGTCTAATATAATATATGACAAGTTTTTAACTGTTAATATTATTTTACCTCTTGGTGTTTTAAAATGGCTAATAACTACTAATGTGTAGGTCTATTATACCACTCAATAATTTTATATGTATTAAAAAAGTAATAATACTTTGTAATATAACTACATTTATTTTAAGGAACAGTTTTAAGCCATAGAAATAATAATAACTTTATATTGTGATGTATAATGTAAATGGCCAACAACTGCCGTCATTGTCCGAGTACAAATCAATATTGCTGTCATCACTAGATAGCATAGATAGCTGTCATTCAACTTTATAATTAGTAGGTTCACTTCACTTTCTATGCCCATATTTAACTCTATGTTTGCAAATAATCATCTTCTCATCTAGTTTAAATGTTTTTTTTAGAACACGGTTTTAACTCAATTAGGTTTAAATCTGGACGAAACAGCCAGAGACGCAAAACAATGTGGCCATTACAATGGAATTAGCAGGTAGATTTGAAATTAAGGTAGGTATAAAACCCATTTCTCTTATTGCATGTACAGTGGTGAGCAGTTGAAAGTGCATGTCTCTTATGGCAGATATCTTTATATTTGGCCTTTGTAAAACCGACTTGAAAATTTGAGGTTTAGTTTGTGTAGTGTCTACCTGACAAACAAAATGACAACTAATCAAATACAGCAATAAATCTGTTTACTAGGTAAATATAAATACCACAAAGCAAACACTAATTTTTGAACTTAAAATTTCAAAACTGTAACATGAAACACGTAAAATAATCAACAGAAATAAACAATGTGTCAAGTCTCTTATGTTGACTATTTGACTCTTATGTTGACTTATGTTGAATATTTGACACATTGTTTATATCATATGAAAAGATCAGAACACAGCAGGGAAATTGTTTACTTTCAACTGCTCGCCACTGTACAATAATTAATCTTGATCCTTGAAATATATTTGCAAACAATCCTTTTGTAGAATCATCAGTCCAGTTATTAGAAGATCCACTATGTAAGTACATTTCATCCAAAAATACTAGTGGTCTGTGCCAGAGACAACAAAAGAGACATGCAACTGCGTGTAGCCTACGAGTTCGCAGTATTGCTCTGGTTCACTGTATGGGAACATGAAGAGTGGATGGCGCGGGTGTCATTGAATGGAATTTAAAAATGCACGGCAAGCATTTGATTCCTATTATTTATTTTTCTCGCTCCCTACCCTGAAAGTGCACGCTTTCGTGTCCTATCGTCCCTGAAACAGCGTCTTTTGTGGCCGCTCTGAAACTGAGCGCTGTGGTTTTTTGTGGCCGCCGACAAACACCCAAAGTTGGGCGGGCATAAAACTGTTTTTATTTGTAACAACAATCATAGCGGGAAAGCAGTCGCGTGCACTTTCAGGCTGGGAACAAGTGTAGCCACAAAACAAACACTAACTGCATTAATTGCGAACAACGAATAAATTGACACGAATCTAGTCATAAAATTGCGCAAATTCAGATAAAAAGGCGAGTACACAAACGTAGAGAAGATGGCGGACCGTGAACGACAAGTGACAGTTGGTTGTTCGATTCTAGGGCGAGCGCAGCGCCACCTCAGTACAAGTTGTCTAGTGTGGAACAGAGATAAACTTACGGGGACATCTGCAAGAGGGACAAGCGAGACAAATACAATGAAAGCGAACCCTTTTGCGGATGGACTTGCACGTCTCTTTGTTGTCTCTGTCTGTGCTGACTACGAAAGTATTTTTTTTTTAATATCTAATTTGCAAGGCTGATGATTTCCATTTTTTCAATAAGAACTTTTGTATTATTTTATATTCTCTACCTGAAGCCCATTTCCTGTACAATCGTTCTTAATGAAGTTTCTGATGGATTATGACCTAAATCTTCTGCAATTTTTTTACTGTAACATGACAAGCTTCATGTTCCAACATTCCAAAGAACACTTGTTTTTGGCAAATGCATATACATACAATAGGTGTTATACTTTTAATTATAAATTTCCCACAAATCACCCATATTTTGCCCTATGCAATCCTACTACCGGGCTTTCATTTAATCCCGAAACCCTTGTGATCAGTTTATTTCTGTTTACTACTGAATCAAATTCTATAAGTTGGTATTTAAGAAGTTACCATGTAAATAACTAAATAAAAGTCCCTATGAAATGTCAATTCATAGATTTCATGGTCAATTCACAGGCATGCCTGAGGTTTTTCAATGTAATTATGTTACGTGGGTTTCAGGATTAAATGACAGCCCGTTATAATGGCAATAAGAGACATTCAGTTTCGTTACAACAGAACAATACATAGTATATCTACTTACCTTTAACGCATTCAGAATAACTGTCTTTATTAGAATAATGATCACAAATCTCAAATATGTATTCTTTATTAGCTTTGTCAATTTTCAAAGCAGTTTTTTTCATATCTCCAAAATTGATTCTGAAAAGAAAACACATCTCCTTTATTATAGGATTGGGATTAAACCGCTGGTCAGTCCTTATGACCTAACGGCCATCCTCCTAAATATAACGTTTCATATACAGTCTAGATGACATGTGATATGATATTTAAGACCATGGGCATTAAGTCGTCAGTTAACTCTGTTATGAAACACGCCTTACTGTATTGAGGTGGAAAATACAATTGGAATAATATACAATAAGATAAACGGTAAAGAAATCATAAACAATGGCTTGGTTAAAACGTATGCAAAAATTGAACATTTACAAAACACTTACGATATATTTTTGGCAATTTCTTGAAATAAACAAGTCGATATATTGATTGTACTTATAGTGGGATTGTCCTTTCTCTGTGTTTCTGCTGGTTTTGCTGGTGTTTGATTTTCTTGCACACAAACACGAGGAGTTTTCCATTCAAACTGAAACTCACATTTTGTACTGTTCACAAATCGTGGTCCTTCCTAAAAATTATGAATGCCATATAAAAATAATTAATCCTATAAGAGATGTTCATTAAAACATTATATGTATAGTTTTTATCAAAAAGAAGAAATAATTTTTCCTAAACCATTTTTACATATTAGACGATGTAGTTAATTTGCAACTTATTTAACTGCATTACATAAGGTTAACTGTACTGATTATGAACGACAGCTTTAGTAAGAAATGTATATATTACCTGTTTAGAACTGCATATGAAATTGATTACACTTGAATAGTCCCCTTCTTCACCACAATATGAACCAGATAAAGTATTAATTACGACCTTTCCATTGGAAGCAATAATTTCTTTCATTTTTCCAAGAGATTTGTACCTAAAATTGCAAACACATTTTATCAGCTGTGTGGAATCTCTACTCACTACTATGAAGGGTGGACACCAAGGCACAGCAAAGTTGCTGCTAATAATGAAATAATTGGTATTATTTCGGTTTTATAATAGAATTACGTTTAATAATAGAAATTATTTTTTGTGGCATTTACCCCAAAAACGCATTAAAAACTGAAAAATAACTAGTTCAAGATAAAAAAATGTATAATGGTCGAGAGCAAAATATAGTATTCAACTCGCAATTAATAACCATTATTGACTTAAGTAGGGCTCGTGACGTCAACGTCGCTCGGCATAAATAATGGCTATAATTACTTGCTCGCTGAGTAATATACTATTTCTCCATAGTCTGCTACAACAATGCATTCTGCATTCAACAATGCATTCAAAACCAATTTTCAATCTAGTAGCATGATGCTAAAAAACTTTCAAAAAACAAAACTGTAACTATAAAAAAGAAGTTAACTCTTACAAGGACACTGCATGCAAAAAAATGGGGTTTTTAAAATTAATTTCCTATTTTTTGTACAATGTTTTTAAATAGAAACTCATATTTATAGGATACATTTTGATTGATAAACATTTTGAAATCTCACTTGAAAATTAATGTTACCCATATCTCAATTACAGATAGAAAATAGAACCGAAATGGTGGATAGATCAGCTTCAGAGATATAGAAACAGGGAGAATGAGCATTGCCAAGTGTGTGCACCCTTATTTCCCCTCACGCTAAGGAAAGGGCCATATTGACCCCACTTTTGACCTTTGTGTATTTGTATAGTTTAAGTATGTTGTTTTTCGTGTCTTGCGAGGTATAAAGATTTTTAGTGAGTTTCTTAAACAATATGTTGTGTCTTGTGAAAAGTTGCAAGAACTATAAAGCAAGGAAATGTCATGTGAAGGATTTTCATTTTTCCAGTAAGAATAAGACAGCCATGTTTTATTGTACCTACATCAAGACCCATAGGCCTGGCATTTGGGTATTTAGGAAGTAAATATATTTTTTAAATGTACATACTGTACCTACCAGTTAAATATTTGTATTAGACATATTTAACGATATATTGTTTATAAAAAAATAATCACTTATTTACTGTAGTGTACCGGGTGAGTCATAAACAGAGGACGCCGGCCATATCTGAGGAACTGTATGACATAGAACGTTAGTTTAAAAAATCTATAACAAAAGTGGACCAGAGAAATCGCTGAAAACAATTTTCAAGTTTTTAACATCACCGCCTTACAGTAAAGTTAACTTAGAAAAATGAAATATCTTCTTAATTTGATATGATGAGACATACTGAAAATATGTTCAGGTAATGTTCGTAAAATTTTAAATAACTTTGGTCTTAAAATGTTTTTCATGGCTGTGAAAATTAAGTGGTGGGGGGAAGGTAAACATTTGTAAAGAAAAATGACGACTACCTCAGTTTGGCTTAACAGAATCAAACAAATTTAGTTTCATTGGAAAGAGAATTTTTTACTTTGTCATTGCTGTGATAAATGCAGTGAATGCAGAGCTACTGAAATTTCTTTGCAAGCTTGCTCCCACTTATACAGGAGTGAATGAAAACAGTGAGCTATATATTTTCGGTGGATTTGATGACTCCACCAAATATTATAAATTGAAAGGTTCAGCTTTCACAGACGTTCACGATTTGAAATCTAACCACCTAGAGACTGAACCCAGGATGTTCTGCCATATATTTCATCATGTCAAACTGAAAAATCACCCAAGATTATCATCCTCAGTCCTGACATAGATATCTTTGTGTTAGGCATTTATTTCTGGCATAAACTAGAAAAGTTAGGTTGCCGAGGATCGTGGTTTAAGGAATCACAAAAGAAAAACCCTGTCTTAGGATGCTATTTTGCTGCACAGTCTCTTTGAGAAAATATAAGTAATATGTTAGTGTTATCTGCATTGCACACTTTAGCACGATGTGACACAACTAGTCGCGTAGTAACGAAAAAGCAAATGCCAAGGGCCGCGTTGCTGGATTTTGTTCAGCATGCACTTCCTGCTATGGGTAATGGACTTTTGATGAGCCAGCAATTTCAAGACCTGGAGAAAGTTCGAACATCCCTTATTTCCAAATACAAAACAACAGTGGATGAACCTCGACACATATTGATCTGCCAAAACAATGGCTTTGCCCTAAATTTGTCAAGAGCGATATGTACTTTCGATTGTATTTACACTGTTTAAGAACATCAGCATAGGTGTACCTATGGAAATGCTCTTCAGAACTGATATTTGAGCCCATTGATATGCTCAATTTGGTGTTGACTTAAGAGAAGGCATGTTTTATCCAAAGCAAATGACAAAGAAGTCTCTACCCAACACTTTAATAAACCCGTGTAAATGTCACTCCTGCCGCACAATGTCGTGTACTTGCAAAAAAGCAACACTGAACACTATATCTCTGTGTAAATGCGTAAACAATGATTGTCAAAACTTGTAACAAAATAAAACACTGTTTTTGTAATATTAACTGTAGCTGTTTTTGTTTTATATAACTTTTGTCTTAGAATTACACATTTTCTATCTACTGACTTGTGTTCTGTTTTATTTATAACCAAAAAAAGTATACATGCAGCCCTAAATATTTAATTTTTAGTAATGTTCCATAATTCTAATTAATAGTGTTTCGAAGTACACAGTTAACAGCAATGGGGACGGAGGAGGGAGAGTATGATGGTGCGCCCTGCACCACACTACTCATTGGCAATATCATTCCTATCCAAGTCTAGGATCAGTACAACACATATCAGAAGTCAGAAGGGGGTTGGCATATTTTGCATACGGAACTCCAGTGGGAGTCAGTCTAAGAAGATGTCTATGAATTTATTAATTTGATACATTAAAAGTGACTTTCTGTTAAATTTATTTCCATTTCAAATTTTGAACCATGGTGGTGAAGCTTAGAGATTTAAAAGAGTGATTTTCAGACGGGAATTTCTCGGGATTTGGGCATTTCTTAGTATTTAAAAACCTTTTACACATCAAACTTTAAACATATTCTCTACAATTCAGGTTCAAATTGTTTTTTAGACCCTTTTAAATATACAAAGGATTTTAAATTAAAATGTCTGTATTCCATGGACGTATGTCACGTATTACTGTTAACATTTCTTATGCAAGAGCGCCAGGCCAGCTGTAAAAGTCAGGTTAAGGGTTATGTTATGAGATTGTCGGTGGGTTGTTTATTAATTTATTTGTTTATTACTATTTTGGTCAATGTTTATCAATTTTTTATATTAATGATGTAATAATATACCCACTATGTACTTATAAAAAGAAGGGCCCAAATGTGAAATTCTCCATATAAATAATAATCCGGTAAGTACCTAGAGATACCGGATTATTATTTATATGGAAATTTTTGTTATGCAAGGTTTTTCATTAACTAATTAAACAGATACCGCACAGCAAACTTGATGATACTAATGGAAACGGCTTGGAAAAACAATAGTATTTTTCTTTACACCTTTCAATTGAAAATCGAATAGATGTTCTGCACTTATTCCTATCATATGCATACTCTGTTCTGTTCAGGTCAGGGCAACCAAGAACAAGATAAAGCGAATTTAAGTAGGTAGTCACCAAACTGAAATTATTTGTGACCAGAGCTTAGTCTACATATTCTGGTTACGTTTAAAACATCTTAAATCACCTAGATAAAATTATTTATGGTTCGAGTTTGATTAGGTAGTTACTCTATATTCACCCATTTTCTAACCAACACTCAAAATCAATTATTTTCAATTAGAAAAAAATAGATAAGTTTGTGATGAAAACTGCAAAATGTGAAATACTTAGGTAAATTAAAATAGATAAAATATAAAATTAAATAAAATATAAAAAATATAAAATAATATAAATAAAAATACATAAATAATAATAAACATAAAATTAAATAAAAGTTATCTAGAACATGAATATAAATACAAATTCAGCGATGTTGCTACAAATATTGTCGGTTTTTAAATTAACACAATGAAATTATGATTTATTATGTAAGAAACTGTTATTAAATAAGTTTATCCAAAACCTTATAATACCTCACAAGTTTTCAAACACCGTCTTCAAAAATTCGTAATATTTTTTCTTTAGTAATAATTTACTTTAGTAATTTTTACTTTTAATTAATTTTAACAGTTTCTCAGTGAACTAAAATATCAAGAAATTTATTTATTCGACTTATTTCACTAACAGAAGACACTCTATCACGCCTACAGGCGCTCTTAAACTTGAGTCCCCATAAGACAACAATACATTAATTTTTAAAATAGGAACCCCCGCCAATTTGAGATCCTAACCTAGCTAATATGGTCAATTGCCAACCTTTTTCAAGTTAGTAAAAGTTGCATATTTAAAATGATGAGCTGAGGATTTAGTATACCATCATGGGGGAGGAGCAACAAGGAGTAAAAATTTTATTCAAGATGAAGAAATGATAAATTGGTTAAGAAGAAACGCCTTTGATACCACCGCAACAGCTTGTCATGGTACGCAGTTTCCTGCTTCCTTGTGAACAGCTAGACGCCGAATTAAACAGTGATATAAGTAATTATGTAGCTGCTAAAAAGCTTGGTTATCTGGCCGTAATAAAGAAGCAAGACTCCTCTTTGCCAACAATTATGTAGACAGAGAAGAAGATTTTTGTTCTAATGTCATTTTCTCCAATGAAAAAATGTTCACGTCATGCCACGATGTGTGCAGACCAAGAAATTGGCGATACAAAGAACGATATACCAAGCCCAATTAATAGTAACAGTCGTTTTTCTTTTAATATGAGGGCTTGGATAAGTGTGGCCAGTTAAGGAGTCTGCTGACATATGGAAGGAGGCTTAAATTTTCGCTCACAAAACATGGAAGAAAATGTGAACTCTCGAACGTTGGTTCATTCTATGCAAAGATTGTTGGAAGCAGTAATTGTTAGCAATGGAGCACCAATTAAATATTGATCTTAAAAAAGTGTTAATTGATTTAATTTGTTTGTTTATTTTATGTTTTAGCTATATAAAAATATGAATTACACACTGTTATGGCTTTATTCGAATATTTTTTTCTAATACCAAATTATAATCTAGACATCAAAATGTTGTCATATTGACAAAAAATTCATAAGTGTTACTGTCAAAAGCCACAATTACATGATGCTAAAATAACAAAAAATATTTATAAGTCGTTTACTTTCAACAGCCCGAGTACGTTGAGTTGAATAGTTATAATTTTTTTAACCATTTGGTAGAAAAAGAAACTAAATTTATAGATCTACTAGTGAGGATTTAATTCAGGAAGAGGCAGGAAAGCACAATTTTCCACTAATACTGAAACACCACATCACTGCAATCATGTGTATTATAAATAAATATAATGCAAACACCAACCAACCTATTTTTCAAATTAATCTCATTCAAATTTTTCATCAGAATCATAGAATCCTTCATACATGGTACCTCCGGGTCAGTAGCAGGGCCGCAGACATTCAAAAGGTATTTAACATCTTTGTTTCTAGGATCTTCTACTTCATAATTGCTCCTGTTTAAAGTTAGGGCTCCCAGATCCAACATGTTTCCTTGAAACTTAACCACACAAGACTCATCGTGTTCATGCATATTTTTGCAAATAGCCTCATTCTGAAAATATAAAGAAATAATTGTGTAAATTGGGTAACATCCCCTAAAGTATTAACGTCTTATCAAATTTACATTTAAATGATGGCTCTATGACAAATACATTCTAATGAAAATAAACACATAACACTCCTTTCAAGATGACAGTATATCTAATGACTTGTAACGACTGTCACAATATTGTTGAAAATTTCCTGGTAAAATTCTTATTTACCACAATGTTATTTGAAATTTTTACCTATGAAAAATGAAAATTAATCGATAAGATAAGGAAATAAAACACTACTTATACATCGGCTTATAACAAAATAGGCATATATAACAATAGAACAACTTTAATTTTTCTGGCAAACTGGTTTTATCATTTGTTCCGTTCTCATTTCAGATGTATCTGGTTCAGTTTACTTTATTTTCTTTTGCAGTGTTTTATATCTTTTGGGATAAAATACTTTTTTCAGTGTTTAAAAAAACAGCATTAAGTCTATAAAACCAAACCCAGTGCTGCCATGTTACATTCTTAGTAAAAGTAAAAATGTGTATGAGTTCAAACAACTAAATATTTAGAGACCCATAAATTTTGTATATAAATTAACTGAGCAAGGATGTAAAGTTCTAACTAAAACTTTATTGACAGACATACAGAATATAGTAATAACAATAATAGCAACTCTTATTAATTATAAACTAATAAACCCACTAAACTATATGGCGACAGTTGTGGAAACTAAATATTCTGACAGCACGTAATGCAAGTCAAGTAATAACTTGTTACATTGCCTTTTGCTCAACAATTTTTGGGCTTTAACAAATTCCAAATTTCTTATAGTTTGGCGTGTCATTCAGGAATTGTTCTCTGTGCTTTATATCTCTCTGTGCTCTGTTCAGTATATTTAAATCTGGACTGCTAGCAGGTCAGGATAAGACACGATTTCTTGATACTTTTAGCAGTGTGACATGCTGCACCGTTCTGCTGATACATGCAGTATCTGTTGGTAAATGACATTACTATTGTAAGCATTATATGTTTACTAATATTTTTAAAATCACTGTTAACACATATTTAAAAATGTGTAAATAGTTATTCAAAAAGTGTATTAAATCCCGAACATCTAGCAACAATAAAATAACAAACAGTCAAAAACAATGAAATTAAAAAAAAATACAATGGTAATCAATCAAAGCAACACAATCAATCAAAATAAAGCTCTGAAATTCAATTAAACATTTAACAGAAAATAATGTTGTAACAAGAATATGTTTGATTGCACATGTGGCTGTTTTTACTCAACAGCATCGCACTACATTCTTGAATGAACACCTACACCTATAGGTATTTGATTTTACTTATGATATATGACTCACTTGTAAAGGACACGCATGAGGTGTATTCCAATTTATAAATATATCACAGCCTTCAGACATATTAAATTTAGGACCTTCTTCAGTTTTGGAGCAAATCATACTTATGTGTGTGCTATACTGCCTTGTAGAATTTTCTGTACATATTCCACCATCTTGAAAATATATTTAATTTATAATTTAATTACAATTTGTAGAACTTACTGGTAACTGTTGTTTTGATAACGTCGTCCTCTTTTATAAATTTCGTAAAAATACTGCCCCTGTTAATATAAAGTTCTTTTCCTAACTCGCACACCTGAGAAAAGGTTCCTAAAATACATAAGTTAATGAAATGATACATAAAAACACAAAATTTCTTATGCTCACTAGCACACATATTTTCATTGTCTTCATATTCGAAATATAATGGTCCACAAATATTTAGATACATACTTCCATTTGGTACATCTGATACCGTATAATATCCATTAGTGTTGTATAAACGTGTTAAATTATATATAAAAAGAGTGTCCTCAATCTAGAAATAATATACAATTTGATTATAAAACCAGGTTGACAGAAATTACAATAAGAAATAATTTTCAATGATCATTGAAGATTTAGTTCAATCTGTATACTTAATTATTACTCTATCAGAAAGCATGTCAGAGCCGTAACCAGGAGAATGTAGCAGGCTAAAATTTAACGCCACCTAAAATTGCGCTTTATTAAAAAATTTTGAGATATGACGACACCACTAAAAGATAGGTTGCCTAAAAACTCAGAAGGGGTGTTTTAGCATTTTTCTCGAAAATTGTCTTTTTTTTAATAAAGCGCAATTGTAGGGAGCGCAATTGTAAATGATCGCAATCAGGGCAATGGTTCAGCGTAAGACGCCCGGAATGTTCTAACGCAGCCAAAACCGGGTCCATGTAACCTTGAGCGAAAAGTGAAGTGCCCCTCTACTCGGGCCTGCCATTAAAAACTATAAAATGCTAGATATATGCTTCTGCGGATTTTGCAGTAGAAAAACTTTAAATCTTCTTTTATTGATCTTCTTTTATTGATTTTATTGAAGTTTTATTGTTGTCAGTCAATAAAACATAATATATCGTAGAGTGAAATAAAATATATACGCATAGTTTAACCAACAATTAAGTAAGTCACCATATTATATAATACATTGATAAACCAGTGATTTGATGTGACATTGCCACTTGTTTATACTTGGTCTTAAAAGTATTTATTGAGTTTTGTTATTAAATTATATAATTCAGGTTTATTTAAATGATTAACTGAGATAAAACTAAACAAGGATTCAAACTTGCTGCTGTTATGTTGGTGAATATTAAATAATACAACAAATTTTAAGAAAAAGTTAAGAAAAAAAAATAAATTTAGTAGGATTGTTCGTTCATACATACACCCACCCGTCAATTTTTTTTATCTCGTGTACGTCATTTGGGAGAAAATTTATCTCAAAGCTGCGAGTTTATATATGGAGTCTTATGAGAGTTCACTCCGAAAAGTTTATTTGACAAGTGGCAGAAGAAATAGAGACATATGGACGAAAATTGTTACAGCGATAGGTTAAATCTTTACTAACAATTAGGGAAAAAAATCAGTCATTTACTAGGTATTTTACGGCAACACTAATTTTTACTACGCAACACTGTATAATACGTACGGCAACTTTTACTATGGCAACACTGTATACTTGACCAAACTCAACTTAGTCCTGAAATGTGCAGATAAAGAATACCTTAAGGTCACGGCTAAGACGAATTTGGTCAAGCATTACACGCACACATAAATATATGTACGCAGCATTGAGCGCATTAAATCATAATTCGTTTATATTCACGTAAGTACTATAAAGTAAATAATTTATATTCATTCGTCAATAATTTCATCACAGGAGGCATGTTTTCAATTTGTGTGACCTAACCCCGCATTTCGAGCACCTGCACCTGTAAAATAGTGAATGAAGTTACCAAGATTGAATAACCCATGCTCTGATAAAAATATCGAAATCAATACTCAATTTTAGTGTTTAGTGATTCGCTTGCCAACAGCAAGCTACATCCATGTGCTGCCCATAATTTGAATCTTGTATTGAATAATGCGTGTATTAACGTGCCATCATGTCGTGTTACTGCAATTATTGACTTTCTACAATCAGGCTCAAGCGTCTTCTGATGTTTACTTAATGGTAAGTTAGGTAATCTCACCTTTTACAGAAGTTTACATACCTACCTATATGGTCCTACTGTATATACAATAACACACAAAATGTATACCTATTATACAGGGTCCGGCAGGGAGGTATGGTGTTTTTGAAAAAATTGACACACACTTATTTTTAAACAAATATCAATATTTATTATTTTCATACATTAGTGGTATATTGCCATTATCTTAGGATAGTCAAGTGCAAAAAACCACATCAGTCACGTGGCGACCATTCTTGTCGAGGCAAGAATGGAGACTGGTAGCAAAATCGTCAATCTCCTGTGCAGCATGGCACAAGGACTCTTTCAATTTCGCACGTTACGGTTTCAGAAAGAGCCTTAAGAGTTCGCAGTTTGTCTATGTAAACTTTAGATTTTAAGTAGCCCCATAAAAAGTAGTCACAACATGAGAGGTCTGGTGACCGAGGTGGCCATTCCACATTCCCACGCAACGAAATAAGGCGCCCGGGAAAATGTTCCCTTAAAAAGGACCATTGTTGCTCTTGACATATGGCAAATTGCCCCATCTTGTTGGAACCAAACTGTATTCAGGTTAATGCGTGGTCTTCTTAGTTCTGGCAGTAAATAATCGCACCACATGGCGAGATAACGATCTGTGTTACCAGACACTGTTCGTCCGTTTCCACGAAAAAAATACGGGCCAATTATGCAAGTTCGAGATACAGTACAGCAAACAGTTACTCTCTCAGAGTTCAAGCAGTTCTCGTGGGTTTTCCGGTGCCCAATATGGAAAGTTTTGTTTGTTTACCATCTCTTCGATAAATGAAAATGGGCCCCAATGATCCTGTTGTTTGAAATTTATTCACTCAAAATGGGATCGCGTTTTGGAACGCTGCCGACCAACGTTAAAATGGTGGTCAAATTGTCAATGCGTGAGCACAACAGAACGCGCAGTTTCAACAAAAGTGTTATAAATAAACACGCCATGTGCCACAGACCACGGCTCCATTGTGACTAAAATGGCATTGCGGAATGAGTAGATATCAGCCATCCTGAAAACATTCGCTGGACACTGCCGCACGTAAGTTGTTTCAAGAACACCATACCTCCCTGCCGGACCCTGTATTTTGTCAGGGTAGGGGAAGGGGCCCAAACTTATTAATCGGGGGCTTGAGACTTTGAGTTACGCCACTGTTCTTTAAAATTTAAAAACATACAAATGGAATGCCCATTTAAAAAAATAAATTATTTAAAATCTTGATATTTCCGATAGTCGTTAATTTTTGTTATAAATAATTTTGATGGTTGACAAAAACTCCTAAAACTTTTGTATTTTCCATGTTTCTGTCTTAAAATAAACCCTGTAGATAAGTGTAAAATATGCATGAAAAGAAAATATCTACATACAAAAAAATTGAAAAGTTGTAATCGGTTCTTCTATTAATTAAATTAATATTTTCAAAAGTAGCCCAAGGTTCTGAGTTTTGAACGAATATATGAACGAATCGCACAAGAATTAACACTAAGTAGGTATAGTCAAATCACTTAGAGAATATAATAGAAGATAACAAGATAAATGTCATCATAGGTATGCAAATTAATTTGTATCGATAGGTTAGTTATTGATAGATAGTTAGTTATCGATAGATTCATATAAATAGGCAGCGATATCCACCTATGTGTATGTAATCTTTTGTAAACAATTCCAGTCTAGTACTTTATACGAGTCAATAAAAAGTTACTGTTTCAATGTACTCACTTTTATGTAATACCTACTACAAACAAAATTAACAAAAATATTGCAAAATATGTAGATATAAATGTGGAAAAATTGCGGCTTTCAACCTAAACCCTGAATTTTTTTTGAGCCTGTCTGATTACTTACACAGTCTGGCTACGGCTATGAAGCATGTTATTTATTTACCACACAACTAGAAGGTAACTTCACACATCCATAAATTGATTCCATTTCAAATTGGTAATGCTTTCCTTGTTTTGGAACTTTTGGAATATATTTGATGATAGGCCCTGTCAATGTAGATAACCCTATATTCCTCCAATTACATTTTATATTGAGCTCAATGTCTTTCCTATCTAAAAATTCCACAGATATTTATTATTAGGCAATTATCTGAAAATATTTGGACTACAGGACACAGAGACAAATGCTGGTATTGTGGAAATGTACTCACAATTTTTGCATGCAAAAAAATGGGGCTTATAAGGAATAAACTCAAACATAGATGAAGCATTAACAACAGACTCATAGAATTAATGAAAAGAAGTGAAAAAATCGGCAGGCATATTCTATATAAAAGAATGGTGATGAAATAGAAATGAGGCAGTGGACGAAAGAGAAATGAGGGACTAGAGAAAGAAAAGAGACATGAAAAAATCAAATCTGAAGTAATGATTAAAAGCAGTTCTAGGTTGGAGGAGGTGAAAGGTTTTCCCCCTTTCAGTTTTCTTTCTTCAGGGTTTTAGCTGGTAGGCATTACCAGTTTAAATAATCACTAGTATTTGTTAATATAGATTTCATTCATTCATAGATTGTTACTGCACTTTTCTGCATTTCAGTAAAGTCTCGTCTGCAAACATGTTAATTCATTCATATTATTCTATCAAAAGTTATTAAACGAATGCCATGAATACTCTTTTATGTCACTATGTAAAGAAATATCACGTAATATTTAGATTTTAGGGTATATACTTTTTATAAAGAAATATGACAATATGGCTCAGAAGTTGTAAAAGTTTTTATATAAAATGAAGAGTAAGAAGCTTGTACCTGTTACTAAAACATTTTGAGTTTGGATTGCAGGTGTAGAAAAAATAATGTGTATGATATGTTTTGAATGTCCCAAAATGATTGCAGCCTCCCACTTTGTCTCAGACTCCAACTATCATTGTTGTACAACAAAGGATTGCTTTCAGAACTTGTTATAGAAAAAATTATTAAATATATTACATTTTAGTGATACAATATATAGAAAGAAAGTGTTTATAGTATTTTTTTTAAGTACAAAATTACCACTGCTCCTACCATCCTCCTGGGAAAACAAATGTGTCCTTTTATAAATTGACTCACATAAACAAAGTAGCAAATAATCACAGAAACTGTGAGTGATGATTGTTATTACTGGAAAGTTGGTGTCTTTTTGTTTAACCTAGGTATTCAGAGTAATCAATATATGTACAGTGCAGCAAAAATATAAATATCCTTAAATATGTACATTAGTAAAGCAAAAACTCACCACTTTGGTTATTTGTAGGACTATACGAACCACGAATTCTGACTACATTATCATCGTGATTAAAACTGAGCATTTCGGTAGAAGTTTTGGACAAAGGAATTGTCCAATTATTCTTCAGCACTTCGCAGATGGAAACATCAGGTTCTTTGCAAAATTCATTTGCACCACATAAAGTAATACTAAAGTTTCTTTCTTCTGAAGTAATAAAAAAGTAATGTTTAAGAGGTCTTATATCTAAAACGTCTCCATATATCCTTGCAGTGCACGGTAGATGGCAATTTGGGGGAAGCATATTTTGTACATCATACTCAAAATCATTTAGTTTTTGAAGATGCGGTAACTAAAACAAGTTTTATAAATGTTAAAATAAATCATTTCAAAAGAAGCACAAAGATTTTTAGATGATAATCTACTATTATATAAGTAGGTACCTACTCCATGTTTTACTAAACTTATTACTCGATGCTTTTCACAATGAGCATTTTTTTTTTACATAGTTACTAATTTCTACATATATCTTACCGTTGCTAGTAGTAGGGGAGCCCACGATGCTAAATGGTGAAGATTTTGTTGATTTTGAGAAGAGTTTGGATTATGAACATTGGATGGTGAAATTAAAAAAAGGTTAGATGATGAATAACCTTTTACCGGTGGGGGGAGCGTCTACAGACTTTCAGAAATGTAAAAAAAACAGTCACATGGGATTACTCGAGCCGAGACCTCTGTAAGGCAGGCCGGGGACAAGAATTTGTGACGTCACGATACTGGTCTTGTCCCGGCATAACGTAATATACAATATACAGAGGTTTTTATGAGTAAAACAGAATATATTTCTAAACAAACTGTTACTTATGATAAAATAACTTGAAAGGGGGTTTCCACATCACCATAGAGGTATCCTAATAGACGCGTTCGCTCTTAAGGAGGCTTCGCCAGTAGCTCTATCTCCACTAAAACCGATTGCAAAACGAAGATCTAACTATGAAATTTCACTAATTTTCTGTTTGATCTATCCTTATTTTGACTGTCATTTTCATTGTTGATTATTTTTGAATAATTATTAAGGAATATATTGGAAATAATATGACTATTTTGTTACATAAAATACTTCATTCATTTCTTCTACATACTTTTCTAATTTTAAAATTATCAACTCCCGCAAAATGATCATATGTTTACCTGTGATCATAAGCTCGCTCTCGTATTTATCTGAAATAAGCTCATTAAATATTTGATAGGCTTGAATACAAACTTCAATGAATAATTCCGATGGTTGTTTTAAAGTACCTCTTGTTAAATGTTTAAGGTATTCGCTAACCTCAACAGTCATTTTCAGAAAAGTTGGGAAATTGTATGAAAAAATCTGAATTTGCAGTAATGTATTGTTAGAATCCAATGACATGGCTGGTGCTGGTACACATGCTATGAAGACGCTAGCGGCTGGATAATAATTTAGAATTATGTCGATTAAGCACGTACGCATAATATATACAAAGACGATGCGTGTATTAAATAGGTCATAGACCATATGGTAGAGTTTAGGCATTCGTTTTTCGTTTTATAAACTTGAGAGAATAAAGACGTTTCAAAAGTTGTGTTGACTATTTCCAATAAACCATTGTTAAAACATTTTAATTATAATAGTATATTAAACAATTTCTAATCATCTAACAGGTTATTTATTGATTTTTGTAAATCTTTGCATGCTACTTTTTCGCCCTCAATTTTGTCCACAACTTTACTGATGTCATTTGAATTTATATGGCTTAATAAACAATCGAACTGTGACCATTTTGCGCAAATTAAATCGTTTCCTAATATCCATGAACATTTTGAAGGGATAATTTTATTGTTACAAAAACATTCAAATCTTAAATCTCTAAATATTTTTAATCCTAAGACAATTGTAGGACACGCATTTGAATAACAATAAACTTTAAAAAACTATTAAAGTCTCTGAAATTTAAAAAAAGAAATGAAACAAATTTGTCTCTTTAAATTTAAGTAAAAAGTTGTCGAAATTAATACGTTATCACTGCGAACCCATTCCTGAAAAATAGTCTCGTCCCGATTTGCTAACTCAGGTCGCCTCTCGTCTGGGTGTTTTCGCTTAAGAGGTGATTTTTATGTCATAAGGACTATTACAACTTTGAAATAGAGCTTTTTACTAAGGAAAAACTGGGAAAAACGTACAAACGTTTTACGAGTATAATCAGCAACCCTATAACGGCGGACGACGCCTTAACTAACTACTCTGTTATATGCGGGATTCGTTGATTCACGTCCGATCTTACTTACTCTATCTAACTTACACATTCAGTATATCTCTATCCTACCATATCGAGAAATACGTAAGGAATGTTTTTTAGAATCCCGGGGCACGGTACTTCATAGATGACGATGTAAAATAGTGTAAAATCACCAGACCGGTCTGGTGATTTCATTGACCGGTGACGTCATTGTCGTCATATTTTTTATTTTCCCGGCCTCCACCTTGACGGTCTCTCTATGACGGCGGTATGGTAATCTGCCAGTTTTCATGGTGGGGGGAGTCCCATGGTGGGAGTAGGCGGCTGTACGGTAGGGTTGAAAAGGGGAAAAAATTTCATACAGACGAGACGATTCAGCTTGACGTCCTGATGGTGCTAATCTATAATCTAACGATTATTTGGCGGGATTTTCTACGACGATCTGGCGCTACGATTTTTTTAAATCATTTAATGTGACAAATAAAAGCATGGAAAATAGCATGCAAATAAAGGCAACCAATTTTGTGGAAATAAGTAAAAAAGAGATTATATTATTATATTAGAATTATAAGAAATATATTCTTTTAATTATAATACATATAAACACATATATTATATACATACTTTCGGCAATCTCTTTGATAAAATTACAGAAGGTAAATAAATAAGAGGTAGAAAAAATTATGACCGATGATAATAAAAACAATATTTTCAATTAATCAATACTTAAAAACATTTTTTTATATAATCCACCGTGGAAAGGATCAGCTGTGAAGGCGTTATGGCGGACGGAAAGTAGTGTGGGGACGGTACGAGAGTGTGATAGATAGAGAGAGAGTACACGCTTCAAAGGGAGAAGAGAATACATGCATCACTCCAGCTGCACACGCTAAAATTTATTGACAATTTTTTGTTACTTCGGCATAAAATTATTTCCTTCAAAATAAAAAAAATGATGCGCGCTCGAGAATGTCGAGGTGAGGATTTTTTTTACAAGTTTGTGACCCTGCTCGCTTACGTCACGATCAAATCGTCAGATTAATGAAATGCACACTTTTCAGCATGTAAATAACTCATAAATAACTCACCATACCTTAATCTGACACGCTCTAGTATTTCCAATTATCGATTTTTTTTTACTAATCTGGTCGGCTACCCTACACACGCGGCCCTATATAGAAGTCTTAGATATCGTGGAGGTACTCAACAGGATGCAAGGTGTCCCCCCACATGTTAATCTGCCGCGCTTGGATAAATTCCAAAATCCTCTGTTGGGCTCCCCTACTGTAGGTGTTCTATAATATATGACAAACGTATAAGTATATAATTACCTTTGTTTCTTTAGAACACTGAAATGTGATGCTAAGTTTAAACGTTTTCTTATCTACATGCTGGGAATCAGAGATGCCATAACTTTTAAGGGAAAACATCGAGGGAAAATTATCTTCTTTATCTGCAAAAATTGTGATCATATATACATGTACTGTATTGTGTTATGTATTTCACAATTGCTAATAGAGCATTAATACCCACCAACAATAAATTTGTTTCCTATTATTTGTATGGATTCATCTTGTTTATTCTTTAAACAAGCAGTCACGTTTTGACCACAATTTACATTAAGAGGTACATATCCACATAATGTGTAATATATTATTACATCATAGTTTTCCACCATCCACACTTTACTGCAAAGAATACACAAGTTATTTGTTGGAATAATTTATAAAATATTATATGAGTATACAGTAGTATAGTTTCTTTAGTTCGAACAATAGGGAACATTCTTTTTTTTTGTTGCATAAAAATGTTCTGCCAAACTGCAAAGTAAGATATACAAAATACGACGCCTTAATTCCCAGTAATAAATTTGTTATAAATTATTAGTCTAATAAATTAAGTCTCGCGCGAGAGCGAACCGTTTCAAACAGGTTCGAAGTCGTGACGCCACATATTACAATTTGCCAACGACGAAAATGCTACGGGAGATCCCAGCAGTCGACTGCTTGTTTTCATAGTTCATTCGGCCGCTTTCCGGCGCAACGCCTACCGAATATTGTAGACTGTGACGTCACGTGAAGTACACGTTTTATTACAACGTTACGCTATGTCTGTTAGTATTACTTTTATATTTAAAATTTTTGTCATGTTCCCTATTAAATGCAATGGTTGAGTCGGAATTATCCATTAGTCCGGATTATTGGATATTCCATTTTTTTTAGATACCAGTAAAACAAGATCATAATATCAATATTTTTTTTCAAAACAAAATCACAACAAAATAATAATAATAATAATAAAGCTCAATAACGGAGCTTTTTATAGCTTGTATGACATGTTGGTCCATTAGTTCGTTGAATTGGTTATAATGGTTTATCATTAATGTTTGTAAACCATGCTTTATGTGGTTTTTAGGCTACTTATTACACGACGCTATATAAATCACTAGATTTAAAAAAAACTTGTCAGATTTTTTTAAATTGCGTATTGAGTGCGCTATATTAACAGATTTCATAAGCCTATCTATTCACATGCAATATGCAAATGAGGAGCTTGGAGGACAACGTTTGCTGAAGATTAGAAATGTTCGGGTGCCATGTCTTTTATCCGACATACAAGTTAAAACTACTCGTACAATCAGTGATATTTAACTTATGTCCAATTAATCTGTTTTATGTTCAGATTAATAACTATGTTCTCAAAATAATAGATGTCTCCAAATAAAATGTTTCAGAACCTTATCACATTTTTTGCTATTTTTTTCTCTTTTTTGACGTAATAAGTACGTGTTCTTACTTATAAGGAGTACATGAAATAAGGTCTCTCGAGGAGGACCATTTTTGTCACAATTACTTTTGTCTATTTGAACACATGTAGATACATGGCATAAGGTCTGCCCAGAAGGACCAGTTACCAAAGAATATTTTTAGATTGTTACGTTACGTTATAAGAGTGTTTCACAAGAACCATCTCACAAGTTGATGATAAATCTTATTCCTTGATTTGCACGCAACGTGAAATTGTCCAACGAGGCCACCAGGCCGAGTGAGACCACACGTCGAGTGCAATAAACACTTTTTGTATGAGTCACATACCATATTTCTTCTACGTTCATGCAAAAACCAAAAAAATGTTTAATTCAGGTGGCATTAATGTCATGACATTCGGTGACATGTCATGATCTTTATGTCAAAACACTGTAGTAGAATGACAGGTGAGTGCAATAAAAATGTTATTGCACCAGTGCAATAAAGAACCAGTTTTTTGTATTAAATATCATTGTTCAATAAAGTTTTGTTTTTTGCATGAACGTAGAAAATAGTTATTTATGCAACAAGTGCAAAAAGTAACTAAATATTTATTGCACGCGACGTGACAAACACGTCGAGTGCAATAAACACTTTTTGTACGAGTTGCGTACAATATTTTTTTCTACGTTCATGCAAAAACCAAAAAAACATTAGGTGACATGTCATGATCTTTATGTCAAAACACTGTAATAGAATGATAGATGCGTGCAAAAAAATTTTATTGTACTAGCACAATAAAGAACTAGTTTTTGCATTAAAAATAGTTCAATAGTTTCAGTACAGTAGTTCTCAAAAGTTTTGTTTTTTTTTGTATGAACGTAGAAACATGTTTTTAAAGATTTTGCCGTTAAAAGTCTAGCACATTTTAATTTGCCAATTGTCAAGCGTTACTGTGATAATGTGGTGAATATTTATCAAATAACTTCAGAAAGTTTTGTGTCGGAAGGGCATCACATATCACTTAACTGTTTCCTATACACCACAACAAAATGGTGTAGCTGAACGTCTAAATAGAACGATAACCGAAAGAGCCCGGGCAATGACAATTGCAGCTAATTTGAGTAAAGATTTTTGGGGTGAAGCTGTCTTGACAGCCACATATCTAATGAATCGTTCACCCACACGAGCTCTAAGTGTAGCTAAAACGCCTTATTAGCTATGGCACAATAAAAAACGCCGGTCGTCACATTTAAAGATGTTCGGAGCAACAGTGTACGTTCTCATTACAACCCAGAAATTAAAATTTCAACGTCATTCGTCAACGTCATACTTCAAGACAAAGAAAGTCTGATGAAGGGGTAAAGTTGATGGATGAATGTCCGTCATTTATAAAAAGGTAATAAAACTGAAACAAATAATGAAATTTTAAATAACCCGTCATTTACGAAATCTGAAAATAAATCAGAAAATGTAAAAATTATAAATAACATAAACGAAAAAATCAATTCTGATATAAAGTCATAAACTTCTGGACATGTGAAGTCAGTGCCACAAATAACTGTGAGTGTTCGTCAAAGAATTTAGAAGGTATAAATATTAGAAGTGAACGCATTGAAAGTCTTCGGAAATATTCTCATAATGATGATATTATAAGTTAAGTCTGATTTATAGATTCCCGTACGCCCAGACGCGGCCCCGCTTTCCGTATCCGTAAGCCCGCTGGCAAAAAGCGATTTATAAAATCCCGTAGCGTAGTTCTGGCGCATGAGCGTTACGCGTGATTTATTCACATAGAGTTTATATTTGAAAATACTCGAGAAACATACATACATTATGCATTATTAATTATTATAATTATCTAAACTACATAATATGAATAGTATTATAAACAAAAATGTCTCACTCAGATTACCCGACGTTTTTTAAAAAAATAAACGAGCAGAATTTTAAATGTCAACATTGTGAACAGTGCACGCATGTAATAGTGTTCGCCCATTGGTTGCCGTAAGTCCGCATGGGTAACAGAATAATCATGAAACTTGGCCACCTTTTGGTGTAAAGGAACGTGCTATTGCTGAACTGTATACGGGGCGGGCGGACGGACGGAATTTATAAATCACGCTTTAAGTGTTTAATGTCAACGCAAACGCTGATTTCATTAGTTGAAATGAAAATTGTAAATTGAAAATTGTAATAAAATAAAATATAGGGATGATCGAAGTCAGTGGGGAGTATGCAATACAAGAAGAAATTTCATCACTTATGATCAATAAAACTTGATTAGTAAAGAAAGCTTCAAACAAAAATATAATTGTTAGCAACACTCTTGACACGGAATCTCGGCATGTCATCAATATCAATAACGCCAGTGTTTACTTTCGGTCCGGACGAAATGGGTGTTTGTTTAGACTGGCGTTGGGACGGAGATTGAGAGCGATACTGGAAAGGCAGCAGCTGGCGATCAGGGCCACACTCTCTCTTTGCCTTAAATAATTAAATACAGTAAACTTAAAATTAGACATATTCTTTAGTGTGTACATCCAATAGGTAAAGGATAGTAATAAATTTGTACTATTTTATCAGGTGTAATTATTAATTTCTAACATAACACCCACTCGCTATAAGTGGGGGTTTACTCTTAAATATGATGAATTTGGTAATGCTACTATAAATATAATATAATATAATATATAATTATAAATATTAACAGGATTACGATTATATTAACACGAAACACGATTAGCAGCAAAAGGTTTCAATTAATATGTACTGGACTATGACCAAACCTTTGCACCTGTTGCAAGAATCACTACTTTTAATAGCGCTTGCAATGGTAGAGTACCATTGCATTTATTTGTCAGGCCGTCTAGGGGGATGAAATGGGGTAAAATTGTTTAAAAAAATAATAGCAAGTTCAAATGATGCTGTAAATTTTTTAAACAATTTTAACCCCATTTCATCCCCCCAGATGGCCTGACAAATAAAAGCAATGGTACTTTACTATGTATTCTTTGATTCTCTATCGACCTGTAGTGGAATAAAAACTCTACACCATCATTTGAACTTGCTATTATTTTTTTAAACAAATTTTACCCCATTTCATCCCCCTAGACGGCCTGACAAATAAATGCAATGGTGCTCTACCATGTATTCATTGATTCTCTATCGATCTATCGTGAAATAAAAACTCTACACCTTCATTTGGACTTGCTGTAAATTTTTTAAACAATTTTAACCCCATTTCATCCCCCTAGACGGCGTGACAAATAAATGCAATGGTGCTCTACCATGTATTCTTTGATTCTCTATCGACCTGTAGTGGAATTAAAACTCTACACCATCATTTGCACTTGCTATTATTTTTTTAAACAAATTTTACCCCATTTCATCCCCCTAGACGGCCTGACAAATAAATGCAATGGTGCTCTACCATGTATTCTTTGATTCTCTATCGATCTATCGTGAAATAAAAACTCTACACCTTCATTTGACCTTGCTGTAAATTTTTTAAACAATTTTAACCCCATTTCATCCCCCAGACGGCCTGACAAATAAAAACAATGGTACTTTACTATGTATTCTTTGATTCTCTATCGACCTGTAGTGAAATAAAAACTCTACACCATCATTTGAATTTGCTATTATTTTTTTAAACAATTTTAACCCCATTTCATCCCCCTAGACGGCCTGACAAATAAATGCAATGGTGCTCTACCATGTATTCATTGATTCTCTATCGATCTATCGTGAAATAAAAACTCTACACCTTCATTTGACCTTGCTGTAAATTTTTTAAACAATTTTAACCCCATTTCATCCCCCCAGACGGCCTGACAAATAAAAACAATGGTACTTTACTATGTATTCTTTGATTCTCTATCGACCTGTAGTGAAATAAAAACTCTACACCATCATTTGAATTTGCTATTATTTTTTTAAACAATTTTAACCCCATTTCATCCCCCTAGACGGCCTGACAAATAAATGCAATGGTGCTCTACCATGTATTCATTGATTCTCTATCGATCTATCGTGAAATAAAAACTCTACACCTTCATTTGACCTTGCTGTAAATTTTTTAAACAATATTAACCCCATTTCATCCCCCTAGATGGCCTGACAAATAAACTCAATGGTACTCTACCATGTATTCTTTAATTCTCTATCGATCTATCGTGAAATAAAAACTCTACACCTTCATTTTTAATTGCTATTCTTTATCTAAATAATTTTAACCCAATTTAAATAAAATCTGTATCACGGCTTAAATAATGTATGTTAACATTAATTTTATCCATTCAGCAGATGTTGTATAGGTGTATTATGTTTATATCCCTAAGTTTTCATGTACTTATTCCTAAAACATACATGTTTAATCAAAAGCGGAACCTATATGAATTGAGACCACGGCTTTATCAATTATATAGTCCTATCTGAAAATGTGGATGTGGATAACTTCACACCCGTCCAAAATAATATCAATTTTTTTGATTCATCTCTGTTCTCTCCTAAAATATACTTAAGGAACATATAATGTTAATTAGTGATAACTTTAAATTATATTAAAATATGTCCATAATAGAAAAACAAAGGATTATAGGTACCTACCTACATTTTATTCACTAAATTTGTATATTGATTCCCAAAGACCTATATAAACACGTTTGATTTTGCTAATGTTGCAAAGATAACAAATTTTCGGTCATATCATCATCATATTTCATATTGACATGACATGTATTCTGCCAAATTTGCATTTCACTGAATAATATTATTCTTAGATTATTATGCCTATAATCAGCCCAGCATTGTGATCAGGAGTGTATAAATTCATGTTAACCCATTTCAAATTTTAAGTCAGTTGTAATCAAAAAGCTTACTTTGTAACTTTGTAATTTTTGTTTCATTCTGTTGAGTTATCAAATATATATGTTATGGTTAAAGTGTTTACTTGGCTACATTATAGGATAGCTGGATAGTATACATACTATCTAAACGTCTGGCTATTTTGATGGAAAATCATATTTCTACTAAAATAGCTAGGAATATTGGTTCGCTTGTATACTATCCAGCTAGTTTACAAACTATAGAAGATTTATTGTCATAGTACAGTGCCGTTCAATTAAAAGTAAACGACTCTTATAAAAATTTTGGAAATTTTTCCATTGTGAACCAGGATTTTGTAAACAGATCACATTCAAAATTATTTTAGGTCGAAGTATCTGTCAGTTATAGGGTGACAGCATTTTATATACAGTATTTATTAAGGAAAATCTATATGGTAAGGACGTCTCTTGTAAAAAAAATCCATTAAATTAACAAACTAACTGAGAACATAAGAAAATTACTATGAATTAATATTTGGTCCAAGCACCATTCGCGTTTATAACTTTTTGAAGCCTATTTATTTCTCATAGACAATATTAGTGTCCTGGTGTAATCCTCGCCAATATTTTCCCAGGCATTTTCAATCGCCAACCACAGTTTTTCTACGTTTGCTGGTCGGAAATTTCTGCTATACATGTCTCTTTCCATTTGTGCCCATACATTTTCTATCGGATTTAAATCCGGCGACTTAGAGGGCCAAGGCAGAGTGTTAATATGGTTTGTATTCAGCCATTCAGTAACAACTCGTGATTTGTGAATAGAGGAATTATCCTGAAATATAAATTTAATTGAAATATGGAAAAAGGAAAGAGGAAATAAAAATATTTTCCTGCTGGAAAGTGTTCTCAGGATATAAAATGGAAACGGAAGGTAACATAACATATTCCAAAATGCGAGCGTAGCTTTGACCAGTAAGACGCTCTCTGATTCTCCAAGTAACACCTGCTCCTTGGCAACATATCCATGCCCACACGTTGATAGAGGAGCGACCACTACGAGCTGTAGGATTTATATAGCGCTCTTCATATCGGCAATTTCTTGGACGGTATACACGCCGCCATCATAGCGGGATTGAAAAACTTTTTCGTCCCAAAAATTGTGTTGTCCCAAAAGTCCTGTGACACACCGACAAATTGGTTGGCAAAGTTTAACCTCTGCTCCTTATGCCGTGGCAACAGAGCAACTTTGTTTGCAGCCGAAAAATTCTTCAGCTCAGATATTCTGATACGTCGTCTTGCGGTTTCCACCGAAGCAGGAAAATTTGTTAAGAAGCAGGCAGAAAGGCAAAAGGATTCTGTTGGAGGTGGTCAAGGACGAGTTCGTCTTCCTCCATAGTACTGAATTTCTGACGGCCCCCTCTATGGACGTACTCAACAGTTCCTTCTGCATTCCATTTTTGCTTAATTTTGTAAATGCAACCTTTACTCACATTCAAAGTATCTGCAACTGCAGCTTGCATTGACCATCCGTTCTGCAGTAACATCACAGCTCTCATTTTTTGCGGTTCAGTTAAGCGCGGCATAATAATAATAATTATAAGGAAAACTTCAAAATACAGAATAATTATTAGTAAACTGACAAATAAAATTGACAATCAAGTTTTGATTACCTGAGAGCCTGTTTCACATTAATTAAAAAAATCGTTTACTTTCAATTGAACGGCACTGTACTAACCACAAGAAAATTAACCTGTGTTTTTGGCTATTTCATAAACTATCCAGAGTATTTTGATTAAGTGTGAACTTAATATTGCTAATAACACATAATAACCAACTTGTTGGTTAGTATATAAACTAACCAATCCTCTTTATTTAATTTAGTTACATTTACTGGATAGTAAAATAATTCTTGCTAAAAATAAAGTTTATTTATAGGTACAATATAACATTGCCATTACTACTTACAACTTACAAATAAGTAAAAAAAAAAGTGACATAAAAATACTATTTGTGACAACATATGAATAATAAATCTCAAAACATTGAAACCACAAGGCAAAGAAATTTATTATTGTGCAAGTGGCACTGTTGTTTTGCACTTGCTTGTTACACGTATATCCGGACGCAAGACATTTACACTTTTTATTTGTGCAACTTTTCTTGCACTGACAGCGCAAACAAGATCTCAAACAAATTTCACAAGACACGACAGTAAACAATAATAACACACTACACAACACTTGCCATAAACATAACCTCACTTCTCTAATAAATTAACCAAAGGGTTAGTTTTAATACCATAATAGTATTGCTAGTAATACATAAGTACCAACGACTTGGTTATTATGTATTACTAGCAATATTAAGTGGTATTCACTTTATACAACTACTGTGGATAGTTTGCTTGCCAAAAACACCTGCAAATTTATATACTTTTCTTGTGGTTTGTACTTTGGCGATAAATCTTCAATAGTTTGTAAACTAGCTGGATAATACACAAATCAACCAATATTCGTAGCTACTTTAATAGAAACATCATATTCCATCAAAATAGCCAGAGGTTTGGATAGTTTCTATACTATCCAACTATTTTATAGACTAGCCAAGTAAACACTTTAACTGTAAAATATATAATAAATTGACAATACAAAAAACTCCAAATCGGAAATTTCTTAGGTAGGTATATTTGATAGCGTGAAATAGGTATAATATATTATGTTTTCTTACAATACAATATAGATGTATAGTAAGAAAACATATAGGTACCTACTAAGGTATCGAAGATATATGCTACACGAACAATGCCTATGTTATATTTTCTTGCTCATAAATTTTGGACGCCAAACTCCAAGCTTTGGTACTTAAGTAAAAAGAGAAGTACCAAGAGTTAATGCACATTATAACACGATGATATTAATGAGCATATGATAATATTATGTAGTTTTTCTCACTGATACCTCTTCAGTCTTCGCGTTTACGTCCTATTTTATGAAGTTCTTGTCCCATTTTACGAGCGAGAAAATCCTCATAAAACATTGGCTATCTAGTGTGGATATAACTTAATTTGACTATAGATATACCTCAAGATATACTGTCCCCAGACCAATAAGTGACACTAAAAAAAATTAAGCAGTTTTCTCTTTAATCTTGCCTTGCTTGGTTTCGAAGTAATTTCTGAAATATTTTGGTTAACTTTCTAACAAATCTGTCTTTTGCCATACAATTAAGGATAAACTCAACAAAACAATAATGCTTGCAAATCAATGTAGTTACGTCAATCAACGCCGAGGGACAAACTATTATTCCCTCAAGTAAGTAGTAAGTTCCGTTTTTATGGGTAACTTGTTACTTTGAATAACATTTCTTAACATTTGCGATATGTAATAATATTGACTAAAGATTGAAGTATTCCTGAAGTGAGCATAACATTTGTTAAAAAAATATCCGATTGCTCTGGAAATTCGGCACAGTGCTATATCTTCTCTCTTTTCATTAGGAATTTCACCTACAATCTCTTACAGAAAATCAACTTTTCGTAACTAAAAATTAGACATGTTGATAAAAGATGTACATTAAACTTGGTACAGGACACAATTATCATATTTATAGGTACCTATGTAAATATAATTTTCATTCTCCCCCCTACGAAAGTATACTTGTCTGTTTTAAATAGGCATAGCGAAAGCGAAAGTAAAACATGCTAGGTTAGAAAGGAAAACATGATAGGTTTAAATTGTGGTTGATATTATAAAATCGAGAGTAGAATGAAAAGTTTACAGGCTGCAGAAGCCCTTTTAGGTGCTCGGAGGTGTTCAAATAGCTACGCTTTGCCTCACCTCGGCTATTTAAATACAACTCGCACCTAAAAGTAAGCTTTCGCAACTTGGAATGCAAATACCTAACTACTTATGACTTCAAAAATCAAAAACAATTTACAAATTACTTTCAACCCAAGCAGAGCGAGATCCCACAAGGAAGAAACATGTAGGATCAAACCGTTTGTTCTTTTACACGTACCATTGCATCGATCTGGGGATACACTGATATGATAAATACAAATACTTAATTGTCTCCTTAATCTCATATAATTAGTATATATTAGCCTATATCGTAGTAGCATATTTCTTATAGGACAATCCCAGCATTCGTAATAATTTACATTAAAAACCTAAAGTAATACGATTATGAATCTACTAAGTCGATCTGAGGTACCTAAGTAGGTATATCTTATTTGCGCTTGACACAATATCGTAAATGTGAATTGTTAAAAAAAATTACGAAATATTAATAATAAAAAATTACCTATTAAATGATGTGTTTCTTCCATCCGATGCATTATACAAACAGTTATTGAAATCTTCCATAATAAATGATATTGCGGCTGAAAATGACGTAAAATATACGCCCAAAATATAAATGTGATAAAAAAACACTACAAAAAACATGTTAATTTTCAGAACTTAATTAAATAATCACGACTCTGCAATCATATAAAGATGCCGCACTTTTACAACTTTACAGAGGTTATCAGAGAGAGAGGTTATCTTGAAATTTTCCTGCACCACAAAAGTTTGATCGATACAAGAAGGAATTTTAAAAAATGGTCCTAAAAACTTTGTTGTGACCGAATATTCAATTTATAAAACGAAAGATGAAGTTAGAATGAATCACACCACCAGCAACGAGAAAAGACCGAAAACAAGGGGGCGGAGGACAGCTTTATATTTCAATGGGACAGCTGCGGTCGGTCTGGTCTGTGGTCTGATCGGTGGAATCCGGAATCCGGACGGGGAATCACACACAAAAAACGAACTGAATGTTGATCCCTTGAACTATGCCACTGTGCATGAATCACATAAAGCCACAGATATAAATATACTAACATAAAGCCATAAACCACCACGGACCACGTCTATGCATGACATAAGCATAGAACATAAGGCGAATTTTCACAAAACACCCCAAAACTAGCACATTATTTAAACCATACGATAGAGTAAGCAAAAAATCTAGTGATCTGCGACTCCGAAAACGAGCCTAAACCATGATGATTCTTATGGCCGATTGCAGGATTGTACCAACTAATTTAGGAGACCCTACAGCTAAGCACCCCATAAACCACATTTTGCTTGTATACCAACATTAAGGGCCGAGTGCACCGTACGTGTTAATCTTGAATTATGATTAAGCCTGACTTATTTTGATACATTTGCATGTAAATATGTCATTTATGTAAATATGTCAAATAGGCCATTATGAATATATCTTTAAGCTTTCCTTTACTAAGTCATCTTAGCGACCACCTTAAACTATCCTTACTGGAGTTTTTAGGTAAATCATTCCGTGGGGGAAATACTTTGGTACACAAACCACCCCCCACCCCCTACGCAGGGGTGCGAGTGACTTTTAAATGGGGACACCTATTTTTTATCGCGGATTCGGATTTCCCGACTGAAAATACAAAGTTTTATCTCAAACATTTATTTTCAATAATGATAGATTGCGCTGTAAGCAACGAAATTCAAATTTTTCAAAATTCTTCTACTGAGAACTGATGCGTATCAACGACATTGACGTAGTAGCTGCCTGTCCCCTTCGGGGTGCTTGATTAACGTGAGTCCCCGTGGGGACCCCTAAAAAATAGGGAACCCCATTCAAATTCACTAATGGGGGAAGTCAAATTCACCCCCCCTTGTGTTGGTGGAGGGGTTGGACGGTGTGGGGGTGGTTTATGTACTAGTCACAGAAGAGAGAGCTTATACTCTGTTCTGTGCCAAAGTCTGTCCCCCACGGAATGATTTAATTTTGATCGGAGACATTTTTTCCCAAAGTGCTTACTTCTCGAGATATCTGGTTGTATCAGGTTAAAAAACTCACCCGGTGTATAATATTTTTTTCCCCAAAATTTTCTTAAAAACCTGTTCTGTGGTCTTGTAATGAAAATAATATATCCGTTTTTATTGTTAAAATCACATTATTTTCATTGCAATATCACAGGCTTTTGAGAAGATTTTGGGACAAAAAACTTATAAATCATCACTATAATAATAGCACAGCTTAGGTATACCTAAGCTGTGATATTAGCACAGCAATTTATGCTGTGATTATAGCTAGTGTTTGAAACTAATTTGTTTATCAGATCTTATGTAGCTTTTTAATTACTTATAGTTAACCAAAATAAATGCATCTATTTGCGTCTCACTCTACCAAATCCCAACCTGAAGCATATATCGCCATCATTATTTGACTTTTTTTACATTGTTTTATTTCATGTGTCAATGCTGAGAACACTGAAAACTGAAAAGTTACACTGTGCCAACCAATGAGGTGCCAACACTGTGAACTATGTCTGGACCACAGAACATAGTTAGAATACTCTGTCTGAACAGTGAACAGATAATACAGATGTGTTTTGTCACAGACAATGGTAGTCGGCAAGATTACTAGTCTGTCTTTTGTGTTGTGGTGAACAGCAAAGTGACGGTGTCGGTGTCACGGATAATAGTAATTTTACTAATTTTAATTTGACAAATAATAATTCTCTTTGTTGCTCTCTCGTAAATTGTTGATAAAGCTATTAATTTGTAAGTAACATTTTATTTTCAAGTAAAAATGTTTCTGTAAATTTTTGCATGCAGGCAAACATAAATAGTTTATAATGATGGCTGAATCGGACACAACGGCTGAAGCCACAAGAAGGTTGAATGTTAAAAAACAGACATTAGACGATGCTTATGCAGCTCCAGCAAATTTTCTAGAAATTGATGTCGTGAATCCAGTAACAACTATAGGTGTAGGGAAAAAGAGATTTACGGATTATGAAGTTAAAATGAGAGTGAGTATACTCCCCCCAAATCTTGATTACCCTATCAATATCCACTCTTTTATCATTCCAGACAAATTTGCCAGTCTTTAAAGTAAAGGAATCCAGTGTTAGGAGAAGGTACAGTGATTTTGAATGGCTTAGAAATGAATTGGAACGAGATAGTAAAATTGTGGTGCCACCATTGCCAGGGAAGGCTTGGAAGAGACAATTACCATTTAGGGGCGACGATGGAATATTTGAGGAAGATTTTATTGAAGATAGAAGAAAAGGATTAGAAGTATTTATTAACAAGTGAGTAAGATAAGTCAATTATTAACAATAATTGTGGTTGGGGGTAAAATGAGACGTATCTCCCCTCCCAGCCGCATTTGCTGCCGTCCTCACTTGTTATATAATATCTGTTCCAAACGCAAAGTGATCTATTTCAAAAGTAAATTTACTATAACCATTTTATAGATAATTTTATTACCTACCTTGAATTGTGTATAATTATCATCAAGTATATATAATATGAAGAATATAAAACAAATCACAGCACAAGAACATTCTGGTACCTATTTATACATAATATTTACGAGGCCATTACACTTTTGATGTTATTTCTGACCTTAAAATAAAAACATCAAAAATTGTAAATCAAAACCACCAAAATACCTGGAAACTACTTTCAGTAGTTACTTACAATACACCTACAATTTGTTTATTACAGTTTACTACCACCCCATAAGTTTATTCCATCTGGTTCATGTATCTCAAAACTCACCTATCCTATATCAACTTTTATTTACGTTACGACATTAATACCTATTATTTATTATATTATTGTCACATTATCAATATTTATGTAACCACAATTTATGTATTTATGTAACCAGTTGGGAAAAGTACTATTTTGTGTAACGAGCAGATTTCTGTTCTAAAAGGATGCGAGTTACACAAAATAGTATTTCCCAACGTAAACAAATACTATACTATACACTATAAATTACATACAAGATTTTTTTGGTATTTTCATCAATTTGATATTTTATGATTGTTTTTAAACGTATCAAATTCAGTTTTCTTCTCATGAAATATAAAATTGGTGAAAATTAGAAAAAATCTTGTATGAAACACATTGGGAAATAGTATTTTGTGTAACTCGCATCCTTTTAAAATCTGCTTGTTAGACAAAATAGTACTTTTCCCAACTGATTACATAGCTATTATATCACTCTAATGCTTGTTGCATGACATGTCGCTTTTTACAGGTTTGAACTAGTGTGTGTCGCATCAGTTTTCTAAGATGTCGTGTGTAGGATAGAGACCGATAGATACGAAATAGTGCATTTCCAACGGAAGTGTTGCTAGAAAATATTACTGTGGTACCTAAAAATTATAGAATACTAGTTACAAAAAAGTTTTAATTACCAGTCTTCATGAATGTTTTTAAAATAATCGTTACTTGTTGATTATAAACATTCCTATACAAAAATCTAACCACATCTACTTTTACGTATCAGGTGGTTCTGGCTTATTTATTTATCTGGCCATATTGTGCAGGTCGTCTTCAATGAAATCCGCTTTATCCCCTGATTCTAGGTACTCCATTACCACTATATATACCCATTATAGGTAATCCTGAACCAATTAAAAAGTTGATTCCTAATTGCAAAAATGAATAAATAACTCATAAAACGATAAAACAAAACCTAAAAACTTCAGCAAGGATAGTTTAAGTGGTCGCTAATGATGACTTGGCAAAAGAAAACTTAAGGATATTAAAAGCATTCCTTAATGTTGGTGCAAGCAAAATATTGATTTTATGGGTTGCTTAGCTGTAAAGGTCCAATCGGCCATTAACCCTTTCACTGCGCCTGCCGTCTATAGCCGTGCAAATTTTTTTACACGAACTGTGCATCTGCCGTCTTTTATGATTATCTGCGGTAACCACACATAAGCGTGTGTTTGGTGGGGGTATCTTAAAGCTTAGGAGTGCACTTTGTGGAATTGCCCACCCCACCTGTATTATATATTATATATATTTTATAGGTACTTAGATATATTTTTTTAGAAAAAAATGTTAAAGTTCACTGCGGCTGCCGCCTTATTGCGCCGCACCAGGGGAACCACTTGGTCCGGACTGGCGTAGCAGCGAAAGGGTTAATGTGTCACTATCAAATGTATTTTTTAATCCCCAAACAGTATAGTATTTTCATTTATTATGGATAACATCAAATCTTCTAATGTATAGTTTTCATTTACTTGTGGTGGTTATATTTCAACAACTTTTTCATATTACCTTTTGGTTTTCGTAATTTTTTTTAAAGATCTTAATATGGAATTTGGAGACAGATTTAAATTTCTCAGTAATTTCTTTCCACGTCTTATTTTTTTCATATACTTTCAACTGGATATATGTATTTACTTATTATAGAGAGTAACACTTCTCTTTCTTGGTATTATAATCGGGGGTTTGTCGAGGTTTTTCTTCATGAATTATGTTTTTATTATAATACACAACAGCAAGGCAACTCTCGAAAAATGACAAGACGTCAACTAATCCGGTGATAACAACTTAATTTTATAATAATAAAAATCTAAATCGACAACTTAAAATGCGATGTTGCAACAGTAATTTTGCACTTAACTAAGGGAAGACAGTTCTAGGATGGTGCAACGTAAGAGAATATAAGCTTTACTTAAATATTTAAGAGCCCTTAACCTATTCCTAACATAAACGTAGTAAGGGTGCAAACGGCCATAAGTTATCTAACGACGTCTTATTAACAAAGTTATTCCCAAAATAATGCGTTTGGTAGAAATGAACATAATGAGACACTTCCCAGGCTGGATTCAACATAGGCCTTTTAGCATTTTATTTTTAGCTGTACTGTTTGTTCATACATCAATATAATAAAAGTATAACAAATAAAATGTCTCTAATATGTATTTTTGTATGTACAAGTATAATGTTCTTGTGATAATTGTTAAACCATTATTTATTTTTATAATTTGTTGTTTTAGAATTGCTGGACATCCTTTGGCCCAAAACGAGAGATGCCTACATATGTTCCTTCAAGAACCCCAAATTGATAAAAATTATGTTCCAGGCAAAATTCGCAATACATAAAGCAGTAATATTCAAGTAGGTGTTAATTCCATCCTTTTGGTTTCTGTTGTAAATCAACTATTGAATTTATACATAAATTTTAAATATAAGGCACCCTCCTCTTTGCCTAGTTTTTAATGTAATATTAATATATTTGTATATGTTGTTATCATCGGATATTTGATCTGTAATTTTTTAAATTAGGTTCTATCATTTACATCGTGAACTGAGTTTTTTTAAGATGTATAAAAATAATTATAATTTTTTTGATATTTTATTCGATGCTTTAAAAAAGATTTGTATAATAAATAATATTTAGGCTCTGTATGTATAGTTATTATCAGTTATGTATTTAATCAAATAAATTTATTTATATGCATTCATTTGGATCTACTATAGAATCGTCCTGTCTCCAACTTTTTTGTCCCTTTAGCTCAATGATTTCTTGCCATGTTTCTCTTAAAACCCTGAAAAGAGAAAAATATTTGGTTTGGTAGATAATTATTATCAAAACTAAATCAACGTAATCAAATGAGTGTTTGTCACAGAAAATATTAGTTAATTTTCTGTCAAAATAAACCCCCCACAAGTTTATAGTCTGTCCCAGATAAGAATGCAGTTGTTTACAGCACGGTTTATACAGGTCATGGGATATCCCAACTCCCAATAATAAGCCATCAGTAAATGCTTGTTGCGCACTTTTTATTGTCTTTCCAAGCGTTATCTTATTTTACATATAGGAGCCCAGCGGAATTTACATTGGATACATATGTAACCGCACCTGAGCTAGACTAAACTAATATACTTACAAAACAAAATTATACCAAATTAATAAACTAATACAAAAACAAATGGAAACCTGCATGTAAATTATCTACACAGATTTTCGATATTATTTATTAAGTTTAAATCACGATAGTAAATAAGAAGAGGTATACGCACGAATGTATATTAACTGCAGCTGCTGCAGACTCAATTCGTAGTCAGTGTGCAAAAGAGACGTGCAGTGAAAGATAGAATATAGAGGGAGTCAGATCCCGCCAATATTATACGTATGCGAAAGATGTGTAACCTATTTGGGTATATAGACCATGGTCGATAATTTTTGAAACAAAAAAAAATAATAGTAGGATGAAATGCATTGGAAAAGGAAGATAATATAACAAAAATGAAAGGAAAAATAATTTAGTAGAAAAGTAGTTATTGATTTTGTATTTAGAAATAAGAACTATAAAAATTTATATTTCATTTACCTTATTTCGCACTTAGACTTAATTACTCCAACCCACTGGGTAGATATATCATGCCCGATTCGATTGGTTTCCTGGCACAAAAATGGGGATTTGTAAAATTGAAACGACAAATTTTTTGAGATGTGTAAGATAATCGTATTATGTACAAGTAGGTATTTATTTCCACAACACTGGGGAGAAATACTGCTAGAAACCAGAATTCCACATTTCCTTGGACGACAAATAAACAATCATTCCATTGCTATTCACCACAGTAGTAAATTTACTACTGTGTTATTCACTATATTTCAGTATTTGTTGAATGGATATTAAAACATCAGAATTAAAACAGCGCGTGCCATAAAGATTGTATGAACTTGACTCCCTCTATGCTTTATCTCTCTCTAACGTGATAGGCTACGAAGTGGGTCCGCGCTGCACCACTTCGTGCGTATAGATCTCTTATTTACTACCGTGGTATAAACAAATTCAATATATAGTACTTACTTGTCCCTGCGCTGCTTCATAGAAGAGTATTTGATTTAATAATAGCCGGTAATAATTTCCTATAGCTTGTCCAATTTTGAGATATAAATTTTAAAAATACAAAGGTTTTAAATGTCATCAACATTTTCAATATGGAACATAATATGAGTTCCATACCATGCTTGTATATTCAAGCTGGGGTCATGGCAATGTATTTATTATATAATGTTTTTAGTTGTGTTATAAAAATATCGGAAGTTGCGCATGATTATCCAAGCAATCTGAAATATGTTTTTACAATATTGTTGATATATAATAGATATGTACAATGGAGGTTATTTATGATACCATTTATGAAAATAGCAATTTAGTTCCTTCAATTATTAATTTCATGCAATGCAAACTTGGGCTCCAAATTCACCAATCGGTGGCACAATCACATACCCTATCCCACACTATATCCGGATGTATGGCCACTCGGCATTTTTGACTCTACACATGCTATTTTTATGATATTTTTGATAGGAACACAGGATTTTTAAGGCGCTTAGTTGAACATTTTTTTTCATTTTTTAGGCAATTTAGTAACTAATTTTCCTTAAAAAACATTTACAAAAAAATCTTAGTACTTGCATATTATATAAATATAGTGGAAAAGCATTTCAGTGACATGGAACTTAAAAAACTAATGATATAACATTTGTTGGGAAAGTTAAAAAGATTTCATATAATTATGTAGTTATGAAAACATCTAAACAATAGCGTGAAACTTATATGTACCTAATATTGTATTAAAATTATGACTGTTATATATAAAGCAATGTTGATACATATTATAAATTATAAACTATAAATGAAATAAGTCTTACCTGCATTCTTGATATAGATCTTCAGTGTTGGGTAGAACTTGTTTTAATAGTTCAACACAAGGTAATACGATAACAGTCAAAAACTGAACCTGATCCTCTGGTACTACTTGCGATTTTTCTCTGTCCATTAAAGATAATGGAATAAGACCCATTTGTTTTTCTAAATCACCTTGATTGTAAAATTCCTCTATAATAGAACAATTAAATAAGTAGGAATTTGAAATACATGAGATTATTAATTAAGAATGGTATTAATGTACTTATAAACTAATATTAAATATCCTGTTGGTGCTCGTGGTGTTTTAACCTATAATTTCTTGAAACTATAATTTTCGTACAATACCGATGGCAAAATTATGCTACTTTTTTGATCAGGTGAAGGATTCACCTGATCCTTATCCTTGCCTACTAACTCAGTTGAGCACATCATAGAAAAATTTGTAATCATTTAAGTGGGTCGCTTTTGTTACTGCTTATCGCATACATAAAACTCGGTAGGTGATGACGACTGTCCAACAGTGGATGATCAATTGCATTTTCTCGCTCATAAATAGTAAAAATTAGATAAGGTAGATGATTTTGACAGACACAGCACTATTTTAACCAACTACCAATTAATTTTTTATCAAAATTCCACCTGATTCCTCAAAATTGTGCTGTCGTCTTCCAATATTAATAATAGTAATATTACGATTGGGACTCTATATAGTTTCTTTTATATTTTATTATGCTGCTTCATTTATTATATGCCACGCCCTCATGACCATCACCCAATTTTTATTTTTTATTTAGCATTAATGACTGTAATTGTATGACTATGTATGACTAATTATGTATGAGTATGACTGTGTAATTCTTTATGGAATGTGCCACTGTATGAAATAAATACCGGGTCAGAAGGAGGCGCTAATCAGCGAGTTCAGAACAAACTAACATAATGAGAACCTTAAATATTTACTGCTTACATAGCAGAAGCAAGCACTTAACTATAAACATTGTCGGCAATATTCTTTGATATAAGGAAGGGTTTGCATGAACCAGATAAATCGCAGCTAGTCATCATAATTGCTTTGCAAAGTGTGCGGTGGCGTGTATTAGTCCAGTCCAAGAGGTTTTCCTTGGTTAACTGCACTAACTTCACTCTAAACTTAAAGTAGCTAGCCAGGTCTGTGGCCAAAATATCTTCTTTCATTTCCTGTGCGATCTCCTTATATGTGATAGCGGATATATGAGGGTATATTTGATAAACCTGTAATTAAATAAAACTTATAATCAGAAAATTAATTAAAATAATGTGTCAGATTATTTTTTCTTATACGAGAGTGAATCAAATATAAACCGACTTTATTTTTTATTCCTTTATTGAAGCAGTATATCGCAAAGCAGTAAGTACTTTTCCAGATTGTTTCCACCTTTGGCTATGCATTTTCGGTAAGAGATTTGTAGTTTTTTATTCTGGTTCCAAATAAGACGACCTTCAATTAAAAAGAGCTGCAATATTTTCTGGTGTCATCCTGGTTTTTAGGCGTTGATGGTGTCTTGTTTTGCACAGCATCACATCCTTTTCGGATCTGTCTGTGCCAATATTTCCATATTTGATCCAGTTGTTTTTCCTTACCATGCCCACAATTTATGACAAAATTCATTGGGTCTAACATTTTTGCTAGTCAGAAATTAAATTATTACCCACTGAGGAACGGTGCATGGTACTTCCCCCCAGACATTTTCTGAGGTACAAAAGGAAGGGATAAAAGTGACTCAAATCGGAATAATAATAACCATTTATGCCTCAACAGCTTAAGCTAACTTGCCCAACAACAGGGTCGAATTATATTTGATTGCTCCTTGTAGCTCTATTATATGATTATTTTATGTCAGAAGTCATTAAATGAAAATAAACCTGTGATATATAAAAACCTACACTCAAAATTGTCATTGCAACTCTGTAATGGTGATTTTCAAGAGGTGATTCATCATATAACTGTGCTAATGTGTCATCTGTTAATTGCAAAAAATTATTGGTAAACCCGCCATGGTCCAAATCGTGGCATAGAGCAGCAATTAGTAGCGATTTAATCTGAAAAGGGAGGTATTTTTTTAAATGTGGAGGTTTTAGGTATGCGCTATGAAAATACTGAAATATGTCATACTTAATTGTCAAATTGAACATGTAATAGTTATTTACGATATGAATATGACACATCGTTTTATCTATTATTTATCAACAGTTTTAATTTTATAGAGAAATGAGTAGCAATTAGTAATATAAAATAACCAACTCGGCAAAACCCGTTAAAAATATTTAAACAAGTAATACACCTATTACATATCTGTCATTGTGAAGTTTAATTAAATTTAGATTTCCAATATTACTCCATATACTGTGAAAATTAGCTCAGATGAAGAAAGGGTCCTCACAGACATTGAGATGCAGCAGCTAATGCAGTTATTTAAGAATTACAATTCCGGTAAAATCTTGACAAAGCTATGAGAATGAATGCATTTGCATGAAAATGCTTATGCATTTTCAGAAGTAGTGTAAATTCAAGGAACATAAGTTATATCTCGGAAAAGATTTTGTTTCCATATTTTTTGGGTAAAGCTGAAAAGGGGAAGCCATATTCTTTACGGACCCATTATTCTACGTTATACTATTTCATAGAAGAATAAGGTGGAAATTAGCAAATATGCCCAGTTGCTGTGTTTTTTAAAGCAAGTGAGGTAAAGCTTAGGTTTACTTTACCACACTAGTGTGGTAGTGTCCCTTTACCGTTAGTGCGATAAAAAATAACATTACGATATGTCATTAAGTGTCGTAATGTTTGACATTACATGTTGTAAAAGATAAAATAATTTTACGGCAAATGACAACTATGCTTTAGGGACAAGAAAGAAAATTTCTAACCTATAAATTCACAAACTGGAAGCAGATATACTTCCTTGTAGGCAGAAATTAGGGGGTAAAAAATAAATCAGATACATATGACTGTTACCTCTAAAAGAGTAAACATTTCACTATTTCTCCATAAGATATTATACATGCAATGAGCCACATTGAAAGCATGTTCAAAGTTATGATAGTAGTTGTTTCGATAACATTTTTTCACCGTTAAAATAAATTCCATCATCTTTTGTCGGTCTATTTCTGTTTCGCTTATCACTTCCGTTACCATATACATCACTAAATGTGGCATGTCGGGATACTCCTCAGGAGATACATACCATTGAAATCTTAAAAATATTGTTAATTATTAAAATATTTTTAAAGCAGAAATTTTTGTTCGTATGACATTAAGATAAAATTAAACAATCATTTATTCTCAAAGATAGGAGAACTCATTCTTTTACATTACTCAAATAAAACTTTTAAGGTGTGGGAAATACCTACACATAAGAATTTAAATAATCATCATATACCTACATTTACACAAATACATACTTATACCTATATAGAGCAAGAGACCCACGACAATCATCTTTTTTATGTTATAAAACCTGAAAGTTTCTCTGTGTATGTCTCTAATACAAGTAAAAACGATCCCCTACTATAAAGTTTGGATCACGGTGGCTTTGAAAGGTAACAGGTAGCAAAGGTGTTTAAAATTGCACCTCAAATTTGTTAAAGTATAAAGCTATATTAGAAACCACATCATCCATCATCACACATAGTATAGTTGCAACTCCCTGTCAGACACCCTTAAATTATAATGAATTATAATTATACTTATGTTATATAAAATTTTAATTTTATATATGTTACTTGAGGAACTTTCAAAAGATATTTTCTCAGTAATCAGGCAGTTTCGATGGTTCTTACACCTTGTCAGATACACGTTAAAAGTCTACCATAGATGCGAGCATGAGGTGCATGCGCATGCACATGCGCACATGCAAGCGGGTGCGAGTGAAATAGCCCGTTCGGTCTACTGCGATCTTTCACTGCGCATGTTTCATTTACTCAGTATCATTTACTCAATGTTTTTTTGGATTTGGATTTATTTATTAATTCTATATAATTTCATTATATAGAATTATTTCTAAATTATGATATATAGGTAACTATGACTAAAAAAAAAATTTCCAAAAAGTATTCGGTAAAATTTTCTGGTGAATAAAGAAATAAAACAAAAATCTAATAAATTAATCAATAATATTTTGGAGTTTTACGAACTTTTTTAAAACATTTAATTTAATTAAAACCTCAATATTTTATAAAAACTTATTGTTTACTATTAATAGGGGGTACAATTATTTCGATAGTAAGAAATCCAATGAAAAAATAGTTTTTTTGTGTTCATATTCTATACAAAGTAATATAATATTATTTCAAATATGTATTATTGGATTCTAAGAAATAATTAATTATTTTCATAATTTTCACCGTTCTCGTCGATATCTCATGATCTTCACTGCTACTCCAGTCAAAGGATTGATCGTCGTCAATATCGCTTTCTTTGTCAGTTTCTGTAAGACTTTAACCAAGTTAATACAATTATGAATAATCGCAAATTTATGTATAATAATTTGACATAATAACTACATACCTGATAAGAGTTTTTAGAGAATCACTGTCATAATTTGGTAGCTGATCCCCTCCAAACCATTTAAAATGGTATTGGTCATTTTCCAGTACCTAACCATTATTTTCTGGTTTGTAGGTATATATAGTAGACTTTTAATGTGTCTGACCGTTGATTAAAGGGGGTCGTTCAGTCAACGGTCTGACAAGGGGTAAGAACCATCAAAACTGTCAGATTACTGAGAAAACATCTTTGGAAGCTCCTCAAGTAACATATAAAATTCAGCTTTTATACTATAACGTAAGTATAACTATAATTCATTATAATTTAAGGGTGTCTGCGTCTGACAATGGCCGACGTGATTTCTAATATTATTATTCCAAATAAAATATATAAAAAATGAGCTTTATAGTTTAACGAATTTGAGGTGCAATTTTATACACCTTTGCTACCTGTTATCTTTCAAAGCCACTGTGATCCAAACTTCATAATCGGGGATCGATTTTACCTGAGGGACATACACAGAGAAATTTTCAGGTTTTATAACATAATGAAGGTTTTATAACTCATCATCGCAGGACTTCTTGGACTAATATGTTTGCCATGCTCAGGTATGTCATTCCATCTTCAAAATTTTATGTATATATGTGATAAGTTGATTGTTGTTGTCTCCCACCCACATCTATAAAATATTTGAATATTGTATTTATTTTATCGCCGTATTTTTTAGAAATGCTTCATAGTCTTAGTTTGATAGACCAAAATATTGTAACTACTTTATGCCACTCTTCTGAATTTAATTTTGAAAGTTAGTGAACTATGTTTTGATATGATACAAATAATGAAGATAAGATGACATGACAAAAATTTTAAATATAAAAATAATACTAAAAAACATAGCGTAACGTTGTAATAAAACGTGCACTTTACACGAGCAAAAAAAATATTTCTAATTCTGCGCGATCAGTATTAAGGATCTAAACAGTGATAAAATTGATGCGGCCCGAAACGAGCTGTGACGTTACAGCCTACAATATTCGGTAGGCGGAAACAATATGGAAATATAAATGATAAATGTGGATCATCAGGAATATATTTCAAATTGCAGTTATGTTTCTGATAAACTTACTCTGTGAAATTATAGGGAATGCTGAGGTTCTCTTGATGATTAAAATAATCAATGTCATGAATGCATGGTTTCAATTGTAATTTAAGTAACCTCACATTACACTCATTAATATGGTCCTACAAATATCATATAAAGTTTTTTCAATTATTAAGAGAATGCTTATGATAAAATAAAATATTACCGTTTTAACCATTTTACTATGCAGTCTAGTATAGTGCAATGCTAGTGCACAATACACTGAAAATGTTTTGAACAAATTCTCATCAGCAGGTGTGAAGCATACCCCATTTATTTTATTCACCACCTGCACCACACCTGTAATTACAAAACTGATATAATGATAATACATTTCGTTGCTTGTGATGAAAAAAAATGCAGGTATCTTCAAGTAATTGAGTAATTTATTGCATCATTAGAAGACTGCAGATTGCTATTTGGGTGATGATTTGACACTAGTCTAATGGATACAAATTAGTGTGTAGGAGAGTGTCATAAATTTGAGGATTGGTTGCTTGCAAGAGACTGCCTACAGGGAGGTGCCTTAACATCACTGCTATGGAATCTGGTTCTCAACTCCGCAGGATTCTACACAATTGCGTATGCATAAGAGCCCAAAACACATTAAACTTTGCACCGCATGTGAAATACCTGGGTGTAACCTTGGATGCTAAACTAAATTGGAATCTTCACCTTGAAATAAGAATAAAAAAGGCCTACATCTTATATGAGCGGTGTCGCAAAACCATAGGGAAAACCTGACGAATGAAACCTAAGGTGGTCATGTGTATGTACACTGCTATCATAAGACCAATGATGGCCTATGGAGCTGTTGTCTGGTGGCCCAAAAGTCAACAAATAACAGCAAAACTCAAGCTGTGCGAGCTACAAGGAGTTTCCTGTCCGAGCATAACCGGAACAACACCAACGAGAGCAATGGATGATGTGTCTTTCACCGCTAGAACTAAATCTAGAGAAGGGGCCTTGATTACCATGGCTCGCTTCAAATCTATTAGTATACAACTAAATGCAAGCTGTGGCCGGACTATATAATAATTAGATTATGTAACAGAATAATTGATCATTTTAGATCACCTGATTTTGACAATTCAGCCATATTATGTAGAGATATTATGAGAGAAACAGTCATTTTTGTTTATAAGTACGTAAATTGTCGTAAATAAATAAAATACGTAATTTTACCTCAGTCTCTAAAACAATCCACAACGGCACACAATTTTGATATTTTAACTATTCTCCTTCTAAAATCTAAAAATTCGCGTATAATTGATCCTAAAATGATCAATAATAGAACAACAATATGTTATCTTATGTCACCATGTAGCCATGAGTAATATTGCCATGTAGCATCGAAGAGTTACTTTATTTCACGTCAGGTGGCATATCACTTAGTAATAATTGGCGAATAGCAGTGGGAGAGATTGATCGTAGACAAATAATAGGCAAAACAATCAGAATCTACTACAAATAGTAGACAATCACTACTACCCCTGAAAAAACATAAAATAACTAAAGGATCAACAGGGACAACAAGGAATAACAATGTCACCAAGAGCTTGTTAGAGCCTCCCAGATGAGTAACATCTCCCTATGTTGGGTTAAAGGACCCTCACAGTGCAACGGCAACAAATAAGGTAATAAATTGCCCAAAAAGGCAGCCAACTTGAAAACGTCTGACGAATGTCCTGCGATATCAATAACCAGAGAATTAATTTTCTTCTTGCATGCCAATTTGAGGGAAATGCCTCCAGGCAACATTATCACCTCATTTAAAAGACATGAGGTTGGCAGATGGCCTAGGCAAGACATTTTCCCGTAGAGAAAGCACAAGGTGCCCAATGGTGCTGCAGTATTTGAGTTGCACTACTGATCACTGAATCTGATTACAGAATTACATTACTGTACTGTGTCTACTGGCTAAATGACAAAACGATCTCTTTTCTCCATAGTAACTATATTTTCATTCCATAGTAACTAAAGACGATGATTCTTAAAGTCCATACCAGCAATGTTGGCATGCACGTGATCAACGGAATTTTCTGAAGCAAATCAATTCGAGGCCATACAATATATTATCCAGTGACGTTTTGTTAAATAGGGGTTTATCTATAATATAAGGAAATAAAACGGACCAAAACGTAATTCGCATGTCTTTGCTTCATGCAGTCACTGATCACATGCACGCCAACATTGATGGTATGGACTGAAATATGTTTGTAATACGTTTTGTATTTTATCTATTGATAGTAAACATTCTATAAGCAAGATAACCTTAACCATAGTGTTTACATATTATTTAAGAAAGTACTCTCAATAATTTGTTGGCAATATAAATATTAACATTAAGTAAAACAACGTTAGTTGATCGCTTTATCTAAGGCAACATATTTAGAACCCATAAAATTATAATATTTTCCTAGAACCCATTGTAGATACTTACCTACTACTTTCTATTAATTATTATCGACTTACCTAAAATATTATTCACACTTACGATTGGCATACAAAGTATAGACCTAGTAATAAAGCCAGTTCTTTCATCAACCTTTGTAAAGAATCTAGGATCATTATATGCATCTCTTAAATTAACTGTAGTTCCGGTTCGAGCTACCAAGCCTGCTATAGTACGGTCTTTGGAGAGGCACACTTTCACATTCTTTTTATACATTGTCTCATCTTCGCTAAGTCCTTCATCAAAAACTTCTGCCCTCAGATCTTCACTATCTTCATCGATAATGAAAAATGAACCTCTTTCTGCTCCCAAAGTTGCCTTAGCAAATTTCTATAACATAATATTCGATAATACAGAACTATTACCTGAACCCGGATTTGGATTTTATTCTGATAAACTCTTATTCATTTAATATATGTACATGTGTACATATTCTCGTTAGCTCTCTGAAATGATATTAAAAATAGAAAAACCATTATTTCAACAATCTTGCTAAATAGGTATTAGTCCAGTCACTATGTACTATTTTCTTGCAAAAGGTCTTACCGGCAAAAAAACTTCGGTACCTACCTAAATGTGTACCTACCTCTATATGGCAGATTTATTGTCCTAAATTTGCAACCCTCTCCGAGTGGAGCACAGGCTACCCCAGACGTTCAAAGGGGTGAAAGTGCACTAACGTGGAAACGTAGCTGAAACCGTTAGTCTGACAATAAAAACTTATTAATAAAAGTAGATTTTGAGTTCATTTATAGTTTTTGATTGACAGGCCCGAGGCTCTTTTTTGCTCAAGGTTACGCAGATGTAGTTTTGGCTGCGTTAGAACATTCCGAGCGGCTTAGGCTGAATCATTACTCTGATTGCGATTATCATGTAAAAAGTATCATGTTCCTGAGTAATTGAGCTTTCCAACGGTGTTTTGTTCTAGCGTCAAAATTAATGAAATTACGACGGCCGCAATATCGCATATACTGAAAAATTGTACTAAAATTTTCCCCTTCGCTGCATGTGCTATATCTTTTGTCCAATGCACAATATTTGAAGTTCCTTTCATGGTTCGATAGACCACTTATGGATTTACGTAACTACATGGTAAAAATACAAGTATTATAGCATATATATATACTTACTACTATTTCTGTTATCATCTTCTCTATAGCAACAGTTTCGGCAAAGTAACATTTTGTTAAGTCTAAAAGATAATCATTCAATTCCTGCTGCTTTTGTAAAGTTAATCTAAGATGATTTTGGTGAATAGCAGCACCCATCCATCCAGTGACTACTATCGTTATTTTTAAGTCTTCTTTGCTAAAGGAAGCTTGTGTTACGTCTCTGTATAACTCTATAACAGAGTAGCAAGTACCATCTGGAGTTAGTACTGGTACACATAGCACAGATTTTATCAGATCTCCTACAAAATTAAATATTATAAGTCTTCTAATAAAGTTGCACATCCAACAACCTATATCTTGTACCATGATGTACCTGAAATGTTTATATACCAAGACACTATCTATCCTATTGAATATTTATATTTTCTTTTCTAACCACATTTAGCAATCTTACACTTTTATAAATCTTACATTCGAAAAATACGATCTTATATTAGAAACATAGTTTCAAATAGAAATCAAAATGTTATTTTCAAAAAACAACATATTGTTAATTATGCAGATGACACTAACTTATTAATTGTGTGTTCGGATTATATGGACATAAGTAATAGAAAGGGGCAAAAGTCAATTAAATAGTGTATTTTTGATAACAAACTAATATTAAATGAAGATTGATTTTGAGATTGACTTGATCATTTGTGATTAAACAACCAAATGGTTAAAAAAAAATTCTGTGGCTAATCGAAAGAGTTTTCGGAAGCCAAACCCATTTTCAAAAAAAAAAATAACAAATTATCAACAATCACTAATGCCATCAGTTTTAAAAAATCACGTAGATCTAAGTAAGTTTGGGATAGGGAAGGTTCTCCGAACGGAACGCATTTTTATACGTCAGAATGGGTTATATAAAAGAATATGTTTCATATGAAGGCTGCAGGTTGATGTCGATGCAAATTTAAAGCTCATTCAATATTAACAACTGCATCTATATTTATGAATGTATGAAACTCTTAGTTAACAATCAAAATAGTTTTGATAACTGCAAAAAAACACATGAATATGCTACAAGATTTAAAGATGAGTTTGACTATCCAATAGATAAAAAACAAAATTTTAAAGAGGAACCTTTTATAGTTGTTTGAGAATATACAACCATTTACCAATTATCATTAAAAAAGAAAAATCCAATAGAGTATTTTTATGGTCCTTACACGCTTTTCTTTGTGATATGGAACCATATTCATTAGGTGAATTTTTGAGGTAAACCTTAGAAAAACTAGGCTAGAATATTGTCAGTGTGAATGAAGAATAAATGGATGTGCAAGTGTATTGATAAAGTGAGTTTCTTTCCTTTTCTTTTTTTTTGCCTTATTTCCCAGATTTTTTTACTTTGTACTATCCTCTGTTGAAATAAACGATTTACTTACTTACTTATACTGTGAGTATTTACTCTTACATAACATAATTTGGTAACATAGATATAAACAATAGAAACAAAGATATAAACAATCACATCTAGAGAAGCGCTTTCATAGAGAATCACATTCATACATCTAGAGAAGCGCTTTTAGCAAAATGTAGGTAGCTATAAAAATATAAATACAATTGATTGACTAAAATTTAACTTTCCTGTAAGTCACATAGGTATTTTGCATATCCACATTCTCTTTTTATTTTATGTTAAAAACGTACGGTAAGTCACATAGGTATTTTGCATATCTACATTCTCTTTTTATTTTACGTTAAAAACGGACTGTAAGAGGTCCTAGGGCAAGGAGAATGACTTATTGCTGGTTTGGGGTACTTAGCTGGCAACTTTAGGTTACCAGCTATTGCTATCTGTAGAATATTAACTAATCTATAAAATTTAACCGTTATAGGAAACCTGGAGATCTGCATTGAGAATTATATCCATAATAATCATCAACTAATTGTAATTCTAATACCCTTTGGTTTACCATTTTCATATATTTTAAAAAAATAAATCAAATTTAAATCATTTTCTTTAAATCATTCAAATCACCTACCTACTAATGATTTTAGTTACTACCCTAACTAACCTATACTAAATACCTATTATCCATGACCACTCTAATACTTTGTATTAGTAGTGTTTAGTCTTTAATAAAGCATAACATTTATAAATTGATAATACCTTGATAGCCTAAGCCTACTGGAAATCTTTCATCCCTTAGTATATCTTCCACCATTATGTATTCCTTCTTATATGCTACATATGCTGCGGCTATAGTACCTTTTTGTATTTTCCAGTTTATCTTGTGTCGCTCAGTTGGAAAATTTCTTTGGCTCTGGTAAATTTCTTCAGATGCAGAATCGACCAGATACAAAGTAACCCCTAAGTAAAAATTTCATTAAATTATAATGCCAAATACAAATTCACTGGTAACTCAAGTTAGAAATAATAAGGAAATTTAGTCTAATCTGACGGTAGTAATAATTGTGAAGAGGGGGGAAAGAAGAACTATCCTTTCCCGTAATATAAATGTAAATTATTTTATAGCTTCTTTTTACCATCATAGTTGACTATCTATAGTCTATATTATCTTTGTTATTTGTTACCCAGGTATTGCTAGATGTTAATGGGCAGAAGATGAAGAAAAGTGAAATGGCGAAAAAACGGTGAATCGGTGGGCTTCTATTTACACACTAAAAGTATAGATAACATTGAGGTACTTTAGCATTTATTTATATTATTCTTGTTCTCATGAGCATTAAACATTTTCTTGCTCACTAATAGACTAGTATATTAGGAAAAGGAAAAACAAATAGAAAGTTTTGCCATAGTCGTAATTTTATCACCCTTGATGTTTTTTGGGTCGCTGAACATGAATCTGAACTTTGCTGACAGAAATTTTGTCCGAAACCCTTCTTTTTTGCAAAAAAATTAAAGATTTTGGCAACTTTTTCGGTTTCTCGCCTATATCTCAACAACTCTGCATTTTATCGAAAAGACCACTCTATACAACACATACAAAATCAAAGTAGACAATATTTCCTACATTTTAATGGATTTTATTTATTTCTATGGCTGATCGTTCCGCCGCTAGAGCACGCTGGAAAATGATCAAAATCCAAAGTGCCAAAATGCTATTTATGTAGCTACTATTGCTTCTAGTTTTTTATTGACTGTACACATTTATTTTAATTTTTTAATAAATCTCCCTATTCCTTAGACTATTCATTTGTCTGCAATATTTAACTTTTGTCTACTTCAATTTTTGTATAGAATGGTCTTTTCGATAAAAGTTTTTGAGATATAGGCAGGAAACCGAAAAAATGATGCAAAAAAAAGAGGTTTCGGGCAAAATTTCTCTCAGCAAAGTTCACATTCATGTTCAGCGACAAAAAAAAACATAAAGAAAATTACAACTATGGCACGACTTTCCCCTATTTTTCCAAATATGCTTAGCCTATAGCATCAACCATTGCGAATATGTTGTATATAATACTGTCCAATTATATTGATTTTTCCTAGTGATTTGCATCTTCGTCTAAACCTCCTGTTAGACGATTCACTGTAAACTAATCTTTCATCTTATGTGTAATATATATTACATATTATTATAGTTACCGGAAGTTAAATTATTAACCCTTTCCTTACGGGCAACTCTGCGCACTACTGTGCCCCGTGAACGAAGCATTTTTTTGTCACTACGTAAAAACAAGTCAACCGTTCCTACCGCAACACCTCATCTTCCATTTACATTAGTAAATAGTCTACCACTTGCAATACTACTAATATTCTGTGGTAATACTAAGAAAATCAGGTAAAAAATAACTAGCTTAAATCAGAACATAATCAACAAGATTAAACCCACCACTTTCTTGACCTATCATAGATTAAATAGAAATTGGCATAGAGACATAGAAATTGGCGGGTTATTAGAAACTCCCAACACCTTAAAATATAAAATTAATATATTGCATGTGATCACCCGACGACCGCACTATGTGAAATATGCTTATGTTAAAACTTAAAACACAGCAACCATCCACTGCATCGACCTTGAAAACACGGCCACTGTATCGAAAAAGTTAAAAGGCTCATTTATACATTTAAAATTGTATCAGAGAATAAAAAGATGTACTTACCATATGCCTTTGTTGTTATTTTTAATACGTCAGCAGTTTCATGTAATAATGTGACCAAATCTACACTGTCTAATAAAAAAGTAGTAAGGTCATGAAGAAGGACACTAGGTTTATTCTGGATAAAAAAATTAAATTTTTCGTAATCATGTTCTTTCTCTAGATGTGCCTTTTCACTTTTCCTGACGATTTTTACATATGGAGCTATAACCCTTCTTGTAGCTTTATCAGTGGTATCGACCAACAAAGGTGCAACGGATGAGTTGAGGATCTTAGTTTTTCTTCGTTGCATTTTGGTGTACAATTTATTTAAAAGATGTCATAATGATGTTGATAGTATTACATCTTGATCACTAGATTTCCATGTTCACAAAAGTCCAGCAAACCTAACAATCAGTAAGAAAACTCACTGTCAGCACCTTTGATGTTAGCATAACCAATTTAAAAAATTGCCACCACGTTCTTTGGAGGGCTGAATGTTATATTTCACAGATGGGAAACAAGAAAATCCTTTTTTCACTGTCTCTAAGATTTTTTCTACAGAGATTTTGTACTAGGACCACTGTAAAGTTTTCACAAGAGTAATTTATATCATTTTCCATAGATGGCGTAGCAAAAGTACATATTTTTTTAAATAAAATAATTATTACTTTTCACTCGAATTTCCACTAAGATATTTCTTCTTTATTGACTTTTAATAAAACCTGTTAATGCTTAATGGTATTCGTGAATCCGCTTGTCACTACCATGCAATTAAAATGTGTCCTTGAAGGTTTGGGGTTTTGGCCGATTTGGTTGCTAGTGATAGGCTGCCTGCTTTACACAGATAAGTATCTAGCATCCTTTTCTACATGGTTTAGAATTATCGATGAAGGTGGGTCAAAAAATGTTGCACTTTTTACGTTTTCCCTTAGCTTTTTTGTTTATTAACCGATTTTAATTTGCAATTAAGTGCAATTTAAGGAGTACATCTTAAAAATAACAAACAGATACTTTGTATGATTAGGTATGCAGGGAAAGGTCAATTTTATTGCTTTTTTGTATTGGATGAGGAGTCATTTCTTCATCTTTGCTGCAGTTTTTTGCTAGCTCCATAGTCCATTCTGTCGGTAAACAACGACAACAAGCTGATTAAAATCGGTTAATAAACAAAAAAGTTGCCAAACGTAAAAAAAAGGAAATATTTTTTGCCCACCAGGTATACACATCTTTGACTATTCTAATTAATACACATGATAATACCTAAACAATTTATTGAAATATATTCGTAATATCATACTGGTTACTCGTACTCGAATCGTACTGATTAGGACTGTGAAAGCAAACTAGGGGGAACTCCAGAAACGAATTTATCACAGAATATCATCCAGACAAGTCCACCTAGAGGAAAAATCTGGCATGACAAATATGGTGGAATAACTTTCAATCTGACTATTTTTAACGTACTGTGATTGGCTGGAAAAATGTTTCATCATAGCATCCCTTCCAGAGATCCGCCTAGTGTGGTAGCACCCTTAGTGGTAACTTAAATACTTACATAATATTGTGTCTCGGACAATTGATTAAAAGATTTATTAAAAAAGTATGAAAATAAAGTTGTAATACTGTAACTGAAACATACATAGAAAATAATTTGTTTAATAACATAAAAATGTATCTTTAAAATGAGTTTTTATAATTATCTAACATAAATAGTTATATACTGAGTGACACTGAAAATACCTAACCCCTAAAATGATGAAATTTTGTGTATTTAATTAATTCTTGCCTCATTTTGATCAACTAGTCCCATTTCCAGTATCACAGAAAACAGACATTACATCTTATTAATTTCTTTAGCTGCTTTTGGCCAAACCCATGAGAAAGAAGTTGCTTCTCCATGGCTACCACATGTATGCTCAAATGTCACAAACAATAATTTATATATATTCAATTTAACTAGCATTAACATATATAGCATCAGTACCACTCACATATACCACTCACATATTTAGGGTTGTCAGCGTTTTTTTTTCCGTTTTAAAATGAGAAAAATTCAGGAATATATTTTATGAAGGATTTTATTTATTTATTTATTTATTTAGAATGAATTAAATATATTGAATGAATTTATTTAGAATGATTTAAATATCAGTTAGTTAAATAAAGTTTAGTTAAATAAAGTTAGTCAACTTCTGTACCAAGGTTTTATACAGAACTCTATAATGTATGAATTGTAATTATAAAACAGTATAATTACAATTAATTAATGGAGTTCACTATTTACAAAATAGTGTAAAAATGTAAAATCAGGATTGTTTCTTAATGTAAAAACGTTTGGGCAAATAATGTGTAGAAAATATTTCTCTTGATGTAAATTTCCTCTGCATATATCCCGATATATCAGTCATACATGAAGTATGAGTCTATGTGTATATGAGTCTATATAATGTTGGAGACTTCAATCAAAAGTTATTATGAAATTATTGTTTGAACTCTAAATTAATCTTCAGAAAAATATTGACGAATGCATTGGAAACATGCTCATTTAATGCCAATGCCGTAAACTACAAGAAACTAATTACAGCCGTTCTGACAAGTTAATAATGATCTATTAACAGAACTCGAACACAATAAGATGATAATAGCAAAAATTTCAGTGTTCCATGCACACATTAGGAAATATATCAACAGTCAAAATAAATAAATAATTGTAGGCAAATTGAGAATCAAATACATATCATGACAATATATAAATTGTGAATAGTGACTTTTAGTTTAGCACTTAGTTAATTTTGTAGTGACTTTTATGTAGTAATAAATTAGTTTTAAATTGTTAAATAAATTGCATAAAAATATAAATTTTCCCTGTGTTTCAAATCTATGATAACCATAACACTCTTATAAAAATGAATTAATTGAGAAAACCTTTCGCTGTATTTATATCTGGTTTTACAATCACATTTATATTAAAGCGTATTTATAGGTTAAAAACCAAAACACTCACAGGCTAAGATTTATAAAAGTGCTTTTAGTTAAATAAGAGCATAAAAGAATATATAAATATGGCTGCTGAATTTTAGTGACTGTTTTAATCAGCACAATGAGTGGAATGGGGATGAAGATAGGTCTTTGTATAATCTATGTTGAAGTCTAAAGCAGCATAATATACAATAAAATGTGTTATTAATAGTACCTACAGATTTGGCTACATCTAATGATATACTACTAGAAGCCTGGAATGAATTTCACAAGAACTTTTAAATAGAGAATAAACACTGCCACCAGCGACAAAAGAGAATTTAGAACTGCAAGACTTATTCAAACAATGGAACGGAAATGACAGATTGTAAACAATAAATTTTAAAACTAGTCGCCGACTATAGAAAGAGGTGCAAGCTATTGTATGGTACAAAGAACCTGGAGAACAGGCAGAGATGCAGTAATGTTTCGTATACTACTGTGGAAACTTAATAAATTGAATAAAACTTTTTCTAACTGTTATGTTTTACATGAGAGGTTTCGACAAATAACAAAACTATTATTCAATTAACAAAATATAAAGCTTACTTCATCACTATTTTAATTTGTTTGTGAAATCAAGAAATGTAATTTTCAAATAATTCTTCTGATCAATTATTACAGGAATTAATTTCTTATACTCACTAGTTGATCAAAATGAGGCTAACAATGGTTTCCAAACAATTCAATATCTAAACTTCACAAATTTTATTGTAAAAACTATAAATAATACTACTTTCTGCACTAGGGGTCGGTATAAGGTTTTTCCTTCTTCTTCTAAGGTATCTTCTGAATTTTAAGGTTTTCGTAAGGAATAAGGTTTCTTCTGAATTTTCATAATATGTCACAGAAATAAACAAATGACAATCAAAATGGTGGAATTCCATAAAATTGCGATAATTTAATTAAATTATAGTACCTATATCATACCTTGACATTTTGGCCTTTCTTGGGCCTTTTTCACAGGTTTTTACTGAGAGTACGTATTTGATAAAGCCGAAACATTTAAAATTTTCTGAATTTGACATCTTTGTCATGTCACATTCAAAATATGAAATTTATTACAGAAAATAAGTAGTGTTGATACTGCATACTATTTAAAGTCTAAATAAAGATGTCCTCGAAATAATCAAAACACAAATATTTCGAGGGAGTAACAATGTATATGATCCATTAGAATACATACTTTTCTTGCACAACACTGTAGCTAATTATAAGGAAACCCTGTAAGTCTGTGTCACCCTGTAGATAATTTTATATTTTACCAAATATTCAAAAAATAAATAATTGAGATAAATGAAAATGGTGCAACTTATGTTTGCAGTGTTGCCATTATTGCAATTGAAAGGGTGTCGTCTGCAAAATCTACTTGCAGAAACATTGCAATGTCTTTCTGTATGGCAAAAATAGATATTAAAAATAACAACTAATAACTGAAAATGAACCATTGAACCAAATGAACCAAATTCTACATTTCTTACATGCTAAATGCTAAAGTAATGTTTCTTTTCTCAAATTTATGCCATTTTGAATATTTGATTAGCCCACATAAAGTACGAACTACTTCATAACATATATTTTTGTTGGGATTTTGTTATAAACAATTAAAAATTATTCAACAACAATAAAAATAGAGCAACAAAATTACATTAAAAACACATTAAATAAAATTACACTCATATAATATAGAAACTTTATATGTAGTACTTATTTCTAATGTAAAAAATATTTAATAAAGAAAAATAAAAAAAATATTCATTTAAAAAAAATTAAAATAAAAATTCCATCGAACTTAACAATTGCCGTACATATGGAGCCTGTTGTAAGTCACGGTTTGTTTGTAATCTTCGATATAGTACGGGGCAGTCTAAAGATATACATTTTATATCTATTTGTGCAGAAGTGCAAGACTGGCAAATCTAAAAAAAGGTTTCATATTTCATGTAGGCAATGCTAATAATACCAACGAGGTATTTTATCATATATTTAATGTAAATATTGGATTATATGTGGATTATTTTTTACACATAGGTATAGTAATAAACATGTGAAGGATTTCGGTCAATTACCCTTTCAAATTGTTGTAAAAAAAGCATATTTAGCATTAATAGTCATAGCGTGAGTCCAACCTTGAGTCAATGTTTATGTAAAACAGTACAAAATAGAAATATCACAATTATGTATGAAAACGAGAACAATATATTAACACTGATGCCAAAATGAGCTGTGCGTTTAAGTTCCACCACGAGTTATAACAGAAATAACGCTTGCATGGCAACAATGTACATTATATCTTTCTTTTCTTATTTACAGCATACTATTTTGCTATTTCTGTTCTGTACCTACATAGAGACCGACCCAAGATTTACACTTGCAAGTCAGTATAAATGAAAATAATTTTATTGTTATTATGCAAATAATATAAATAAGTCCAAATCAAAGATTAACTCTCAATAAACCTACACATTTTTGCAACATATATTAACAAGGTTTAATATGCACACGTTTGGCTAATTCCAAAAAAAAATATTATTAATATATATTATAATATTAATATTAAATATTAATAAATAAACTTACCAAGTCACAATTGTAGTAATTTTTTTCCCAAGACCTTAATTTTTCCATTACCGTAACAGTAGTAACTTGTGGTTCATTAGTACATTTATCGCAAATACCATTTTGAGTTTGGTCTCCACATGCCACACAGCTGATTGTGGAAAAATATTGGGAAATAGTACTCTTCTTTGTGGGAGAAATTGAATTTGGCAGATATTGAGTTTGTTGTTTTCTTGGCATTTGATTAAACCTAAAATAGTTATTTGTATTTGTATCCCTATTTGTATCGACATTCCTTTTCGCATACCGAGAGAAAAATTATCTGGAGGTTGCTAAAAAAAATTCGCGGCCTTGGTGTACGCACTATTTTCTGTGCATTGGTATGCATGGCTGTAATTTTTTGTAGTGGATAAAACTATAGTTAGAATTTAGGTATAAATGACACTACGAGTTATAATATACTTATAGTGGTGTCAGATCTCAGTATTTCTATGGAAATGATAAAAAACACTGAAGGTTCGCTCATTGATAAATAGTGAAAATGTCACTAAGGAAAACGGACGCGAAATTGAATTTTGCGGCCGTTTTCCTTAGTGACTCATTGATAAATAGTGAAAATGTCACTAAGGAAAACGGACGCGAAATTGAATTTTGCGGCCGCTACGGAGAACGCGAAATGCCTACTTCATGTCCGTTTGCACAAAAAATATTTTTAAAAACAGTAATGAATAATAATTTTAGAATAGCATTTTTTTTTACATAATCCAAAATATATCATCAAATCAACTACAAAAGATTACTTCTTTTTGTCAAACTCAATTTTGACAAACAGTTTATGCAAAAGAGTTTATGCAAATGTTAAATGTCTATGAACGATATTGAATTACTTACCATGTTTGAAGATCAGCACCTATCAACTTAAAACATCTGTTAATCGGAGGAATTATAACTCTAGTGATATAGTATAGGGCATTGGGCCTCAAAGAAAAATCATTTAATAAATCTGTAGGACTTCTTACTAAACGAATCAGTGGTAGGCCCGGTGGCCCATTAACAATAATATAAGGAACACGTTCTCCACTTCTGGGCTCATTTCGTATGTCTACAGCTTTCCATTTTCTGAAATTGATATTTGAGGTCAGTCACTTTCTATAATCCTAATTAAAACCTAATTATGATATTTATATAGATATAGGGATCCTGTAATTACCGGTAAAATGAGGGGTGGAGGCATTTTTACATTTATTAAAACAAAATTTCGTGCAAAATCATTAAAACACATCCTACTTCTGTCCAACAGCAATTCGTATCATTGCAATTTTAACAACATTTTAATAATTTTGACATAAACCTTGCAGTTGTCTAATTTTATGCTATAGTTGGAGTAACTTGGTTTATCCCTTTAAAAAAATCAAAATATAAAATATTCCACACTTGTTAGAAAAATGTACACTGGATAGATGATACTATATAAAAGCTATAAGGTCACAGGAGATATAAATGATTACTAGCACCTATTACAGCAATTACTTATTTACCGATTACTACCGCACTTTCCTAGAACCAACGATGACGTGAGTTATATCTATTTCAAAGGGGCAATCCAACAAAATTATAAAATTTACCTAATTAACATTCGTTTCTATTAAATGCACAGCATATATATTATATAACATTTGTTCATAATTTTTTACTTTACATATATTACTGCACATACCAAGTATGAGCAAGTATTACATGCAAGTATGAATATGTATGAGGCAGCCCATGATTGGGCTGCCTCATAGTTGCGTGAAAGGTGTCAGGCAGTGGTAATAGACGGACATAAATCAGATCTAAATGACGTTGAAATTGAGGTACCTCAATAAAGTTTATATTATTATTATATTATTATATTATACGTTAATTTAAAGGCAATATTAGGGCGGAAACTAAAAATTATAATTAAACAATAACAGTGTTACTACCAATGACTTCAGGGAGACATTGGTTACTTCCATGAATGCAAACTTTTTGCTAAAGACTTAACGAGAATGACACAGGATAAACCTATTTATAGTTTGTATAATGAATCTTTGCGTGTGCGTCACAACAACTGTATGAATCAATCAGTTCAAGGTCATTAATTTCAGTGACGGCGGGAGTAAAATGAAAATGTGTTTTTATTTTTACTCATCACCGGACAACCAATTAAAAATTAGAAAAAATTTTGGCTTCGTAAATACTCTTGAAGTGACAATTTACTTTGTAAATTAATAATAGTTATTATTATTTACCACTGATCATGGTTATACAATTAAGATCAGAAATCTATTGTAATAAAATAATTTACCATAGCCTGCAATATTTTTGTATATATGATGTTGCCAACACGTTTCTTACTAAACAGCTGTGATTTGACACTCGAGTGAGGTTATAATTATCTTGAAAGTTGAAAATGTAGGCGATTTCAGCCTTCCCGTAGCCCGCAGCCGTCTAGCTGTAAAAATATATAGGTACTTTGAACCCGGTATAAAAACTAGTTTGCAGCTTTGGGTCGTTGAGATGTTTTGATGCTGCAAACTGTATGCAAACTAATGCCTAAAGCATCAGCAACACGCTGCAAAAAAGTTTTCAATAAGTATTGATAAGTATATTATTCTAGTTTTCCTCGTTTACCTCTTGAACTCCATTAACAGAAACTAAAGGGCCCATGTTGTCTTTTTCAGCCGCGAAATATTTAAGTAAATTGGCAACAAGTCCCCTTGCTTGCGAATTTAACCTTTTTCCAGGCATTTTTAGGTTATAGTTCTTAAAAGAACTGATTTTATTTTCACTCTTACTTGTAAGTCTCTGAGAAAAAGAACAATAAAAGGAAACAATTGTATCCGTGATATACTCTTTACAACTCTAATAGCACCACAAATAAATCAAAAGAGAAAGAAAAAAGCAAAAATACGACAACATTATACCCCAAAACAAGATGTTTTGTGAACGCTACTGAATTAAACTGTCAGAGTAATATTGACAAGCGCTACGACTACTATTCATATAGACGTCTCTTTTTAATTCCGTTTCAATTTATTCGATCGTATCGATCGCGTGTCTTAGCGGCTCGATGACATACGTAACCACATAGCTTGCCAATATAATGCGTTTAGCAATCTCACGTATGTCTAGCTAATTTCATACACACGCAAAGATTCATTATACAAACTATAACACAGTTTACAAGATCCCACGCATGACGACCCATCAAGTGTGTGACGTCAAGCCAATGACAACGCATTTATCTGATTTAAAAAAAAGCAAGTAATTTATACGGCCCTTGTTGTAGTTTGGAATGAACGATCTTTTTCAATTGTTTTTTTGTTCGATTTCAGGCACGAATCATTTCTCCATACTTTTAATGTATATTAATTTTTTTGTGGGCAGACCTATTATTATAAGCTTATGAAAAAAATGTAAGAAAACCAAATATAATTATTACAGTAAAATAAATCTGCTTTAATACTACTTCTACGTATGAACATGCACCTATGTAGTGTACATATCCAATAAAATTAAAAATAATTTCGTACCTTGCCAGTTCCAAAGATGGTACACAAGCTCCAGGACGGTATCCATCTGCTCCTCTATATTCCTTGGCAAATGTTAAATCTTGTATACTAGCTCTACCAGCAAGTATTTTATTAAATTGCCTTAAGACATACTTCTTTACCAAAGTAACATCTTTGGTATCAAAAAGTATCCTTAGACACTTTTCCAACATCTACAAAATAAAGCATAGTATTTACTATGCCATCAGAATACAATCCACATTATTATTTTAGTTCGTATATGTGATCATTAAATGTATTGATTTTGTATTTTTATATTGATGAATTTGTTACTTTATTATGAGTCCACAATAATAGAGACCAAGTGTTTTTGTCTCCCGCAATTAAAACAAAGCTGCTGCTGTCTTCATCTTGGCCATTGAAACGCCGCCTATGTCAGTCTCTATTATTGTGGACCTGTATAAAAATCCTTATATAAGGATTAAATTACAAAGAAAAAATACAAGTTTTTGAACCAACTCCAGAACATGCCTTAAGTCAACTTTTGCAAATAAAAGAGTGAAAATCAAATTAGAAGGGTTGTTTTTGCCTGCAAGCTGGTTTTTGCAAGTTATATGTCAATTTTTTAGCAATATGGACACATTATTATTCTACTACTGCTCGGAATATGTTTATACCTAAATTAGTGATACTTTAAAAGACTTACAATCTCAGCACACTGCTGTAGCTGTATCATAAATTATTTAACCTTTTCATTACAGACAAGACAACTCTGAGAGTTACTGTGCCCCATGAACGAGGTATTTTTGATCAGTATATAAATGCACGTCAAGTTCCTGCCGCAACATCTCACCATCCAGTTACGTTAGCAAATACCACTTGCAATACTGCTGTAATTCTGTGGTAATACTAAGGAAATCAGTTCAAAAATAACTATTTTACCTTGTTCTGAACATAATCAACAAGATTACACCCACCACCTATCATAGATTAAGACACATCGAGAAATGGGCGGGTTATTTGACGTTTTAGAACCTTCCAACCCCATCAAATATAAGATAAATAAATTAAACGTGATCGCCCAACGACGGCACTATGTGAAATACACCTATGTTAAAACACGGCAACCGTCCACTCGGCACAATTAGCATCGACCGTAAAAACATGGCCACCATACGAAACGGTTAAAATGTATATTCAAGTTAATGATCCTTTTGAATTTAAATTTTAAATACTATATTCTTACAATTCAAGAGATTTTCCTAATTATAACTAACTTGAGTATATTTAATATTTTGGAAAAATCACAGTATATGTAGGTCATATTAGTAACATTATTACCTATAGTTATTCATTTATGTTCAAAACGTATGTACCTACCCACCCAACCAGACCTACTATAGACCACCCTTAATATAAAAGGATATATGATCACACCCTTTATTATCTGCAGCCCTCTGTTACTTTACACATTCATTTCTTTGTCCATGTACTTTTGGAAATCAAAAGCAAATAAGATATACGAGCCTCGATGTAAAATAGTTAGTCTATTTGCAGCAGTTGTTTGTGGCAAAAATATTTGTGATCACAAACTTTCTCATTATTATGAATGTGTAGGAATATAATTTGCCGTAGTATGGAAGCATGAAAACACTAATAACTTCCAACAATTAATTGAAGCTCTATTTGAATCAAATGATTAAATAACTGAAAATGAAACAGAAAGAAAGTGACAATTTTGACAATAAAATTATCAATGTAACAAACGAGCTTCTGTTTGTTTTATTGGCCTACTAGAATATTAGACAAGTACGAATGAAATTTGGTTTCTGATTTAATTTAGATGAACTATTTTGCATTTGGTACGAATGTTATTATTTAATTACGTGATATTAAATGAATTTTAAAATGACAAAATCACCATTTCTCATAGTGTTTTGTTTGGTAAATACTACATCATAATTTTCTTCTGTTTAAACAATCAGACAGTTATTGCTTACAAAATATAACTATCGACCAAATGTTATCAGCAGACGAAATATTTTGCATCGGGGCTTATAGATAAGAAGTAAAAAATATTCTTAAATGCTTATATTTTATGTTTACTATGGAGTAACAAATCCATTCATTTTTAAATAAATGCCTTTCTTAAATTTGCGTGTGTAACTTTTCCCTCTATTTACACATTCTTCAATAATAATATCTGGTGTTTCCTTGTTGCAATAATTAAAAAATCTCATCACTGTAATAAGTAAATTAAAGACCGCTTCCATACTACGCAGTTAATAATTGTCAGCGATACACAAAAATAGAATCACACGCACGCACTATTATAACTATATTATTATTGTTTTTTTACTCACACTCGCCATAAACTAGAAAGTTGCTAATTTTTTAGAAGACTTGCTTTCATTGTAAAATTTATAATCATTTAATTAAATATATTATTTATTGTTTATTCCTTATTAATAAAAAGTAGATCACAGAGGAGTCTCGCTTAATAATTTTTCATAGTGTTTACTGTACCTTAGCAACAGCTGGACATCCATCCCGTCTTACTGTTTCAATACCCTTGGCATCATAGACAGGTTCCTTTTGATCTACACTCTCGTACATGAACCCTACATAGCGTTTCTTAGTTTGTAAAATACATGGTTGATATACTTTCTCCATTTTCAGCTTAATTGGATCAGGATTAGCTCTAGTTACAGCTTCTGCTATCTGTTTCCCAATTTTGAAGGCATGTTCTCTACTTCTTCCTGGTACCAACACAAACAAAGAATCAGTATCACCATAGACCACTCTAGCACCCCATTCTGCAGTAGTGTCCACCATTTCTATAGCCCTCTGAAGAGTTTCCCGTCCTTGTAAAAGAACCACAAATATTAGTATATTTATTAAATCGACTGACTAAATCTTTAATATTAACTTATACCTTAATAATAGGTCATACCATCCTTATTAACATACTAAAAGTCACAAAGTCTCCCATTCCGGGAACATTCAAAAATCTTATATGCCATCTTGGATTTATTGTTTTTTTCTAAATAACTCGTTAACGGTGCATTTTTTGGTTGCATTCTTTTTTGTAGAGAATTAAAAACCACATATAGTATATTCTTACAGTATATTCTTATAATAGCGTAAATAGTAAAAACGTTACAGTGGATAAACATTAGTCGCAAAGTTTAATTTCTCAAATTTGTCCATTAATACTGCTTTTCCAACAATTGCAAATAAAATTTTATGATGTTTTACTGGTTTACCCTGTTGGACCAAGATCATAGAGTTGTTACAGTTATATCATACTGTTACAGTTGTTTCTGAAGATACTGATGTCGCTAGTTTATTGTTACACCATACTAAAACATCCAACATTTATTTAATGAAACCTGGAAAAGGGGCAAAGGCAGATAAAGTGACGCAAATTACCACAATAGTTAGGCCATAATATAAAATCTTTCATTTTATTTTTACATGCAATGTTGGGCTGCGAAACTACCTCTTTTCTTTTTAAGAAATCAAAGAAGCAGCTATTGTCTATATTTAAAAAAGAGGAATTGCTCCATCATTTCCGAATTGCTTCCTTATTTCAAAATGAAAATGCACCAAACGATTGTATTTGAATGTATTGCATTTGAATGTATTTGAAAATGACTACCAGTATATTATGTACAATAAAGTAGCAAGCAGGCAAAATTTAGATTGCAGATTAAAAGTTGCGCCAAGTGCAAATTTTAGTCTAGCAGTACTACCACCTACCGAAACAGCAACTAAGGAGCTTTTACGAGTTTACTTTCAGGTAAAAATGACTTTAAAATTATTTAAAAAAAATAAACTACCTATTATTTCTTTAAGGTGCAAGAATGGTTAGGCCGAGATATTGACCAATTATATGGGATATTCACCAATTGCGGATGGAAAAATGTGGCCCCAAACGACATTTTAAAACATATATATTCCAACTGCAAAACTTTTTGCAATAGAGGGTGTTCATGTAAAAAGCTAGGTTTAAGATGCTCGTCCAAGTGTGGCAATTGTTATGGACTTTCTTGCAAGAACAATTCGATGGATGAAATGAAAGAGATGAAAGAAGGAAATAGAAGATAGTACCGATATGTCATTTGAAATATAAAGGAAAATGTAGTTTAAAAATATAGGCATATTGGCTAGCTAATATCGTAATATCTTTAGATATACTCACAATATAATATGTTAGGTAGAACTGTAAAACCCCAAAGTTTAGCAACACTTTATTTGTTTTTGTCTTGGTACAATAAAGTAAACCAGTAAAACATCTGAAAATAAAATAGTATTGTGCTCGCAAGTGTTAGGAAAGCGATATTAGTGACTTAAATGCAAAAATCCGAGAAATTAAACTCTGCAACTAAAGTTTATCCACTGTAACTTTTTACTACTTGTACTATCGTAACAAATAAAAAAACGAAACGTGTTTTTTAATTATCGACAAAAAAGTATACTGCATATTTCCCAAAAAATCAACGTTAACTACTTATTTGTAAAAAATCAAAGGAGATTTTTAAGGGTTCCCGGAATGTGAGACTTTGAGATTTTTAGTATGTCAATAAGGCCTACCTATAAAAATATTTGTAGCTTGTAAAAAACTATTTCCTTGCATCTGTCTAGTGGTCCTGGCCTATAGCTAAACTTTGACTATATAATGTATGGAAAAATGCTTACATATGGTCCTTATAAGAATTTTACTTTAAAATAACAAGTTATGATTTACCTTTACTAACAACGCTATCGGCAATCTCCACACAAGGCATTCTCCCACTAAAATTGGCTGCAGTATATCCGTAGGTAACATTTGCAATTAATTTAAGACCCAATTGTCGATTATGGAGAACTTTTTGTAAAATTCCATCTGCTCCATTTTCTTTCATCGAATTTTTGACCATCAAACGGGTATCCAGTATTTCTCGCAACATTCTTGGTAGAATACCATCGCGTACTTTCTTTTTAACAAACCCAACACCGCATGGGGAGAAATTTAAGAGGCCTTTCCGAAGAAGCTTATCCAATTCTTTTCTGGCCACTTTTAATTGTGACACACCAAACTCAAATGGAATATTTTTACCTAAACATTCCACACGACCTACACAAGTGGTAAAGCAGTAATTGTATGCAATAATTATTGACGGATACAAACTCTGAAAGTCCAATACAATAACAGGATCATTATATAATTTTGATTCTGGTTCCAAAACCAAAGCGATATACTCGGGGGCTTTCATTTGAGCTCTTTGGTGCTTATCAGGTGATACTGGAATATAATTCAATGGTTTAGCCAAACGTAGCATCATAGATTCTACCCTGAACTGTGACCCCCTGGACAAAACCTCATAAAATAGAATTCCAAACAATCTAGCCAGTTCACTTGTGCGAGCAATTATATCTAATTTATCAAACAATTCCAGAATGCTTTCAACCCTGAATAAATAATATTGTACCGTACGATGTCTGTGTAACGAAGATCTATGGTCCCACCAAAAAGTTAACTCTTTGAATGAATACCGAGGCACTCTTTTGTGTAATATATGATAAACAATGGATTCAAAAGTATAACTTTGTAACGCAATCTCATGTCGCATTAGTCTCCAAACATCTAAAACTATTCTTCCAACAATCTTCAATTCATTTTGTCCATCTTCATCTTTACTCCTCGTAAGTTTCTCACGAGTTCGACCAAGAAGTTCTTTGAAATTGATCCCTAATATAAAAGATCTCTCGATAAGATATCCCCATGAGAGCATTTGTATTTCATAACCTGCTAGTATATCGGGATCCCAATAATGTATAAGATTTAAAAATTCTTTTATTAAATTTTCTTCTGAATCTACATAAGTTATGTGACAATCTACACCAGCGCCATCTAAAATAGGTACTTTGCTGTTGGTGGAAGTAAATGCTAAATTATTTACAGCTATCACGCCCTTACATTTTGAAGCTTTAGGATGATTTTCTGCTACGTCATTTAATATAGAATAAAATATTGCACGAATTGGATCACATGTTGGATTAGGTTTAAAATCACCACGTGTGGTGATATGCAGTTCCATAACCAGTAGAGTTAGCTGCTGATGCTCAATCACAGCTCTTGCCTCCTGTAAATTCTCTGTTGTATTATTAAAACCATAAGTATTATTTATAGTAACTCCAGTTATTTGAGATGACTGATTTTCATTTGAGCTGTCTAAAGAACGTAATAACGATTTTCTCAAAGACGGCGTATATGATTGGGTCAATAGTTTCGTCCTAGTTATAGTTTCAACATCCAAATGCATTGATGTTTTAGAAGATGCGGGCGTTTGCTGCACTATGTTTACAGCTTCATTTTTAGTACTGCTGGGAGTACAAGGTGAAATTGTCAAAGAGGAAGCCTCAAAATCGTTTTCATTGTTGGGACTACAAGGAATAATGATTTTTGTTTTTACAGTTCTCTTCTCTGGTGTGATCGGTTTTCTTGACCTCTCCTTAATCCAGCCTTTAACCATATCAACTGTTGGGGGATTTTTAATCGGCTTTAAAATACAGTTCCTGTCGATACAGGAGTTTATTTTTAATTTGTTTACATGTGATGTCTTCCACTGTAAATTGGGATAGTTCCTATCTACAAGGAACTTTCTGAAATTCTTCATGCTGTCAAATTGTGACTCAAATTCAGACAAATGTGCGGTAGTTTTGCTGTTGATTTTTAAAACATTATATCCTACTTCTACGTTGCCAGTAACATCATCAACATTGCTATAAAAAGGCTTGTCTTCCATAACATGAGAAATGTTATAGTTTGCTAAAGAATTCAGTACATTTTCTTTTGAAGGTGCATTTTTAATAGGACATACAGTTATGTTTCTTAAATTTAATATATCACAGATTTCAGTCTTTATTACAGATTCTTGAACTGGTAACGAATACTTATTTTCACTGTTGCTAGAAGAAAACATGTGAGGACTTACTGGACTAACCGTTACCTCTGTACCCTCTACAATAGTGCTTAAATTCACATCATTTTTAATACGTTGATAAGGAGTTAATAAACCAAAACTGGAACTTCCAGTGGAATGTTGTAATTCCTCTGAGCTACTATGACTATCAGTGGAGGACATTTCTTCAGCCTGAGGTGTGAACACTTTGGAAGTTCCCTCTTTTGCATTATAGTTAGTCTCTTTATCATACCTTTCAGCAGCTGTCATCACAGAATTAAGTTCTCTTACAATTTGTGGTGAATTAAAAAACGAACTGTTTATCTCATTCTCAGAACCTGAAATATCATTGTCAGAGGTTTCTGCTCTGGTAATATCTACGCTGCTTTTACTTAATAATGTGTATTCATTTTTATGTTTCCCACTAGCTTCAGTGATTGACGAGGAATATCTGATATTATCACTTTTAATTCTATTAACATGATGGGAAAAGTCTGTTTCTACATCTATCGCAGCCTTAGAATTATTCTTATTATTCATAATACTTTTGAATTTACTACTAGGGGAATATATACAGCATAATTCTTCTTCAACTATTGTGGTTTGCAAAGATGAATTATTACCAAAACTTAGCCTACGTTTAACATTAATATCACAGTCGGCTTGTTGCACTAATTGGCTTATTGAAACTTTCTCTTTTTTGTAGCTGGAAATAAAAAAAATATGTTAAAACATTGATTACCTTGTCATATTTCTTTTAAATAGGCTAGAGATTATATACAATAGACTGCCTTAGTGTGAACACTCACAGCAAAAATAAAATGAACCTAGATACGGGCGTTCAAGGTGTTAAACTACCATAAGCGTTTTTGAGCAATTGACATTAAAGCATCGTCACCGTTAAAATAAATATTGTAGTACAAAAATGATCAAAAAGTTGTATCCGTTGCTCCAAAAAACAATATTCAATTAGTTAAAAGGCATCGATGCTTTATCTTGATTTGAGAACCTTGAAAAATTATAATTTTTCGAGGCATGTTAGAGTTTATCAACCGATATTTCAAAAACGCTCTTAAATAAAAATATACTTCTCTTACAATATTATGGAATGAGTCTTTCCGAATACAACAGTGTAGCACATCATAGGTGTATTTCAACAATTAGGGACAAAAAGCAGTCATTTCCTACGTATTTTTGATGCAAGAGACGAAAATAGGTATAAAAATATCTAATTTCTCAATAGAACATGGTGGATGAGAGGAGACGCGGCAACACTGTATAGCTTGACCAAACTCAACCACACCACATACACAGGCACACATAGATATATGTACGCAGAATATATCCTTGAACAGCATGCTTAAATCTTAATCTGTTTATATACAATTATTATAGTAAATAATTTTCGTTCATTGTTACGTATGACCTAACCCCGCATTTAAAGCACATCATGCACCTGTAAAATAGTGAATAAAGTAGCATTGATTGAATAACCAATTACAATACGTAATTTTAGTGTTACGAGAGTATATAAAATTACTTGCCAAGGACACACTTGGCGCTTACATCTCGCAACTGATCGATTTCTTTTGACTAGCGCTGTATGCCGTACCCGCAGTAGCCTTGCACCGTTTCAAAACTGACAGAATTTGGTTATCTTTCAGTTGAATTCACTTTTTCTTCACTTTCAGTGCAGTTATGGGCACCCACACTAAGCTGCCATTTTCTGACAGAAAAACTCCCATTGCTAAACCACCCTCAGTGTTCATAATTTTAACATTCAAATTGTAGGTTATGTATTATGTTTACGTTTCTCATCGAGAAACGACTAAAGTTTGTATACTTTCAACACACATTTGACTCGTTTCAACACACATTTGACTCGTGCAATACTGATTTGATTCGTATGGTTAACATCTATGATGTAACCGCCAACTTAACTACTTAACTAAAGATATAAAATGTATGTAATATGTATTACAGTTTACATAAATATACAAACTTGTATAGTTTTTTTAAATAAATTACATGCAACATTATATACCTACATTTTTTCTTGATTTATCCAATTATCCGGATAGGGTTCGGTCCCAATTGACCCGGATAATTGGAGTTCTACTGTATTATATATGTTAGTCACTTCTACATATTTCGTACCATTGATTTTTCTATGACCTACCTAAATTAAAATATTATTAACTAATAAGTACTTCGTATGCAATAAGTTATATGCATGTATTTGGTTTTAGGTGAGTTTATTACTAAAATAATAAAACAAGCCGCCAGATTCCTAATCATAATAACAATGATCAGCGTTAATACACCCATGTAACATACTACTTAGTATTATCTAAGTCCATATTAATTAAATAACTACAAATATATCACTAATAGTTTATAGACATTTGCTTCCATCTCATTTGTATAATCAGACAAATGTGCTTAGGGGATATATTGTACAAAAAACAAGCTATAGCCCTTAGTATGAACTGTGCTAGAGGTTTCTAAAACTGTTGTGGTTGGGTTTGCGAAAAAAAAAATTACTTCTGGTTGGAAAGATTTTTTTTCTTTATGTACAGATGTCGCCACTTACATGATAATGGATTTTGGTTGCTATGGGAATTTTATTATATCAATTTTATTGTAGTAAACCAGGCTTTTCAGTGGCGTAACAAGAGATGGTACTGATATAATTCTATTTTCAGTTTCTCTTACAGTATCAATCAATTTTCCATGTTTTTCTTAGGCCACCACCGATGCCACTAGTTGACTAATCATAAAAACTACAGACGTATGTGCATAGCAATGAATTATTTCAGGACATATTTTTTTCATTGTAATATGTGAACTTTAAAAAAAAAGTTTATTAACATGTTGAAGGAGAGTAACGTTGAGTGCTAATTTGACTAATTTTACCAGAACCCCGTCCGGCTAAACTTATATTATTATACATTATATTATTATTATACACGTATATTATATTTATATTAGTTCAAAAGTGACAGGACATTTATCGACATCAAGTTTCAAACACCGTGAAAATGTGTACTTTTCAGTCACATGGTTGCTGTTACAAGCGTCTTTTCAGGCATGCTGTGGCAAGTAGGAAAAGTGCCTCATAATTTCAATGACACTTTTTTAAAGCAATTAGTAGTGCTAGTGTTAAAGTAATGAAGTGTTAAATAACGAATATATTGCTCTTGATATTGAAATTATATGATATATTTTTAATTTTATGTCTTCCATTGGATGGAAACACTTCTAGTTATTAATTCATTCACTGTGCTTTTAAAAATAATGTATAAGCCGTAATAACAGAAGTTAAATACTTCTGTTATTATGGCTTATGGTTATATGGCATCTGTGTAACAATATTAATAACAATATTTATTAAAAAGTAATATTGATACAAATATTTTGATAAATACAGTATTACTTACTTACAGTTTTCAGACTACATTACAGTAGAAATAGACAGAAAACTAGATAGATAGTTCTTTCACCATTAATATTAATATAGCTCTAATTATATGATAAATCAGGAGGAGTATAAAGCAGGATATCTCACCCAATATGTGGTTTAATTGTGCTATAATATACATTTACTATGCTCTGTGATTTAATAACGACAATATAGCAATTTAAAATGTTATTTTGTCCTTGTCCTTGCTAAAAATTTGTTGCAAGTATTATATACTGAAAATATTATATTTTATTGCAAGTGTTATATATTTATTATCTTTTATATTATATATCAATGAAAATGTAAAAATTAAAAATATTGTTAAAGAATAACATCCCATTTTTCAACCAGTATGGCCAAATTTTTAGCAAGATAATTCTCACTCTCTCAGCATTGTTAAAATTTTATTCAAAGAGCAAGATGTAATATATGAAGCTTGATATAACGTAATGGACAGCCAACAGCCATGACATTAATCATGTCGAACATTTTTAGAGTACTCTGTGTCGAGAAGCAGAAGAAACTCTTCAAGTAAAGCTTCCACAATAGGGAACATTTCCATTTTTTTATTGCATAAAAATGTTCTACTATACTGAAAAATAAGATATGCAAAATATCACGCCTTATTCCCAATAATAAATTTGTTATAAATTATTAGTCTCGCGCGCGAGCGAACCATTTAAAACAGGTTCAAAGTCGTGACGCCACACCCTACAATTTACAAACGACGAGAAGACCGAATCGGTTACGGGAGATCCCAGCACTCGCCCGTTTGTTTTCATAGTTCATTCTGCCGCTTTCCCTTTAATCTATGCGCTTTCCGGCGCAACACCTACTACTACTACGAATATTGTAGGCTGTGACGTTCTGGGTCGCCACAATTTTATTGCTGTTTAGATCCTTCATTTTGATCGCGCGGAATTAGAAATATTGTTTTTTTTTGTGAAGTACACGTTTTATTACAACGTTACGCTATGTTTTTTTTAATATTATTTTAATATTTAAAATTTTAGTCATGTTAGTTGCTACAATATTTAGTCCAAGTTGCTTTGAAGTTCCAAAAGCCAAAAGGCGACATCCTGTAATCTTGTTATTTCAATAGTTTTTCTTATTATAGCCTATTTTATTGTTAATGTTTATTTTACTTTTATTTTTTCCCTGATTAGCAATATTTTCTATCCATTGTAGTATATATTTATAAAGGTTCTACATTGTCTGAACATTGTAAAGTTTCAGGAGAATGTCTAATTTTAAAAAAAAAGTTATCAATACTTTAATGAGTGTAACCTTTCATTGAGACTAGTTTATAAAAATTGGGTTTCTTCCTATTGTAACAACCAAGTTCAACCCAGTTAATAAACCTGTACTATACTGATGAGGTGCAATAACCTCACAATATAGATGTCTGAAGCTGATTCGGTGAGCCATCTTTTTGAGGTAATGGCATAGGCAATTTTTTTTAGCATAAATAACCATCATTGAGGTTAAAAGCACCAACACCAACAAGCAAGGTGTTATATAACATTTGAAACTATATCCCATTAAAATTACTTGCAATAAATTATTATTTTATCAAGCGTAAATTTAATTAAAGCTAATTTGAAACATCGTATTTAGATTAAAATAGCAAAGACAGGATAAATTAACATTTTAAACAAGCATGATACACTAACATACACAAAAGCTAAACCAAGTCACAATTTAACTCACTTTTTATTTGTGTTTAATGTAACCAGATGTTTGTCTGCTGAAAAAATTAAAATTAGATATAAAAGTGGTTCAAAATAAAAACAATTTTATTCTAATTACACAGTAGACTCGCGATTATGTGAACGAATTGAAACCGACCCTGTTTACATACCCAAACTGTTCACATAATAGAGATTACAATAATTACACATTATTGTCAAACATTTCCTCTCTTACCCATTTTCATACAGCACAAGAACAGTCTAAATACTGTAACGTAATAATATTCCGTCCCAATAAATATCATATATATTTTTGAAATTCAAAATAAATAAAAAAAATATTTAAAAACACTGATCGGTATAATTTTTGTGTACAGCACTTGAACTGACAAGGTATGGTGGTCCAATCGAAAAACGATAAGGTACAATATTCAATAATTAAATATTTATTTAATTACCAGGAAAAATTAAGCAGTATAATATACTATACAGAGATAAATATATTATACATTACTCAGGAAAAAGCCAGCTTACCAATAGCTTGTATTAAGACAATAAAATTAATTGTGGCGCAAAGCTTATTTTACTGTCGTAACAAAGTGAAAGATCAGTCGTTTAAATCGATGTAATTTCCTTACGGAAACAGTTACTAAAATGGACAGCTAGATTTAGCCGTGTTACACATATATAATAGATAAAATAGATCATGATACCTTATCAGTTTCCCATTCTACACAAAAAAAAAGAATATTATTACGTTACAATACTCACAGAGCAGTACTGAAGGAGTGGACGGGACAGACAAGAAGGAACAGGCAAATGTCCCCCACCCACTACAGTACTTCACATAATCGAGTGGGAGAAAACCTTCGCAGTTCACATAATACGGCTGCCAGTATTCACATAATCGCGAGTCTGCTGTGTATATATGTATGTATATATATATATATGTATATATATGTATATGTATATATATGTATATATATGTACATATATATATATATATATATATATATATATATATATATATATATATATATATATATATATATATATATATATATATATATATATATATATATATATATATATATATATATATATATATATATATATATATATATATATATATATATATATATATATATATATATATATATATATATATATATATATATATATATATATATATATATATATATATATATATAATATATATATATAGAGCCTAATATCAGATCGCTAATGTAAAACTTAAGAAATTTAATCTACAATAGAAATTGTGAATTTTATTTTGTAATAAAGGAAATAATCTTACCAGAACTTTTATTAAGACTTCTAGAACTCTCTGAAGATCCGACAATAGAAATCGGTAATGCTGAATAAGGATGACTTCCCAATGAACTCTTGCGTTTCTGTCTATTCGTATTAGAATCATCCTCTGAAGAGGAAGTAGAGTCATGTGTACCATCCAAAAAAATACAGGTGTTACATGCTTTATTTGCTAGATAGATCTTGGACTCTTGGTTTCTTGCAGATCTCCTTAAAATAGTTGCGGATGAGTTTAATTCCACCGATGATTTTGATTTGAGTGATTTTTTCCTTCCATTTGTTTCTTCTTTTATTACAATATTTGAATGCACCAAAACCTTATTTTCTGAAGGATAAATATCTCTTCCAACTGACGAATTTGAAACAGATGTCCTTTTTTTTCGATTTGATATATCTATTATTGGTAAAGGTTTGTTTTTAAAAGAAATTTTTCCCTCAGCAGCTGAGTTTGGAATAGAAGATTTTTTTCTTCTATTTACCTTTTTCTTTATCATAATATTCGAATGCAATAAATCTATTCCATTGGAAGAACAAATATCTCTTCGACCAGCAGACTTTGAAATAGATTTATTTTTCATTCGCTTTACCTTCACTTTTATTGCGCTATTTGAATGCAATACATCTTTCTCAACTGACAAATTTGAAATAGGATTCTTTTTCCTTTTGCTTACTTTTTCTATTATTACATTTGATTGCTCTAAAGGTTTGTTTTTAGAAGAACCCATACTTCCTTTAATTGCCAAACTTGAAATAGGTGTCCTTTTCTTTTGATTAACCTTTTCTGCAACTACAATACTTTAATAATAATCTTTATTTACTTCTAGGATAACATTACAGAAAGACAATATAATAAAGACAATATATAAATAATTAAGTGAATAAATCAAAAACCCACAAAAGGAAAATCCTTGAGTGTGGATGGTACAAAATATTTGTATACAATAATTAAAGAAAATAAATAAATAAGTGGTACAAAACTGCACTAAAACTATCATATAGTAATTATTACAATATGTAGTATTATATCACCGGCAGCGATTATTATGCTATATAATTATTAGTTTATTATAGAACCTAATTTACTAATTCTGGTATATATTCAGAACCAGTTTGTATTAGATGTAGTAATGCTTTGTTTTTGATAGAGTAAATATCTTCCTTACCTGATAAATTTGAAATGGGCGCATTTTCCCTTCCTTTGTCTCTTTCAACTGCAGACTTTGACGTCTTTTTCGATCGCTTCATCTTTTCTTTTATTACACTACTTGATTGTAATAAATCTTTAGTTTTGGAACAACAAATACCTCCTAATAATATGTCAGTTATATTTGAAATAGGTAACTTTTTCGGTCTGTTTACTTTTTCTATTATTGCAATATTAGATTGCTCTAAAGGTTTATTTTTGGAAGAACCAACATTTCCAACTGGCGAATTTGAAAAGGGCTTCTTTTTCCTTCTGATTACTTTTTCATTCATTGTAATATTAGTTTGTGATAAAGAGCACATATCGCCTCCAATTGTGAAATTTGAAATTTGTGACCTTTTTCTTCCATTCACTTCCTCTTTCATCGCAATATTTGAATTCAGCAATAGCTTATTTTTGGCAGAACTATTTATTTTTTCTTGCGTACCAGTTTTTGGTAATTTTTCATTTGATTGATTATATGGGAGAGCATTATTTCGAGGCGTTGTGTTAATATCTTCATACGACCTTATTTTGCCTTTTGGTAAGCAATTAGTAGTATTGGATTCTATCTTTATTTTAATTCCATACTTACTATTAACACCATTTTTATTAACATACACATTTTTATTTGCCCCTGAAACTAAACCCATGTCTTCTCCAATAGTATTTTTATATATTACGTATTTTCTATTTCTTAATGGATAGTTTCTTATGGCATTCGGAGTAACATAATTTTCTATTTTTGATATGCTTATTTTACTACTCAAATTAGACTTACAACACTTTGCACTTGAAGGTGCACACATTTTAGATTCATCAGGGGCATTGTTATTTGAAATTCTCAAGGTGGTTTGAGATATTTCTTTATTGTTACTACTATTGCTTTGATAAATGGGTTTATTAAGATATGTTATATGTAGCTGTAACTGCTCCATGACTTTTTTCGCACTCTCCTTCAATTGCTTATGAGACTGGTTTATAATGTTGTCCACTAAATTATTATCATTAACATCAATTATATACTTGGATGAAAATATATAAATATTCTCCTTATTATCAGCATCAATGAATTCTTTAAGGTTCTTATTCCTAGACAAATACTTGTTATGTGGCAATCGAGCTTCAACTTTCGACAAAGTGTTATCGTTCTCATCCATTGAATGATTATTGTTTATCACATTATCCTTATAATAGCTTTGTACTAACATATCTTCTAAGTTGCTAGAATTTTCATAAACAAATTTTTGCCAAAAGTCGGGTAAGTCCTCATTCTTGCATACGGGCAAAGCATAATTAGTTGGAAACGAAACTTCTGATAGTGTTAATCTGTCAATGGATTTAGATATATCTTCAGCAGACACACTATAATTTATTCTTATTTGGTCTATATAACTCTTAAGTAATTTTTCATTCCCAGTTGTGACGTAAGGTTTCGGAACTTCAAATATATTGGGGTAAACACTTTTATTATAGTTATAGACAAGGCATTTCCCTGATGGATATTCAACAGTTAAATATAAATCTGGATCAATATGTTTCCTTATTCTTAATACAATATCTCTAATGATTGGATTGTCTGTAAAATTTTGGTGTTTTACTTTTTTAACATACTGCGCTAAAATAGAAATAATTAATCATTTGATTATATGTAACTGAATGATTACGTTTTAATAGACAAAATAATTGTTTACATATTATAGATTTTTCATTTAATAATAATAATCTTACTTCTACATTGATATATTTAAAACCAACCGTACTTATAGTAGAGGTACAAAATATGAAAAAGGCATACAGAAACGTGTCCTGTGAAATATTGAGAGGTAAAAATGCACTGATTACATTAAAACATAGTACTCAGTGTGACCAGGTCACACGAAAAATCGTGAGATATCACCATTTAGCCTGCAATCTCACGATCTTACGATAAAGTACTCAAATCTCACGATAACATGATGCCTGAGATTTATGTACCATTTTTTAAAATTTTGTTGAAGTTAGTGCTACCTGTATTCACCGGAAGTTATTATTTCCTAAAACTATAAACAAGACTGAAATAATTTGTTATAAGAGAGAAAATTAGTTTTCTGTAGAAACGTGGCTCTATTGGCGAAAATCACGTGTCGAATTTCAGTTCTAATTACACTACCCACGTATACGCTAATAGCAGGAAATTTGAATTTCGCAAATGCGGTGTGCGAATATTCGTGAATAATTAAAAATTGTAATAGGAAAATTCAAATTTCCTGCTGAACCTGTATACCTTATATACCCCAACAACACCCAATTATAGAGTATAGACACATAATTAACAAATTCTGTGATATAGACGCGCATTATCGAATTCTCACGAATTCTCATGATTTTTCATTGCCATTGTAACAAATTTTAATACTTCACGGCTGGTCACACTGATAGTACTTGACATGTATATACCCCCGTAGATCCCCAGAATCGTCATCATATGAATTATTGACTGCACTAATATCATTTTATTTCAAAATATCAAAGAGTAAAATAAAAAATAAATAGTGGTAGTGAAGTTCTCTAATATTGTATTCTAAACTAAATAATATGTCCTTCGTTACCTCAATTAACAGTTTCTTTTTTTTTATTTTAACTTTTAATTATATTTTATTTACCACTGGTAAATCATATTAAAATAATACAATTAACTTATATTATCACATTAAATTATCAAACACTTACAATGTATTTTAATTTTAGAGGTTACACGAAACTTTGGTTTGGAGCTCCTAGATAGGAGCAAACATATATCACGTTCTTTTTGGTGTAGTTTTCTTGCCGTTCTAAAAATTTGATTCCTTCTTACATCCCTCCTTATTTGATATCCTAGACTTCTAATTGCTTCTAAAGTTTTCACATGTGGGGATTTTCTGACATATTTCCTTTTTGGGATTTTAAACTCACTATCCTCATATTTTGGAAAATCTTTACTTGTTGTTGGTTTGTCTTTTGGAATCTTACTGTTATTTTGTAAATCTATTTTGTATGAATTTGTGTTCTGTGTTTTATATTTTTCATCATTTGTTTTGATAGGTACAGGTATGTGTGTTTTTATATTATTGTTTACACCAATAGGCATACTTCTTCCTTTACAATTAAGCATAGTGAGTCTTTGTTTAATACGATCTGTATTTAGTAATTTAGCCCCTGATTGATTTGGCACATCACTATCCTCATAAGGTTTTGGAAAATCTTTTCCTGTTGGCTTGCCTTTTGGAGTCTTACTGTTACTTCGAATATGTATTTTTTCTAAATTTGTGTTATGTGTGTTATAATATTTATCATTTGTATTTCTAGGTAAAGGTATGTGTGTTTTTAAATTATTGTTTTCACCAAAAAAATGTTCTGTACAAGCTAAATCGACATCCAAAAGAGGCATACTTCTTCCTTTACAAGTAGGCATAGTGAGTCTTTGTTTAATATTATCTATATTTACTAATTTAGCCCCTGGTTGATTTGGCAGATTATCTTCGATCGACATCTAAAAAACTTGAATTTAATGCTGTTATAAAACAGGAATGAATTATTATGTTTACATTAGGTATTAACTAAAAAATAAGTGTTTCTGCTACAGAATATTAAAATATTTCCAATGAAAATATTTTTATGCAAGTATTATAGATTGCTCATAGTTTGATTAATTTGAGAAAGAGAACTAGTTATAAATTATAAAATGTGTACCATTTTATAGAATAATCTTTGCAGATTCGGGTAAATGTTAATGTAATAACCAAATTATGCAGCATTTGACGGCGATTATTACTCTACTTTTTTTACTTACTATGTTTTAGATCTGTATGATGCGTTATTCTTGAAATATGGATAGCGATTTTTGTGTCGAATCGGACCATGAATGGCAAAAATGACCATCATTTTCTCATGCATCGCGAGCAAAACCAACGTCGGATAATGTAATATATCAAAATATGTTATAAAGAATACAAAACCAACCTAGGGCAGCTATTTATGTATCAATTTAGCTGAAAAACAATAGGGTTTTCTTCCTTTACCATAAAACGATTTTTCTGCCAAAACTTAGGTTGTTTGAACACATCGCCATCAAGATAATGAGATAACAAAAAACGTGGAATCTGGATATATAGACGAAAATTTCTTATTATTATTACATTACAATATTACATTTACATTTAATTGAGCTTGAGCATATGGATAGTGATTTGTATACCAATACAATAACATGGATAAGTAAATGTAAATGTACATGTTTAGAACAAATGTTGGTGTTTGAATTTTTTGTTTGGTAACCCAAAAAGGTCTAGTTCCTCATCACCAGGGAGTGAAGCAATCAAGTAGTCTCTCCAAGCAGAGGAAAAGAAACCGAAGGTTGGTAAGGACTTTTATAATTGGTTTTTCCCGAGTCTCGTGCTGAATTAAGTTAGCCGCCCAGCATTCGTAACAAGTACCATGATTTGACAGGAGTAAAACCAAATCGTAGACATAAATTATTGAAACTATATAAGTAAAATAGGTGCTTAATTGAAGATGATGAAAAGGTGACCCAACTCTTTTAATGGTGTGATGTAAATTATGAGTTTGATGATTAAAGTACTGTCACAAAATGACATTCAGTAAGATCAACTATCCTGTAATATCATTTCACAATAAATAAATTACCGTAACAAATATTTTTTTAAAAACCTCATCAGATCAATAGATTTTTATGCAGACATTGTATTAATAACATTATGAATAATAATATTATAAATAATAACAGTTAATATTGTATATTTATAATGTACAGATCACTGATAGAGAGAATAAAAAGGTAGTATAAGGTGAATGAGGGTAAATGTAACATAGTTTTTAATAGTTCCGCAATAGTTTAATAGACAGGTTACTACAGTTGTAGAGGTGCACCTAAAATTACGAAATATATACAAAATTATGTTGAAAATCGAATGGTATAATCAAAAGAATGTAAAGTATTAAAACAAATATAATGCAATTTTTTTTTTAAATCGGATTTTGTATTACATTTTCCCATATGATCGTATATGATTTCAATCGATTTCAATGGACTACAACTCTGGGGTAAATCTAAGGAAATAGGAAATTACCTTTTATATACCGTTTTAAAATTGAAAAATCGAGGTATTGCAGGGAAAGTTATTAACTTTTTTTGAGAGAGAGTGTGGTTTAGAAAACATTAAATTATTCAAACAGTTTTACAGAAACTTAAAGAAACCTATTCTAATATTTATCATACAAGACAAAATTAACATTGACATTGAAGTCGTGATAGCCCCTTCTGCGTACCACTGGTTCCAGTAGAACATTCAGAATATCCTCCTCTTGAACTAGGTCGAGGTATCTATTTTCTGGCCAAATAAATTTTTCATTTGAATACTTTAAAAACTTAATTCTCCATCCCTCATTAGTTTTTTCTATTATTTGGCCAAATAATAGAATAATAATGGTAAACTGATTTTTTTGTAGCATATTTCAAGTGCCCAACTGTTCATGTTAATTTCATCAAGATGAAAATTTATTTCACTACTATTTTTTCTCAAAAACTCAAAAAATCTTCATCGGATTCCTGAATCTGAGGACTTTCATCGCTCATTGGTTCCCGCTTATTGTGAATTATCTAATACATTATCGTTTGGCTGACATTATACATGACTGTTATTGTTAGTCTGCATTGTTTGGTCATTTCTTGCTTCCATCGTGTTGGGCAGGACAGTTTCAGCATTATTTGAATTATTATTGATATCCTGTGCTGTTTTATTAGTTGTATTTTGTTTTTATTTTTGATAGTCCTTCCACCTTTGAAGTTTCCGAGAATTAGTCTTGGAATATTACTTCTTTACGAAAAGGGACAATGCCTGCTTTGCGAAAGCCATTAATTATCACTTCAGGTCAAATTGTCTTCCACATTTCACATAAAAACTGAAAAAACATTTGCTTCGGTATTTTAATGCCAACGAGTTGACGTCGCCAATTAAGTAGTTTTTCATCCCACTTGCACTTAAAAGACTTGAAAACAGAAAGGTCTAAAGGCTGTAGCAAATGGCTCGAGTGGGGTGGCAATTTCAAAATTGTAATATTTTCGGCACGTGCTCTTGTGATAACCTTTTCATCTTTATGAGTACTATACCCATCGTAAATAATTAAAACAGGTCAAGCGGTCGCTACAGATGGTATGATTGTATTCAAAAAGTAATTTCGAAATATTTCGGTATGTGGTTTTCGGTTTGTGGTTGACCTTCGGCCTTACATACTTTTCCTCTAAGACCTTTCATTCTGGTATACAACGTGGGATATGGAATTTCATACGTTTTTAATGATCGCCACATGTTTGTACGTTCACATTTAATTTTTCCTAGCGCGGCAACTAACTAATCTTCGGTATACATGGGTATACGTACGTAGTTTGTCGATTTTCTTCTTATAATTTTAAAACATTATTTTTCCACCTGTAAGTGGTGAAAGTAATATATTATATTACATTTTCCCTAAGTATCTATGTTACAATTTCCTCTCTAATATAATTTTATGGGGCAATTCTAATATACCACGATAGTAAACAACTTATTGAACAGAAGTCAAATTAGATATTTACAGATATTCTTGAAGTACATAAAAACGATTTGTTTAAAAAACTCAAACTTACCTTTAATAGTTCTAAAGTAAATATTTAATAACATAACACGCTTGAGCTTTGTCAACAAGTGGTTTTGGCAGGCGACAGCATCAACTCTGTCAAACCTGTACCCTCTGTCGAATAACTTTTTAAAGCCAAAGCAACATTCGTCGGGCGTATACGAATGTCTTCTACTAGATGTCGCCAAAATATAAACCTTTTAAAAGCAGCTCCAAGGCAGTATTACAATAGCCCCTTCATTACATTTACCCCCATTCGCCTTACTTGCAATTTTTCAGATATCATAAATAAATTACCTGTTCTTCATTATCACATTCTCCGTCCAATTGTGGAATGAATGTAGTATTGAACTCATTCCATAGTTCCTCTTCATCACTGGCATCATCTTTATTTATAACGATTTTTTTGGGTGTTGTTATTGATTCTAGTGGCATACTTAAATCCATATCTTTGTCATCTTCGTCTTCGTTAACATGTTGTGATAATATACTATCTTCCTCTAAATCATTATACATTAAAGTAGGAAGTATTGAAAATAAGGAGCACATTTAAATGAGAAAGTTAAGTTACTTAATTGATTTCAGTTTAAAGCTAATTTAGCTCTTTATGACTACAGTACAGAGGTAAAAATCATTTTAAGTGTAGGTTCAGCTGAACAGTTGATTTGTCCGTTTAAACCCGAGTTCAAGGAAATTACCAATGGTAGGTTACATTCGGCGATATCATGAAAAGCTGCGTTGACAGCCGAATTATATGATTGATACTGCTGACAGTACTATTGAGTGTAACTAGTTATATTATTATAGTTGTACTTAATTGATAATTTGTAACAGATGATGATTTTTTGAAACTCTTATAAATTCGATATCACAAAACATAGTAGAAATATTATATCAGTAATAAGTCATGTAAGCCTGTAAGATTTATAATATTTTGTCCTTTGTACAACTTAATTAAGTATATTATAAAATGAAACTTAATAAAAACAAATATAAAATTTTAAGGTCATCTTTTTTGAGAACAAATATTGCTCTGAGTGCATTATAGACCCTGTATAAAAATAGATTCAGAACTAAAGTTCCCCCAAGAACAGTGATATATTGTTGATCAGCCTGTAAAACAAATAACAAGATAATGGTTTGAAATTTTATTAATGTATTATTTAAATTCCATATATGTGAAAATGACTTGGGCCACGTTACATTTTCATGTTTCCAAAAATGCGATATTTCGCCAGGATTATAAAATAAAATGAAATAGTCTCGTGTAGTAACAAACCGCTACCCACTATATTAGATGGATACTAACAGTAACATCTGTACATTATTGATTATGGTCATGTGCTAGTACATTGCACAATTTCCATTGCCGAATTTACAGTATATCAGGATCGGATTGTCTGAAGTAATATGTACTATGTCAACTAGCCCGGCCACTTGATATAACACCCTTGAGACGACCATGCATTTTGTGGTTGTAAGAAAACGTGATCAGGAAAATTTTATCTCTACCATTCTATAAATACTTGTCAGTCTATTATAAAAATTATAATTACTTACCTAAAATTTCTAAAATTTCCAATAAATTTTGTGCTTCGGCATCCAGAGTTAGACTTAAATTAATTGTTTGTCCAACACTCTCATTTAAAATATCTGTAGAAGTTAATGTTGTATCGTTCAAGCTTAGGTCTAAACTTGAGGGTATTTGTGTATCTACAAATGATGCATTTTGTATACTAACACCTTGTGGTGTTAGAGCAGGGTACACTGACATATTTAATTTTTCAGGAATATTTATGTCGGGAGATATCACTGCCAGTCTATCCAATAAAGCCGTTTTATACACATAATGAGATTTAGTAGGTTCTATATTTGTATTTTCTAGCTCTAAGAAATGGGGTATTTGTGATATTTCGCCTTTGTTTCTTCGCCTTTGCATTTCATCTGCCCATAAGGCAGCAATCCCTGGATTTATAGCTATATTTCCTGAGGAAACCTCATGACGATTCACAATGTGTTCTGCCAATGCATCACCTTCTTGTTCACAAACTGACATTTTGCTGATTGTATCTGGTAATAATAATTCAGCATCTACCTCAGTGTCTGTATTGACAGGGTCCCTTCTGAATTTCATTTCAGACAATATTATGTTACTCATGCCATGTAAATTGTAATCAATCATAAATTGGAGAGTAAAATTAAGATGTGCTTCATGAGGTTGGTAAAATTTACCTAAGGTCGCCTCGTTCATCAACATATGGTTCGTTTTTCTAATTAGTACTGGGTTGTAGAGGTAGATTTTAAGAAACTGATGCTCTTTTTTATGATATCCATACATAGGTCTGGAAGTTTTAAAAGTCACAAATACCACGTATACATGCACGGTTTAGTCCGGACTAAGTGGGTTCGAACTAGTAAGTCCGGTCATGTACACGGTTGCTAGTTCGAACTAACTTTGTTAGCTCCGTATTAGTAAGCTCGAACTTGATATGTGCGGTAGCGCTTTCAGTCCGATTCCAAAAATCATATTAACATTTAGCTCGCTTGTAATTCGACCTAAATTGAACGTTGCCAACTTTTAGGTGAGAAACGTTACCATATAAAAGGCACAAAACCAAAGTTGATGGTTATCTTTAGTTGGTAATAACGTGTCATGTATACAGACAAGTAAAAGGAACCTAATTTGACGCATGTTAGTTCGAACTTAGTTCAAACTAAACAGTGCATGTATACGTGGTAATAGTTACAATTTCTATTAGAATTTTAGGAGAAATGGAAATTAGTATTAATAATTATTAACAAAAAAATAGTGAAAAACTGATTAGGATACCTATCAGTTTTTCAATAATAGATATCGTATCTATTATAATCTAATTAAAACATAGGTTTTTATGTCTAGATACTACAAATACCCATAAAAATGCAATAGGCATAGGGCAGAAAAAGGGAAGTATATAAACAGGGTTTATGTAAAACCGGTCCTTATACAAAAAAAAATATTCTCAAGTTTAATGGTATAGGCACTTGTTTTACACTTTCCCCAGAAAAAAAATGTTAAGGGGCAAGTGTAAAAGCTTTAATGGAGCAAGCATAAAGGACCCACAGTAAATACATGGGGCAATTCATTACCTAGAGAAATAAGCAAATAGATGAATAATAAGGAAGACACACTTATCAGTTGTATATTTGGATATATATACGGAAACGAACCACTTAGAAGTTGTACAAGTTCTTTCACCTTCACTGAGCATCTTCAGAGTGATGTACGATTTGTTTTATTGATCATTTATACTAGGTACTTGAATTTAAAATATTAATACTTCAACACTTTCAATGACATTTTATGACATAGGTATATGTATCACTGAAAGTGTTGAGGTATTAATATTTTAAATTTAAGTATAAATGATCAATAAAACAAGTCGTACATCACTCTGAAGATCATCAATGAAGGTGAAACAACTTGTATAACTTCTAAGTGGTTCGTTTCCATATATATATGTCCAGATATACAACTGGTAAGTGTGTCTTCCTCTTTATTCATCTATTTGCTTATCTCTCTATGTAATTAATTGCTACAAACCCAAGATTTCTTTTCACAAAATAAATATGAATAGCAAAGAACTAAAAAGCTAATGCCAGACCGTTGTAATTTTTACGATGGCCCATGCTATTTTGCGCTTTCCATGGAACTGTTTTACTTCGAACTGTTTTAGATTCTGTGCATCTCGGTAGTTTCTCGGTGTTAGGTGGAGTATGTAGTGTGGCAACTAAATTTATTGTGGGTTTCGTCAATTCTGAGTTACAGTCTTGTGCTCGTAAAAATTACGACGGTCTGGTATTTCAGCCATATTTATTTCCAACCGTAGTGTTGTGTATTGTATGATACTACATAATACAGGATATGCTGAACATCGTGCCAATTGTTATGTGCAATGTGCCACATAATAACTTTCTTTTTACAATTGTTTCAATTTATGTTTGTTTATATACAATGTACCCTTAAAATAATAAAACTTGCATTCGCTAGCAAAAAATTTAATTTTTTAAATATCGCCGTAAATTTTACGACACTCTGGTAATCACGGCAGTTAGAAAGTGGTCTGGCATTTTAGGGTTAAATATTTCTGAAAAATTTAGTATACTGTAGCATATAATATAATGTAGGTAATACTCACATGCCTGATACAAGACATATTTTATAAACATGTTGGGTAGTCGATGATGCTTGATTTAAACAAATATTTAGAGTCTTATCGATATTCGCTGCTACTTGATACATTAGACTATGCACCTCCTGGGTCCCATCATATGGAATGTAAATATATGGAAATACACCATGTATATGTACACATATCTTTTTTCCTAAAATATATATTTTTAATCCACATGAAACTTGTAAGTATGTGTGTGTGTGTGTATATGAGTGTATTTTTTGTAAACAAAAACCAAGATATATTTGAAACATTTAATCGCACATTTAATACTAGACATAAATTCTGCTACCCCCTTCACAAAACCACTCTTTTCAAGAAAGGATGCTGTTATAATTTATTGTCTACAACTAAATCTATCTTCTTCTGAGAGAAATGAATTCATTTGATAGATTATAAAATACAGTGAAAAACTTTATTGTCAGCTGACCCATACAGTGAGGTATCGGGTAGTGTTTGTATGTACATTGTCATTGTGTTATTTTAAATATATACCTAATTATTTTATGTGTACAATATTTATGGTTTGTTAATCTTTGATTTATTAATGTTAATTCTTATATATTTTGTCATGTTTATTTTATTAGTTTTTTAACTTAGTATCTTGACGTGTACATTACAACTTTGTCACAACAATCGGTTATCTTGATGAAATCTTTAGCATGACAGGTTCTAGGACAGTAATTAATTGATTTCTACAACATATAGTCTTGGTTGCTAGTCATGCAAATTTTACAAAAACTCGTAGGGCAGTAAGGAAAGTCTTGCTGCCGTAATTAAGTTACTGCTCTTTATCTTTATATTATCTTGATCCTTAAGTATATCATTCAAGTTTCGAGTGGTAGTTATGAAGTAGGTATATTAAAATTCATTATTTTTTCGTAATTGACATCGACTGATACCTATATAAGAATTAGAAATAAGGTAAGTTATTTAAGTATACTTAATTGAATATTGTTTACCTGTGGCTGTAGAACCAAATATTCTTAGTACTGGAACTTTACTAACTGAAGAGCCTCGAAATTCAGAGTATGTTACATCTAAGCCTTGAATTGGTATGGACATATAATAATCTAAATCGACTATTCTTATTAAATAAGAGCCCAACTTCATGACTGGTAACCATAGGTAAAACAAAATATTAGTTATGAGATTTATCTTCCTTATAAATTACGGCAATTATCGATATTAATGTTTATTTATCTATGGAAATAAGTTCAACAAAGCAACAATATTAAAAATTAAAATAACAAATAAAACTAATTTCAAAATTAAGACAAACAATTCAAACTAAACTAACCTTAATATTAGAAATAAAAATAATGTCCTAATCTTTTCTTCTTCCATAATTCACAAAACTGAAAAGTGTAAACTCTGAGAACGCTACAGTTGTGTTCTGTGGTTTATGTTTCAAGGGCTGTATAAACCCAAATATGAATCTCTGGATAATTTTAATTTCTAATTCGCACGAGTCGCGAATTCGACTTGTTGCACGAGTGCGCACTGAGTGCAACCTTCCTGCGTTATTTTGTATTCGACTAGACAAAACAGAGTCAGTACAAATTACACATTACACGTTTTAGCTCGCACGAGTCTGTATTGTGGTGGTAGTTGCTTTGATACTGTATGATTTTAACCGTAAGGAGTAAGCTTACTCCTCTGTGACCGTACGAAAACATTATTTTCATCAGTTCTGTGGAAAGTACAGCCGTGTAATGTTGGCAAATATATATATATATATATATATATATATATATATATATATATATATATATATATATATATATATATATATATATATATATATATATATATATATATATATATATATATATATATATATATATATATATATATATATATATATATATATATATATATATATATATATATATATATATATATATATATATATATATATATATATATATATATATATATATATATATATATATATATATATATATATATATATATATATATATATATATATATATATATATATATATATATATATATATATATATATATATATATATATATATATATATATATATATATATATATATATATATATATATATATATATATATATATATATATATATATATATACATATATATACACGTGTTACTTCATTTACCGAACATTGATGTTTTCATATAAATGAATATCAAAATACTTGATTAGGTCACTTTATTGAAGATCTGACGATAAACGGTGCATTAATTGAGCCTCTATATATTTTACCGAGATTCTGGAATTTTGGCACCAACATACGAACATGGCTGCTTCAGCGCACAGCTGACAGGACGGCAGAGAGAGCCTATGCGACATCCAGTTATATTACAGAATCAGTGGGCCTAGACAGACCTCATACCATGTACATGTATCTTTATTACTATGCTTCTAGTCAGAGTGACGTCATTGATATACAAATGGTTGCCTATTATGGACAGAGATTTTGCCGCATGAGAACACATACGACATATTAGACTAATCCGATCGATCGTTTGCATTATTGTCCACATTCTTCTTGAAACTAGCAAGCTAAAATATCCTTGGCTCTATTTTTATTGGTTTTATCATGGCGATTTTTATTTCCAAAGAGGCTGTCTCGTAAAAATGTATTTCAGCTTTTATTTATAAATGCACTGGCAAATTTAGATTTATTAGGATAATTTAGCAGTATTGAATGCGTACGATTGAATTGCAAGTTACAATATACGGTTAAATTATATGATCAAAATAATACTATTGTACCCTATGTTTTCTGCACACTGATCGACTATTGACTTGCCTGCAATAATATCGCGCCCACATGGTCAAACGGCGACAATACATGATCAAATTGCGTTCAATATTTTTCCCATTCTACAATATCATGCTGTGGCTTTAAAAACTCGTTTAGCTGCATTGATGTTTTGTGGTCACAGTTGTCTGGTAAGCGGGATAAGCGTTGTGTGGTTGTCGGTGCGAAAGAGACGCAAAATGATGTTTTGTGCAATAAATGATGTTGGTGCTCCTGAACTTGTGTGTTATTTGAATTTTAAAAACGTTTTTTTACGCAACATATGTTTTGTGATCAATGAGCGTCAACGGTCACACGGTCAGTAAAATAACGATCATTTGCTAGTCCATTTTAAGTTTTTATTTTAAATTGTAACTAACGTCTAATGTGACGAGTGGCTGATAGTAGTGAAATCAAATAACGTATTAGTAATATAATAAGTATACTATTTATATTTATTATTTTGATATTTTTGATCAAGCATGTCACAATTTAAGTTTTGGAATGATGTTAATAGTTTATTGACGATGGATGGCCCAGTGAACGGGCCTGTCCCCAGATGGCAAAAGAAAAAAGAAAGAGGTTCATCCTCAAATTCCAGCTTAAACAATTCCTCTAAACTGCGATCTCTGTCATCATCAGTATTGAATTCTACAAAAACGCCTGTAAAAGGTAGTGAAAATGACTACCAAAGAAATAAAACTCCTTCAAAGACACCTTCCAAGAAATCGAAGACTCCAACACCAAATAAATGTGTAAAGACCCCTAGTGGCGACCGATTTATACCATCAAGAAGTGCTAGTAACTTCGATTTGGCCCATTATAAACTCACACAAGATGAGAATAATCAAAGCGACAGCCCTACTCATCAGGAACTACAAAGAGTGATGTCTGAAAATCTACATGGAGCTGACATTAATAACCAGCGTATACTATCATATAAAAATAAAGCTCCATCGGCTCCAGAAGGATTTCAGAATCCTATGAGAGTTATTTATACTCAAACTAAAACACCTGCATCAGTAAAAAGTAATACTCGTTACATTCCACAAGCACCGGATAGAATATTAGATGCTCCAGATATTATTGACGATTATTATTTAAATTTGATGGATTGGAGTTCTAACAATATTCTGGCAGCAGCACTTGGCGCTCATGTATATTTATGGAATGCTGGTAGGTACTTAATAAACCTAAATTACTTATTCTATAATTAAATTAATATAATATATATAAACTGATAAGTAGGATTTAGTTTGAATACAACATCTTATGCCATTAAATTTGTTAATGGAATATTAATTTTATAATATTGTTAAGATCATTAATATTTACATATTATTAGGCACGGGAAATATCGATCAACTCCTGGAATTAGAGGGTAACGATTATGTATGCTCACTTGCATGGATTCAAGATGGAGACTGTTTAGCAGTAGGAACAACCAATGGTACGTTTAAATTTACTCTTCAAACATTCGTATCTTATCACATAACGTGGACGATTTTGATTTGATTTTCGCTAATCAGATAGGTATTAATTTTTTTTCGAAATTTGATGATTGCCTTTTTCCTTTTATTACACATTTTTTTCAGTTAATTTTTATTGGAAATATCAAATTTTAAAATAAGCCCGTCTTGATAATAAAAAATACCTAGGTACAAGTAAATTAAAACAAATTTTGCCTACTAAAAAGTAAATACCTACGTTTAGTTCCAATAGGGAACATTCACATTTTTTTATTGCATAAAAATGTTATCATACTGTAAGATGAGATATGCAAAATACGACGCCTTAATGCCCATTAGGTAATAAATTTCGTATAAATTATTAAAGTCTCGCACGCGGGCCAACAATTTCAAAAAGGTTCAAAGTCGTGACGCCACAGCATACAATTTACAAACGACGAGGAGACCGATTTGGTCGGACAGGAGATTCCAACACTCGACCGCTTGATATCATACTTCATTCGGGGGCTTTCCTTCGCAACACCTACCGAATATTGTAGTTGGTGCCGTCACAGCTAGTTTCGGGCCGCCTCAATTTTATGGCTGTTTAGATCCTTCACACTGATCGCGCGGAATTAGAAATCTTGTTTTCTTTTGAGGTACACGTTTTATTACAACGTAACGCTATGTTTTTTAGTATTATTTTTATATATAAAATTTTAGTCGTGTTCCCTATTGAATGGATTGTTGATTAATTGCTCAATTATGGTTCAATTTATATTATTTAAATTAACCAAATTTTAGTTTGCAAAAACAAAAGGTAATTGTAAAAACAAAATAATTATTTGACCCTTGACCAGCATCATCTTAGCCTTGACCTTGAGGTTCTCTTATTTATCTGCTCTCTTCTCTATCGGCTCTCTCTTTATCTGCACATTTCGTGGCTAAGTTGGGTTTGGTTAAGCTTGTATCTTCGAAGGCAAAGTGTATCCTCCTAATTTCATCAGAACTGCCTTTAGCTACTAGCTACTATGTTATGTGAGTATGTTTGTATTTCTGGTCTGTATTTTCTTAGGCACTATTGAATTATGGGACTGCTCTAAATCGAAGAGGTTGAGACTTATGGAAGGACATTCAGCAAGAGTAGGCTCATTAGCCTGGAACTCGTACATTTTAAGCAGTGGATGCCGCAGCGGCCAGATCATACATCATGATGTTCGTCAGCGTGAACATCGTGTTAGTGTTCTTTCTGGCCACACTCAGGAAGTATGTGGTCTTAAATGGTCAACTGATGGCAAGTATTTGGCTAGTGGTGGAAACGATAATTTACTAAATATTTGGCAGGCAGTAAGTAAACATTTTATATTTATATTGAGCATATTAATTAGGTTAGGAAAATCTGGGCGTGAAATTGGAATTGGGTACCTAAACACATTTCAACAAATATATGGGTCAGTTTGTTGAAATGTGTTTATTTCAACAAATTGACCCATATGTTTCTTATGGGAGATTCAACAGAGTAATTTTCAGACGGAAATTTGTCGGGTTATGGGCATTTTTTAGTATTTAAACCTATTATACGTCAAACTTTCAACATATTTCTATACAATTCAAACCCAAATGGTTTTTTTAGACTTATGAGTTAAATATATAAGTGATTATAAATTAATATGTCTGTTTTCCATGGACGTACGTTGTGTATTAGTTTTAACATTTTTACAGAAGAGCGTAAGTGTCAGCGGTAAAAAAGTAAAGTTATGTTATGAGATTGTCGGTTGGTTGTTTATTTATTACTATTTGGATAATATCTTATCGATTTTTTTCATTAATGATGTAATAATATACTCCATATGAATCAAATCAGTATTGCACTTGTGTTGAAACACGTCCCCATGTGTACAAACTTTGCTTGATCCCCTGTTCGTTTAAATTTTAGAGAGTGTTGTGGTGCAAGAGTCCACTGCTAGTAGTACACGTTTCTCATGTAAAATATGCGTAATTTTTTTTTACTTCGAACATTTGATCAATATATGTCCGGAATGTTATGCTGAACAGCTATAAAATACTTCTTTCAACGTTTAACTTCTGAACATTGTCTCTTGAATATCTTTATTTTGAATACCATTAGCAGTTAGTTTTGGCAGTATATATTTTTATGTGTATTTTTTATTCAAAGAAAACGTGTTATGGGTTATTTTTTGATTGTAAAATAAATATTTTGAATTATTTTAGATGTTTTAATATAAAAATGACACAAAAAAATATGCTTGCTTAAAATATGTCATGCAGAGTCACAGCCTGCCGCCAAAAGAACTATTGTTTAATACAAGAAGATTAATTCGCAGATTACAACAATTCTGCTAAAAAAGCAGAATTAATTACATAGAACAACCTCAGGGACGCCTGTGATTTATGACCATGAAATCTATGAATTGACATTTTATAAGACTTATTTAGTTATTTATATGGTAATTTTTTAAATACCAACTTATAGAAATTTTATTCACTATTAAACAGAAATAAAATGATCACATGGGTTCCGGGATTAAATGAATGCCCTGTAAATCAACTTTTCTCTTTAAGTATGTCAAGGGATACACATAGAGCAGTCAATTTATACATAAAAAACGGGTCGACTTTGCAAAAGATCATGTAGTTCTAATTTTTTAATCTGTTGTTAGGACCTATGCCAGTAGCAACAGACCAAGTTTGCAGCTTCGAAACACCTATGTCTGCTGCGCAATGCACAAAAAGCAGCGAAATTTTTGTACTTGTTTCAGTTCTTGCTCAACTTATCCTAAATTATGCGTCCTATGGAAAAAGTTACTCTATCCCTTTTAATGCAAATTAAATTTACAACAATTTAAGCTCAAACCAAGCTTTGTATAACCAGAACTTTTCGTATATCTCGGAAAGTTCTGAATAAAAAATTGTCATTTTTTTCCAAAAAGTGAAAAATTTTCGTTTTGGCTATATATCTTACCAAATATTTGGAAAAGTTCTCATTCCACGAGGAAAGTCCAATATACCAATAATTTGTATATAAATTTACAAAAATGTAAATAGTTTTGAGGACAACAAACATCAATATATATAAATTATAAGTATCTTTTGCATGTATAAAATAAAATACTCGCTTTACTTTCATAATTTCATGTTTATTTCGGAAGTTAAATGGCAATATTGTTTCATTTTTACAGAATGATAAAGCATTTATTTATTTTTATAAGTATATGTCATTACAACTTCTTTAATGAATCTTCTTTAATCGGGACATCATTGACACAGCACTAGCCAATAGTCCATTATTTGACTGTGTTATTGTTATCGTAAAAGACTTGAACCTCCAGAAAAGTGGCAGGCATGAAGCTGGATATATCCATTTCTCAAGTTATCTTATATCCACGGAGTCACACAATACCTGCAAGGGACTGTGCTTTTTCTACATGCTTTCAGCGGCTGAGACACCACTTTTGGCAGGAAAAACAAAGGTCGCCAGCAACTTCCAGAAAAATCCTCACCTAATCGAACTGGCTGCAAATTTCCTGCAGTCAGATTATAGTCAATAGGACATAGCCAAAGCTGGGGAGAAATGCTTCGTGGCTCTTTACGGGGGCTGATATAAAGGACAGTTTCAATAGCCTCCGCTACCAACTTTTCATAGTTGGCAAGCAACACAAAGGTAAACCTTGCTCATTTGCCCCCAATAGAAGATGCAGTGAGCCACCATTCTTATAGATCTTACCACCAAGTTCAGAAGTGGTTGGGGGCTAATAAAACCAGATTGGGGGTGTAAGATCGAAGATCGACCCAATAACTACCACCATGGATCCCGCACCTCAGGATCTACTGGGCTTGATATCTTGCAAATGCAGAAAAGGGTGTAGTAGGGATGCAGCTGCCATAAAGTCGGATTAAAATGCTCAGCATTATGTCAATTTTGTTGTGCAAAATCAAGGCAGAACGTTTCATCTATTTATCTTGAGGATACCGATGATGATGAAGACAACCCCCGCCCCTATATTTGTCGAACAAGTTGAAATTTTTTTCTCTACTTGGGAAATCACTCAGGCTTTTTCAAAGCCAGGATCGTTGTAATATTAATTATTACTGTAAATGTAAGATTATTACACTTTAATTATATCACAAATACATATTATATTATAGATTTTTTTTTGTGGGATGAGTACTTTTCCCGATATTTGGTAAGATATACATATTATCAAAACTAAACATCACTTTGGAAAAAACTTTTTGGGCAATTTTTGAGGAGCTGTATCTTGGAAAGTTCTGAGCGTATGGAGCTCGGCTTAAATTGTAGTAAATCGAATCTACTTTAAAAAAGGACATAAGAACTTTTCTGTAGGACTCATATTTTAGGAGATATTGAGAAATAACTGAATCAAATGCACAATTTTCGTTTTTTGGGCATTGCGCAACTCAAAACAGGTCTTTCGATTCTGCAAACTGGGTTTCTTACTATTGGCAGTATGTCCTAATAACACATTAAAATATTAGAACTACATGACCTTTTGCAAAGTCGGATGTATAAATTGACTGGTCTAGCAGTCAATGGTTAAATCACAAAATGATGCTCCAACATATTCTCCCTTATTAAAACAGTCGGTTATTATTTCACTTAATTTATTAAAGCCATAAAGCCTTTTTATGCACTGGTATACTTTTTGAGTACTTTCCTACATACGGAAATGAATTACTTTTTAGACACAAGTTAAACATATTAGGAACATATTAAACAGTTAGGGATACTACTAAGTCATCCCCAATGTATTTAATTATTTTATTGTTAGAAATACCAAAATCAAAATATGAAACTGTCTAGTAATAATAAAAACTATTTTAAGGTAAATGGGAGTCACCACTCTCAGAGCACGCCTCTATACACCTTCACATCACATCAGGCAGCGGTTAAAGCCTTGGCCTGGTGTCCTTGGCAGCCGCATATTCTAGCAAGTGGCGGGGGAACAGCTGATCGTCATATAAGATTCTGGAATTGCAATACAGGTTCCTGTGTTAACGCTATAGATACTAAATCTCAAGTTTGTGCCTTACTTTGGTCTGAGAACTATAAAGAGCTAGTGTCTGGTCATGGTTTTGCTAATAACGAGCTAATTATTTGGAAATATCCGAGTATGACTAAGGTAGCTGAGCTTACTGGCCACACCGCTAGAGTTTTGCACTTAGCAATGTCACCTGATGGTACTACGATTCTTTCCGGTGGTGCTGATGAAACATTGAGGCTATGGAAATGTTTTACAAAAAATCCTACAAAGACCAAAGATGCAGAAAAAGTTAAGTCTAAACCAAGTGCATTAAAACAATGCATTCGTTGAATCTATAGAAGGTAAACTTAAGCAAGGAATGACTGAATAACTAATTATGTATAGAATATTTATACTGTGTTATACTTATTTATACTGTGTATTTTTTTAATAAACTTTTTTATGATTTGTATAATATTGCTCTTGACACTTTTTTATCTTGATTGACATTATTAATTAACTGTTTTGTATTTATATTTTTCTTTTGTACTTGTTCTACAATTTTTTTTATATTTGTTATGTTCATTAATTTTCAGTACATTCATATTACCTGTGTATAAATCAATATTAATATATAGCCTTGGAAATTATTGCTGTGGATAACATGACATAAATTACTTATTAAGTGTTAGATTTTATAAGTATTTTGAATTACAAAAAATTTAAATTTTTGACGGATTATATTTCAGTTACTTTGTAAGTTATAATATAATTTCTCTAATATTAAGTATAGATATTTTGTATGATATTTCATATGATTGTATTAAAACAAGTAAATCAATAAATTAATTATCTTTTTTTTGTTCAATGTATTCTAAATTACTACAAAAGGAACATTTCTACAGTAAGGAACATCTTACATGAACACTTAAGAACAACATATTTTGCATTTTAATAATATACAACAAAATAATAAAATATGGGTACAAGTACAAATGTTACTGTTGATTTAACCAAAAACTGCTAATTATGTGTATCTAGAATTACTACGTTGCCAAGTAGTCATAGCTGTCTTCAAAGATATTATACACATCAAGGTGCTTTCATATTTGAACAAATTAGCCCCGAACGAACAGAACAAATAGTGCGCACAAAAATTTGTTCCATTCGCGGGCCATATTTCTTACAATAATATACAGAAACGAAGCAAAACACAATTCGTAGACAACGCACAACCACAATGTACACAACTACAGGTGTGGGCATGGGCTATTTAGGCGTTCTGACAAATAATGCTGCCAACTTAATTCCAGGCTTTTTGATGTCATTCAGTCTCAAGATCAAATGAGTGTTCAAATTGCCATAATAAATATTATTTTATTTATTTAGCACAGATTTATATTTGAAACAAAGTTGTACGATGTGAATATCTATCAGTTAGCATTCAAATAAGCATTTAAATTCATTTACCGAAAAAATATAAATTCGTCTTGCGCTGTTACTACCATATTTAACGATAACGCGAAAAGTAGGAATTCTCTTATGACCGAGTGCACCTTACGTGTATGCAAATTTGTCAAAATAAGGCCGGCTTAAACATAACCCAGGATTAACATGTACGGAGCACTCTGCCATTACGGCTTCTAATATTAAAGAAAACACACTTGACAAGAAAATTATTCTGTAAACTTTGATTATACTGTGCCCTAGGTTCGTTCTCCTAACTGTTTTAAAATCAAGTGACCTCATGGTTTCATCGCGAAAAACTAAAAAGCCTCATAATATGATTCGATTTCAAAAGGATTTTGAAATCTTCATGCGTAAAAAGACGCCTCTTAATTCTTGTCAGGTGGCTTATCGCTTAACTGTGGGTCAGTATTCTGGCTAAGTCATGAGGTCGAATACCACACGCACTGCTATTTTTTTCTATTTATTTTATTTGAACACGTGTACTTGGCATAAGGTCTGCCAAGGAGGACCAGTTTTGTCACGGTTGGATGACTGACTATATAATAAAAAATATGTGTAAATAACATAAGGTCTGCCCAGGAGGACCAGTTAGTTCCCCAAGAATATTTTTAGATTACGATGACTGATTAAATAAAAAATAAATGTATACATGGCATAAGTTCTGCCCAGGAGGATCAGTTTTGTCACGGGTCGATGACTGACTATATAATAAAAAATATGTGTAAATAGCATAAGGTCTGCCCAGGAGGACCAGTTAGTTCCCCAAGAATATTTTTAGATTACGATGACTGATTAAATAAAAAATAAATGTATACATGGCATAAGTTCTGCCCAGGAGGATCAGTTTTGTCACGGGTCGATGACTGACTATATAATAAAAAATATGTGTAAATAGCATAAGGTCTGCCCAGGAGGACCAGTTAGTTCCCCAAGAATATTTTTAGATTACGATGACTGATTAAATAAAAAATAAATGTATACATGGCATAAGTTCTGCCCAGGAGGATCAGTTTTGTCACGGGTCGATGACTGACTATATAATAAAAAATATGTGTAAATAGCATAAGGTCTGCCCAGGAGGACCAGTTAGTTCCCCAAGAATATTTTTAGATTACGATGACTGATTAAATAAAAAATAAATGTATACATGGCATAAGTTCTGCCCAGGAGGATCAGTTTTGTCACGGGTCGATGACTGACTATATAATAAAAAATATGTGTAAATAGCATAAGGTCTGCCCAGGAGGACCAGTTAGTTCCCCAAGAATATTTTTAGATTACGGTACGTTACCAGTGTTTCACAAAAGCCAAGATTTCTAGATAAAGGGAGGTTGCCTCGTAACCAATAGCAAAGACTCTATCAAACATAGCGATAATGTGCATACGCGATTATGCCATGTCACTGGACGAAATAAATCTGCAGTTTGTGATTACTTGTAGGTATGTTATTATTTCTTGGAGTGGTTTATGTCATTCAGATTGCTTTCGTTATTTGACCCATCTGCAGGTCCACCGTCACGCTCCTAAATATTTTCCACTCCAAACCTGGGCTACTGGTAGACGTGGAAAAACGATAATAATAATCAATAACATAGAGCGAGTAATTTGAATGGTTTCGTTCTGTGACGTTTCCCGCGCATTAGCTTCTGCCCGTTCATTGGTCAAAAGCTACCGGGCAACCTCCCTTTCTAGAAACCTTGCATAAGGGGGTGTGTTCATTTTAGACGCACGGCGAGTGCATTTCTATGATACCAGCACGTTCAAATTCAACGTCGGGTATAATAGTGAAGCGTTCAATTTAATGGGATTTATGCGTCCGGGTGTACAACTTTCTACCCCAGTTACAGAAGAGAGAGCTTTATATCTCTCTTCTGTGCCCCAGTTAATACAGGAACGGTTAAACATAGGATTACGATCCTTCGATTTCGCATGCGTCAAACTTGTCTGAATGCCACCAGCTTCGATTATTTAAATATCCATCAGTGGAACAAACAGTTCGTTCCCCTATTTTCTTTGTACGTTTAGGTTATGTTTATGTGTTTTATATAATATAATGGTTGCGTATTTATTCTTATGAATGTGAAAAAGCGTTTTTATTCGTGACTTATCTATGGAATGAATGCACTCAAGAACCATGCTTAAGAACTATCTCAAGCGGTCCTAGGCGCATGCGTATTACGTGCCTCATTGGTGGCGATCTACGATCTATGCAGTATGCCATGCCGCCACAGAATATCCACAATAGTGTTGTGTTTGTGCAGTATGCACTCATAGAAAAAGGATGCACTTGTAATTTATATGTATGGTCAGTGTCGTTCTGTGTTGCCACTTCACTTCACTTGTCAGCCAGTCAAAACAATAACCTAAAACATATTTATATTTATGACCTAAACTAAAACTCTATAGCTAAATTAATTTTGAAATTGGATCATGGGTTCTCATAAACACAAGAAAAAATATGAATCTGATTCAAGCTCATCTGAGAGTGACGAAACTTCATCATCGAGTGATACAAAGTCAAAATCTAAAAAACATACAAAGAAGTACAAACATTCCAGTTCAGAAGAGAGTGAAGATGAAAAGTCCTCAAATTCAAGAACTAAGAGAAATATAGATGAATCTGACAGAGAAAAACATAAGAAGTATGTAATCTGGTATGAACTTATAATTGCTATAATCAATGTTTACTTTGCAGACAGCGGAGAAGATCAAATGAACCTGAAGACAAAATTGTTCGGAAGTCTAAAGAAAGGGATCAACATTCTAATAAATATGAAGGAAATAAATATGAGGAACAACATAAAAGTAGACATAAATCAAGTGACAGAGATAGAGAGAAATCCAGAGATAAAGATGTGGATGCATTGAGAAATAAAAGGGATTACAATAATAGAGAAAGATATGACGATAGGGATAGGAATAGGAGGCAGGATAATAAAAAGGATGATAGAAGGTCATTTAGAGATCAGCGAGATTCAAGGGTGCATAGATTTGATAATGGAGATCATAGAGGTAGAGATAGATTTGACAATAGAGGGAGAAGGGATTATAATAGATATGGAAATCGGTGAGTAGATACATTTTACGCTTGCCTTTGATTGTTAAATAAATATTTGAATATGTCGGGTGTTAGGTATACATATAATCAAACTAGAGTAAATATACCTATAAAGTAAAGTGCCCCTTACATTTAAATACCTGTCATTGGAATTTTAACTAAACGTCTTTTTATATAGGTGTATGAGGGTGTGTGTGTGTGTGTGTGTGTGTGTGGTGGAATATTCAAGAATTAACGAAGTAATAGTGGACATTCAGACATTTTAGAAAAATAACCTATGAAAATAAAATTTTGCAAATATCCTCTTCAATAAAAGTAGTTTCATAATTAATATGTACCTCGTAAACAAATCAGAATTTACAAAAACTATTAAAAACAATTAAACAATTAAAGATACTTTTAAAAAGCAAGACAAGACAGGGTCCACTATTTGCACCTGCAGATTTTTTCTGCTAATTTTTAAGGTATGCTATAGCTATAGCGCAGCTATAGCTATAGCGCAACTGACTTTTCGTCCAAAAGTTATAATTTAGGTAGAAATTTTCTGATTACAGTGTGACTATAACTTTTATTACCTATAATGATGATTTAAAAGCATTAGTCTCTAAAAGGTGTCTTTCGGTGTTTATTTTCTATAAATCAAACACCTTCCTTTATTATCGGTAATTTGTAATAGGGTTGAAACTCTTGATGTGATAATACTGTTGATAGCACTGACGATGACTGAGTTTTCCTAACACCAAAATACTTATGGTACTTCGCTTGTCCGCGCGTTAAGGCGCTGAATTGAAACTGATAAAATCCTAAAATGTCAGATTACACCAAAGATCGCGATCGTGATAACAAACAGGGACTAACTGTTTATCAATATTTGACACTCTTTGTTAAAATTGTATTATTGTCTGTCAAAATTGGTTTCAACTAAAGAAAAATACTATCATGTTCAGTTTTCATAGGATTATTTCCAGTGTAGGACTATGGATGGCCCTGAGGCAGTATATGGGTGAAATGTTTAATATCATATTTGTTGAATATTCTTGGGCCCGGTCTTAGTGGCTTTCATCCCTCCAAGCCTCACAGTCTGTACTGTCTATAGTTTGTAAAAGCTTTTAGCGTTTTTATTTATAGACATAAAAATAGAGTGGTGAAGAAAATCGGACAGATTTGCTAATTTAATTGTAAAATTATACTAACATAACAAACCTCTATAACTCGAATTCCAAGGGACTGAAAAATTTATTCCAGTTATAGAAATTTCGATAAAGAAAATACATTATAAAATATTCTATAATACTATAAACGTACTTATCTAAAACACCCTAGTATAAAAAGAGTATAACATTAAAAACAATTACAAAATTAAATATACTTTTAAAAAGCAAGACAAGACAGGGTCCACTATTTGCACCTGCAGGTTTTTTATATAATAATCATCTTTTAAAATAATCGGTTTATTAAGTTTTGATGTATTGTTTTCTTTAATATGTTTGATGTATTTATCAACCGATCTAAATATATTATCTGGTGTTTTTTTCGCTTACTTTCATTAATATGGGAGGGTGAGATGGCTTGAGGTGCCAATAACTGTGACGTGGCCAATAATAATTTACGATATTGTAGTAACAACCAATTCCGTAGATTTCCGTATATGTATGTATATACAATAAAGGGATACAGATCTTCTCTATAGAGATCTTCGTGACCATACATCCATTGGCGCCTCGTATCTCTTAATGTACAAATATTGTACCAAGAGTTCATTTTGACCTTGAAATTTTGACATATAGAGGTTACTGCGTTATTGGGACGTGTTATTGGCTTCGATTACAGAGATTTTCGAGTTACAGAAATTCGAGATAGAGAGGTATATGACAATATTGTAAATTATGGTTATGACAATATGTAAAAATGTACTGGGAATATAGGTATACTTCGACTTAGAGAAAATTTCGAGTTGTGGAGGTTTGAGTTATAGAGGTTCCACTGTACAGTTTTCACCGGTGAGGTTCCACTGTAAGTAGTGCACTTGTTTATAACTCTCTTTTATCAATACTTACTAAAAACATATAAATACAATATACTTCTTCTGATATTTTCTCGGCAAAATTTAAAAAGATGGGCAAAATATCCAAGACAAACTGATGGTAGATAAGCCTTCATTTAACTATTTTTATAAATAATTGACATATTTGTGAAATGTCAAACTTTGGATATTAAAGAAAAGAGACTGGAAGAGAGTTTTACAAATGCACAGACATATAAGATCCTGAGAAAAAGAGTTTAACACAGCAGTAGCTTATAAGGGGAAGTAAAGCAGACAGATATTCTATTAAATATTTATTAATTAAATAAATAAATTTAATTTTCTTTTACAAGAAGTGAAATGAAAAATATGGCGAGCATTTATGTTATTATACGATGACAGTTACTTTTAAGGGGCATATATGGATGGTCACATTTACACAATACAGTATACTTTACAATTTATATTGCGTTTTATTTTGATGACTAGGCTAGCTGACATTTTGGTTAAATGCTATATTCTATTTATAGAGGAAGAAGAAGTAGCTCATTTGATCATGGCAATGCCAAATGGGGCAAAAGCAACAATGAGGACTCAAAATCTGGAAAGAAAGAACCTCAACAGAAAGAGAAGCCAAATTTCGGTCTTTCAGGAAAACTTACAGAGGAAACTAATACTTATAAGGGCGTTGTAATTAAGTACAGTGAACCTCCAGAGGCTAGGAAACCTAGGAGAAGGTGGAGATTATATCCTTTTAAAGGAGAAAAGGCATTGCAAACATTGTATATACATAGAGAAAGTGCATATCTTATTGGTAGAGAAAGGAAAGTGGTTGATTTACCTGTTGACCATCCTTCTTGTTCCAAGCAGCATGCAGCTCTCCAGTACAGGCTTGTACCTTTTTCTAGGGAAGATGGATCAACAGGTGTGTATATTAATTTATTCAGTTCATAAAGTCCAGTCAGCATTTTGCATATGAACAATAATTTGTAATTTATTTGTTACTGCAATGGAAATGGCCATACATGCTCATATATCATCATATTGGCATGGGTTAAATTAATATTTCCGTCGACCGTGTATTTACGAGGTTAATTAATGTATACAAAATCGTTTATTAATGACCCCTATTAATGCATGATTTTCTATTAATAAACGATTTTAGTGAAACATACGCATAAATTTAAATTTCCAAATCAAGATTCCGTGTCATCAATCTGTCACTGTCAGTAATATTTGAAATATAGTTTTGTTAAACACCTTCTTCTGCCTCCATACTTTCTGACAATGGTGCAGATTTTTCAGCCATTAAACGACTGGGTTGTTGGATATCCACTGCTGTTGTAGAAGGATATATTGAAAATTCACTACAAAATAAAGTCATAGCTAAAAAAATCTTCTGTGAAACTCGCAAAAACTCCTCATACTAGTTCTACCAGCGCCAAAACAATCATCCAAGATAACGACATAAACGTAAATTTATATTCAGATTATCATAAAACTGATCATTTATCTGTACAAACACATATCAGATTTGTGATACTTTTGTGTGATAATAATTAATGCATAATTGAATTTGTACTTAGTTTTCTTAAGTAAAAATTTAAAATAAGATTTTCTCCACTAAGTACAGTCGACGGAAAAATGTTGTAACTAACTTGTATATTAAAACGCGATTAATAATCTCAACAATTAACGCGCGAGCGTAGCGAGAATATCTCAATTATTAATCGCTGTCATTAATACACTAGTTCGTTAAATAACTATTGTATGGTAATTTAAATTAGGTATGTTGATTTGCTGCAACTGAATAGTAATAACTCCTATAGCGTATTCTAAACAAAAACTAATACATGTCATCAACAACTGTAAAACATATATGACCAGTGAACATTGTTGCCAAGACTGTCAGACTGTAGTAAGTATTAAAAAAATTTCATTTGTATTTTGAGGTTATGGTAGAGTAAACAGATTCTTGAAAAATATAAACGATATTACTGAAACAAATTTGTTAGTTAATACACCAATCCTGGCAAGGCGCGCGCGCGCGCCTTCTTGTCGCAGTTCCGAAATTCGCTGTACGTTATTCGAGATACTAGATACAAGAGTGTCAACTTCAATGTGACTGCCGCGTACCGTACGTCCAGCGAGTCGCACAAGAAACTTATCGGTTCTTTAGTCTAAACTTTTTTAATAAAAACCTTATTTTGTAGCTTACTGTGTACTTAATTTTTTAAGCCACTTCAAATGTACAAATATATTATAATTTCCATAGATATCAAATTAGAGGTCAGTATTATTGATGTATAGCTTATTATTATATTATATTCATGTTAATTTGACTAGTAACAAACTTATTTTTAGTAGCAAAAAAAACCTTAAAGATATTTAAAAAATGCTTTAACTATAAACTAGGAATCGGAATTTAAAAAAAACTGTAATTCGAATGTTCGTTTGTTGTTTTATTCGAATATATAGTAAAATTATTCGAATAGTTGAATAGCTAACGAATACTCGAGTAATCGATTATTGGACCATGCGAATATTCGATTACATATTATTTATATATGCGAGTATTCGTATATTTAAGTAGCTATTAGATTAGAATATTCGAGTATAACTTATTATCGAGTATAACTTATTACACTAGACTAGACATTAAACATTGCAACTTGCAACACAACTTTAAAATAAAATATACTTAAAGAAATGTGACTGACCAATACAGGTTAAAGAGGTATATTAAAAACATTTTCTATGATTTTGAAAATAAGCATAGATGGAAATGTGTATCTATACCTAAACACTGTGTAACATACTTATCGAATAAACTTCATATATAATTAACTAGAAATATTCGTGAGAAATCCTGAGACAGGTTAGTTTTTATATTTGTAGGCATAGTTTCTGAAACAAGATATATGAGTGTGGATATATGATCAATGGTCCGAGGAGGAGGAACCTTTTTTAAATGACGTGAGGGTTCAAAGTAAAGTGGTGTGTTGCTACACTTTTGTCTTCTACATGAAACACTGAAAGAAATTTTTTTGAAACACCAAATATCAAAAACTTCATGCATTGCATAAATGTAGGTTTTTTTAGTTTCTCTTACAAATTACACTAAAGCAGGTAGGTATTCAAAGTGGTTGCCCTGTACTTGCTGGCAATAACCTAACCTCCTGTAAAACTCTGATACACTTCTTGTGAAATATTTCTACATTCGCTGTGTATTCTCTCAAGCATTTTAAATAGCCCCACAAAAAAAGGCGAGCGGAGTTAAATCACTTTGAACATCTGCTTTAGTGCCATTTGTAAAAAACTGAGAACTAACAGTTTTACATTTATGCAACGCATGAATTTTTTGCTTTTCGATATTTCATAAACTTGTAACTTGTTGTCCCTGTTGATTCCACAGTCATATCTGTTGCTTCAGAAACTTCATATAGAAATATAAAAATTGTCCTGTCTCAGGATTTTTCTTGAATCTCTCTTGTCAATGATTTATGAATTTCAGTCCATACATACATATGTTACACACTGTATATTTACTTTTGTAGGATCAATTTGTAAATATTGAGGATTGCAACTGGAACTAACAAAACATATCTTCTTCACATTTTCCGCTTTTAGGCATGCCCTTTTCACAGCCACTATCCGCTGTCAATATTTCAATATTTGAACATTCAAATATCCGAGTACTCAAATATTCAAATATCCAAGTATTCAAATATTTAATTATCTGAGTACTCAAATATTCAAATATCCGGGTACTCGAATATTAAAATTTTTCGGTTTCCATTCCGAGCTCTATTTTATACATCGGCATTGTTGACACTGTCTTCTTACGTCACATATAACGTGCGTCACTTTTTGTCTTTAATACGCTATAAATACTAATGGCAATAAATAATACCAGCAGTACAATGTCTTTAATATCTATTACAGGGAAAAGAGTTCGTCCATATATTATTGACTTGGAATCAGCTAATGGTACTTTTATAAATAATAAGAAAATAGACCCTAAGAAGTATGTAGAATTGTTAGAGAAAGACGTAATAAAGTTTGGGTTCAGCTCAAGGGAGTATGTGCTATTGCATGAAAACAGCAAAGATGAAGCAATGGATGATGACGTGAAACAGGAAGAGGAGGAAATTCCAGTAAAAGAGGAACCTCAATAACTTTCAGATGATTTTTAAGGTATGAAATTGACTAAATAAATAATATGTAATTCATTAATTAATTGAAAATAAACTTATTTCACCTAAAATCTTATTACTATTCCTAGTAATAATCCGCTTATTTAATTATCTGAAATGTATAAATTTAGTTTTACATGTGCCCAGGGTACATCTCTGATACTATTGAAATACTTGACCGTCTACATAGCGTAACAAAAATTTTCTTGTTAATCCGGTTGTCAGAAAATTTTAGGTGAACTTTTGACACAGGTGAGTTTTTTACTGATTCCTACATATTTTTTCCATAGAACATGATTTTGGCGGTCCGGACATTCAAGTCCTTATGCTTAATTTTAAAATTAACAATTTGTTTTATAATAGGGAACATTCCCTTTTTTTATTGCATAAGAATATTCTAACCATACTGAAAAATAAGATATGCAAAATATGACGCCTTACAGTTCCCAATAATAAAATTGTTATAAACTATTAGTCTCACATGCGGGCGCATCGTTTCAAACAAGTTCAAATTTTATGTTCCCTATTAACAATTTATTTTATAATTAACAATTTTGTCAAAAACCCCTTTCACTGTTAAAAATTGAGAAGGAATTTTAATCAGTTTTAACTTCGAAATTCTCAATACGATATCAAGAGTGCCTTTTACTGAATTCAGTGCTTAAGGAAAAAATACAATGTGACAGACGTAAGCGGATAGTGTTATGAGATGTAAACGCCAAGTGTGTCATTAGCGAGTAATTTTTAATATTCTCGAAACACTAAAATTGAGTATTGTAACTATAAATTTCAATATTCTTATCAACGCATCGGTTATACAATCGATGTTACCTCATTCACTATTTTACAGGTGCTCTAAATGCGTGGTTAGGTCACACACTAATTGAAAAGATGCTTCGTGTGATGAATATTATCTACAAATGAATGAAAATTATTTAATCTATAGTAACTGGATATAAACAAATTAAGATTTATAAGGCTATATGCTGCGTAGATATATTTATGTGCGCCTGTGTGGTGTAATGCTGTGGTGTAATGACCAAATTCTTCTTAGCCGTGACCTTGAGGTTCTGTTCTTCTTTATCTATTCTCTCTCTTTATCTGTGCATTTCGAGGCTGAGTTGAGTTTTGTCGATCTAGTGTTGCCACGTCCCTTGCATCCACCATGTCCTAACCAAGAAAATCGCTGTTTTTATTCCAATTTTTGTCTATTGCTTCGAAAATACGTAGTAAATGACTAATTTTTTACCTAATTGTTTGTGAAGATTTAATCTATCGCTGAAAATTATAGTAGCCTGTTCTTTTTAATGCTGGTTTTTCTTCTTCTTCTTTTTGTATTCTTACGACACCGTATATAATTTTAATGTCTCTTTTAAATAAATAATAGTCAATTGCAAACATTTCTGTATTCATTTATAACTGGGTAACACATGTATTCAACAGAACGTTATCCCACGAAAGGACACGAAAAATAAGCGTAAACTGCATATTTCCAAGTTGAAATGCAAAATTTAAAGTTATATGCTTGATTGAACGTAAAATAAGCGGCACTGTCGGCTGATTGAGGCAGCTGAACTACTGCGTGGCCATATGTTTACACCCAACATTAAACACAATTTCTTCACGAAAAATTGCTCGATTCACTATGAGAAAAATTGATTGTATAGATTAAGTTTTCTACTTATTACCAGCCAAGTTTTGAATGTATAAGTTATAACGGCTGCTCATATGATCAAAAGTGAATGTCTCGTTTCTCGGCCTCTATTGGTCCTACAGTAAACCTTTTTTTTAATTCATGTAAAAATTAGCGCATTCGAATGCAGTTTGTTGCACATCTGTAAGTTGGAAATTGACAAAATTACGGTCCTTAATTACTGATTTTTCGTTAAAAAACATTTTATTTGTTAATGAAAAATTCTGACAATTGGCATGCTGTAAGATACTGTTATTACCTATCGATTGCAATGATTTTCATCAAAATCGGTACGCTGTGACAGGCTGGGGAGCATTCTGAAATTTCAACTAAAACAATTTTTCAAAAGATCGCCATATTAAAAATTTTCTCATTTTTTAAGCATTTTAATCGCTATGTAATACCCCAATTTCAACGAATTTAGAAAAATGTTTCCTCAATCGTATTTTCATATTTTGCATTTTTTAACTTTGGCATTAAATATCACAGAGAAAAAAATTTTTCCGATTTTTTTAAATGCTTAATCCTTACGTAAAAACATCGGCTTTCTTCTTAATTTTATTACTACTTATTACTTTCTCCATTATTGAGAGAAAAGTGGAAATGAAGCGTATCTCGCTTATTGTAACTTTTTTAATGGCTTAGTATATACTTTAAGATCCTTCGTTCCAGCCCTATTTCAAGGATTTCTGTCCAAAGTTCAAATCAAAGCCTCTGAACTAATGAACGAACAATCCTACAAAATTAATTTTTTTTTTCTTAACCCTCGTTTAGCTGAAGAAACCTTAAATGTATTCAAACACAAAATAGGTATTGAGCAAGATTTTCTTGAATTACAATACGCTAAAAATATGTTACCGAAAAGTAAGTCAAATACATTGGGATTTGTGGTGGTAAATAAACAATTTCATTTAGTAATATTTCTTTATTTAGTCTTACAAATTAAATCACATGAATCATTATTTACAAAGTATATACAATAATCTTAATATCATCTATACAATAAATTGTGATTGTGTTGAAGTAGGAAAAATACTGAGAGTAGGCACTTGGAATTTGTACTAAAATACTGTAGCAAGTATTGAGCTGGAGTAAATTTATACAGGTAGATATACATATTATATTTTCGGTGATCACTAACTAAACTAATAGAACTGTTACACGATAATGTAAATTTGATAAATTAAAATGGAAAGCTGGGAATGGTTATTTACAATTTGAATTTATCATCTTTCATATATTCTTGAGTTTTCTTGGATATTTCGGTCATAACAAACAAAAAATATCTTTAACCATTCAACCGTCTTCAGAGGAGCTACAATAATTATATGTGTACCCTGAACATTATTTTCAAGCAACAAATTTTATTATGTTATAGGTACTACCTATACCTAATATAAAAATATTTCTTTGACAATTTTACATTTTCTGGTAAGGTGAACTGGCAATATATAATTTACATATACTCTAATTTCAAATATATTCTCATACTTCAAAAGATTTTTACTTGAACCTCAAAACATTTATAAAAAATCAGTAAGATGCTGAAATTATGTCTACACCTTTGAAATTGTGCCAAATTTTTATTTTTTAAATGAATATGGCGCTTTTCATAGTGTTTGATGAAAAATCTATCCAACAGTAATCGGATTCTTGAATTATCTTGAGATATTATATAAGATTTTAATTGATGGAATATTTAGGACCTCTCAATACAATGCAATAACATACCCAATTACGTAATTGAATATTTATATTGAGGCTCTTTTCCTTAAGACAGGGATTTCGTATGTATATTTTTACCGTCTAACAGATGTTCAGACGAGAACACAAATTACTAGGAAAAAACAATATAAATGGATATTACTATATATATCAACGTATTCGCAATGGTTTCCGCTAATGAGTGAGATAATTTTCAATACTCATGAAAACAGAAGAAAAATTTAAATAATTGCTAAAATACCTTAATTTTATCCATACTTTTAGCTTGCCAATATGTCACATAACTAAAACTATTTCACTCACTAGCCCGGACATCTAGGATCACTGCTACTTAACTTTCAGATTAATATTTATTAATAATCCTCTGTGTGTGCTCAAGTAAAATACATTATATAAATTATGACCTCCATTTTTCTTAAAAAACTTACAATTTGCTTTCGTCAGTTCACAAAATCCCCCCCTTAAAATGCCATTCTCAACAATTTTTATTTCTAAAATTCATATGAGAAAATGACTCTTTTTTTATTTTTTTAATTTATTTTGATATACTAGTAGTAGGTAGCTTTGCGTTTGAGGAGACTCACGTTTTTTCGCACATAAATTGAAAACAAAAGTCTTACCTTTAAAGAAAATTTCCTAAAATCTGAAAAATATTATAAGGCTGTTGTTAGTTATAAATGACATTTTGTTAACTTAAGCCGCATCCATTTTACAATTATAAAATTCTGAAGATGGTTGTATAACTTGAAATGTTAGAGAAAACTTAAAACTAAGCGCTTACTTATCTTAAGAAAAACTCAAGAAGCCACCGTATAAGTAAATTTATACTATGTCACCGATATATTGAAATTTATTAAAAAATATAATAAATAAATTTTGTGTGGATATTTGCTCTGGATTTGTGAGCTGGCATGCATTCCTTGAGGTAAAGCGACATGCTCATACGACATTTGTACATATTTTTACAACTAATTATAGCTTGGTCCTTTATACATTGACACACATATAACCACAACAATAAATAAAATTTATATACAACAATAATAAACAAATAATTTACAGGTCAATTTAGCTCTTTACGGAATTACCAGTGTTATCCGTATTGAGATATGAATTTTCATTGTTCTTAATAAGTATTGCTACATCTTTCACAACTGGACTGTTATTATTCATAACTGAGCTATCACTTTTCGCTGAATTGGAGGAACTCATAGTTGCGCTTTCAGAAATGTTTGCGTGTAACATTAGGTTTGGTACTTCGTACCCATCATTTTCCAATGGTGCTTCAGGTTCGTAGACCAATTCTAAATACTTTGGTATTTCTTTTACTGCGTATTTTTTTTGAGGTGGTAGGAATGGAGTTTTTTCCTTATTTGCCTCATCGTCAATTTCACATTTCCAGGAATTTCCTAAGGATAGAATGTACTTAATTAAAAATGATGTATTAAATCGCGTTTATATTCTATAACAGAATTAGTAGCAATGATGATGCATTAAATTACCTGATCTGTTATAATTATCGTCTCGAAAATATGCAGCATTCGATATCCCAGCAAACACTGTAAAGCATTCAATGAAATGAATATCAATACACATGCATTTATGTAAATCATGCACATAAAATGGTTAGTACTTATTTTCATTCATTTTATAAATATAGCATGAACGAAAGGTTAATATTTTGTTTTCTAATATTGTTTAACATATTTGTGGCATTAATTATAAGTTAAGTTATGATTAAAGCTTTAAAAAAGAGGCAAATTAATGTCTACAGTAATAACTTGAGAGGTGCGAATAGGACATGGTCTACGATCCATTAACGTAGCAACAGTGTTTCCTACACGGATGCTCAAAACACAACCTGCTGCCTACAGTGAATGAAAAAAATCGTTTATACCGATGTCCTTGTTCACACCTATATAGTTGGTACTGTATACAAATTTTGTACATAGCATACTTACGTTCAGGAACTGTACTAATATACTGCCCCTCATGAGCCCCTGTAGTCGGATTTCGTAAAATTTGTCTATGCAGATTCTCTAGTACCTCCAAGCAATATTTAAATGTCGGTCGTTTTTCTGGCTCAAATTCCCAACACTCTAGCATAAGCTCGTGTCTAAATATAAAACAAAAGGTAACATTAATTAATGTCAATACTCGACTGAAAGAATTTCCTTTCTTCAGTCAACGAATACATGTAATATTATTTTAATATCGCTATATATACCTAAGTTACTTGTAATTAGGTCTTTAATAAGACCTTCATGTTAAGTGGTACAAATTCTTTTTGATTATTACCTGCTTTTGATGACAATAATATTTGTTTATTCTTGATCTTGAAACATGCAGTTTCTTATCTAAAGTTTGTTATCTAAATACAAAACTCAAAACTCTTTGATTTGCTCATTCAAGCTGCTTCTATGGGAACAGGTGGGCAAAAGTAGTGAGTAAAAATACTTTCCCCACTCTACTGTCAAATTGGAAATTTTTCCATTTCATTTAAATACCGTCCTTTAGATTTCTCTAGCAACATATTATGAAACATAGCGGCATTAGCTTCTGCCCTACTGCCTCTTGTTGAAGAAACAATTCCTATTTGTTCATTATCAATCAGGCTATTTATATTATTTGTATTTATTTAATATATTTAAATATACTTGTTATAATCGTTTTTTTTTAGGTATACTTATTTAACTTGGGTTTATTGATGTTTAAATAATCACTAGTATTTGTTAATGTAGAATTCATTTTTGTTACTGCACTTTTCAAATCACTATCACTGTATGCCAGTAAAGTGTCGACACATGTTAATAAATTCAGAATCAATATGTAAGTTAATATCATTGATGTAGCAGATAAATAACAGAGGGCCAAGGACCACTACCCTGGGGTACACCAATATTGTTTGAAACTTGGCTGGCCAATGGCTCCTTTATTCTTACTCTTATGTGTTTAATAAGAAAAAATATTATAGCAATTTCAACACTCATTTAACCTTGAGGCGGAGTGATGCCACACAGCCTGGAATTAAGTTGGCATCATTATTTGTCAGAACGCCTAAATAGCCCATGCCCACAGCTATAATTGTTTATGCTTAGTTTTGTGGTTATGTTTTGCGTGTTCCTTTTACGAATTGTGTTTTGTGCTTTGTTTCTGTATATTATTGTAAGAAAATGGAGCCAGGATATTTTTTTTAAAATAGTGTAACAGACAGAGAATATTAAGTACTAATTACTATTACAGGTAATTGCGGTAATTGGTATTAGGTAGCTAAGTACTCACAATTCCTTGGGACAGTCTATAGGTTTTCCCAGTCTTCCACCTCTTCTTACATAATGCAAAACTTCTAGATTTGCCCTAGCGGGATATGGTTGCTGCCCTAAAGTCATGATTTCCCATAGAAGCACACCAAAGGCCCAAACATCTGATTGACTAGTAAATACACCATCTACCAGTGATTCCGGTGCCATCCACCTGACTGGTAGAAGTCCCTCACCCTCTTTTCTATAGTAGTCATTTTTATAAATATCTCTGGCCAATCCAAAATCACCAATTTTGACAATTCTTGTATCAGTTTCAATAGGGGACACAAGACAGTTACGGCAAGCTAGATCTCTATGAACAAAATGCAATTCTTCTAGGTATTTACATCCTTTTGATACATCCACACACATTTTTAGAAGTTCAATTAGATTTAAAGAAGGGGTATCCGTCTGAAAAAAATATTCTGTTAGAAAGATAGTAGTCTTTTTAAATGTTTTTGTTTGGCTGCAGTTTCCTGCATGCTTATGTATGTTGTAAACATAACAGCTGTCATAATATGAGTTGTCAAATTCCCAAAAAGACGTTATGCACATTTTTAAAGTAGTCTTCTAGTCTTTGACGAATCCCGATAAAGAAAACGATTTCCATTTAATGGTCTGAATTTCGAATCCTGGTTGCAAATGTATAAATCTTGTATTATACACAATTAAGTCTAATTCCATTTAATTTTCAGTTCTTGTAATTAATAACAATTAACTGTTAAAAGAATAATATATTTGGAAAATATTGTAGTTACACAAATATTATATTAAAAGTTATATTTGTAGTACCACCATCCACCACCCACCATGATTAGCCAATACGGTTCAAAACAGATGTTATGCAAAAGAACAGGTTTATGTATCACGACACTTCACTTCAACATAACCTACTTTTTTTAGTGTTATTTAACGTTTGGTGTCATAATAAGAGTTATCGAATTCCCAAAAATATATATTATGCACATTTCGAAAGTAGTCTTCTAGTATTTGAGGAGTCTCGAAAAAGAACTAATGGGCTAATAAAACTCCACTTAATGGGCTGAATTTCGATTACTGGTATTGAAATACCACTATTGCAAATTTAAGTCTTGTATTATACACAATTAAGTCTAATTTCATTTAATTTTCAGTTCTTGTAATTAATAACAATAAATATAAGAGATTAATAATATATTTAGAAAATATTGTAGTTACACATATTATTTATATAAGAGGTTATATTTATTTGTAGTAGACCTACCACCACCCACCTCTCACCATGATTAGCAAATCCGGTTTAAGAACAGGTTTATGTATTATGACACTTCAATATAACCCACTTTTTTTTAGTGTTATTTAACTTATTCATGTTAAAGACTAGATAGTCTGGTAACTCAACCTCAAAAACAAGGACAGGCATCAGCGACACAGCGCTTGGTACGTGAACAAAACTTTAAATTTATTTCAATGATAGTGTGGTAGCTTTTTAAAATGAACAATATAGGGTTATATATTTTCCAAACAATTTAAAGTAATTTAATAAAAGTAATTTCCAATTTCCAAACAATAAAAGTAATTTTATTATTTATATCAGGTCTAGTCTAATGTAACTTAGATAAATATACTGGACAATTTTTTTTAAATTTTAAAAGTAAATAATTCTCATAGTTCAGACATCAATTATGTACCATATTACCCAACTTTTATTTAATTAACTAATTCTTATTCTGTTTACCATTCCGGCATAAGCGAATAAACAATGTCAGGTATATAAAACAATAATATGGTGATTAGGATATTTAAGGTCTAGGTCGACTTAATAAACAACATTATTATAACAACTAAATGAAACTGGGTCACGTACACATTGTACTGACCTGGTCGAACATTATATAAAGTAGTGTAATTATGTCACAAGAAGAATTGATGTATTGATTCGTTGAGGCATTGATGCGTTGAAACAAGTAAGCACTTAAGCGTTGAACGTTGTACGTCTCGCTGTGCCTATGTGATAATGTACTATGTTAAATAATTTAATACCAAGTAGCCCGACTGTGTCTCCATTAATGGGTGGTTTACCCACTACCTGGTGATCCCACAAAATCACCACCACACTGCTATAAATTTTTTGCAAAATATTTCAAATAAGACAATGGCACACCAGAGATATATTTACCACCCGTATATCGGTATATCACGCATAGAATATGCTAGACAAGGAAGACTGCGGCATGCTTCTGGACATTCATTTCTTAAAAGTAAAATTGTGGTAAAATTGTAAAAGTAAAAGTGGAAAAGTGATGGATGTATCGATTCTCGTTGTATTGTATATGGAAAATGGTACAATCCAATGGAATTGCCAAACGGGATAGAAGGCCAAGGCCATATCTTATTTCAGTTTCAGCAAAATTATGCATTTTATGGATGCAAATAGCGAAAAAAAATGTATAATTATTATCATAAAAGTGATGAAAAATTGAAATAAGTAATCACTTCAAGATTGAAGCACCCCTTTTAATGGGTGTACTTCCTAAATTTATTGGCACTGCCTCATAGGACAAGATGCCTCTGTTAATAACTCCGTCCAAAGTTTATATGAACCTATCACATTATCAACAACAACACAATATCACGAAATGACCGAAATGGCTCTACGGTTATACCACCATACGCCCATCGCTTGTAAGGAAAATCTGTCAAAAAGAGTGTGGGAAAACAGTGTAAGATAGGGACTTATCAGACTATCTTTATTATTATTATCATTATTTACTTACAGATGGGTTGCGGGAATCCCTGAGATATGTAAGTAGATCCCCTCCTTGCATGAGTTCCATTATTATAAAATGTGGATCATTGTCAAGACAAACTCCAAGTAGTTGTAATATATGTTCATGCTTAAAGTGACTCATAAGCTGAGCTTCTTGTAGGAATTCAGTTTTTTCTTGGTCTGAGGCTCCCTTTTTTAGGGTCTAAAAATTTGATAAACATTTAATAAACTCTTAAATATCAAACAGCTTTTAATACCTTGACAGCAACTTTTGTGTCAGTATTGTTACTTCCTATTCCTTTAGCTTTTCCTTCAAACACCTCACCGAATGCGCCACTTCCCAAGAATTTAGTTAGTGATATTTGATCTCTAAAAAATATAGGTTCAATATTTTTCAACGTTAGAAACATTCATGTATTTTACCTTCTTATATGGGGTAACAAAGTTATTTCTTCTGGTGCTTGATGAGCAGAAACGTAGAGTATATTTGTGTTATGAATCCCTCTTCTTGGTAGCTCCCTTAGAGTTGCTAATTCTACGTCAGGCACCCCAGGTATAGACACGACTTGTTGTATTTTCTTCTGTTTTCCTTTCCCAGAACACATAACTATATTTCACGTTAATAATCTGATCATTTAAGCATATCAAATGACTTACCATAACAGAAAACAACGACTATGAGAATACATATAGAAAAGGTAACTCCGGTAGCTATTATCATTAAATTCATGGGATTATGCTTCTCCGCCATCCTTGCAGCTTCATTTAAATCAAACTCGTTGCTTTCTTCACTGGGGCCACTCCATCCATATGAGTTAAGGGCCGAAACACGAAAAGCATATTTGTGTTTTTCATTTAGTGTGTCGTCCATTATCCAAGAAGTATCTGCAACAAACTCAGTTGATAATTGTAAAGACAAACTTGTTTTAATGCGTTTTACCTGTTCCATTATAAAATGTCTCCCATTCAGGTTCCTCTAATTCAATAGAAGGAGATGTAATGAACCAAGGTGCCGTTCTGTTGGTGCTTCTTTTATCTCGGTACGAAATCAGTATTTTGCCTTCCAACTTATATAATTCTATTGGTGCACCATTATCTTTGGCGGCCTCCCACCATACTTTATACATCTCTTTTTTTACATACTGAATGATTGGAATGCCAGGGGGACTAGGCCTATCACCTAATAAGTAATAATAAATAAAATATTAATTACTGATAATAAGTGATTATAAGGGTATATAAAGAACTTAAAAACTTATTATATGCATTAAGTATATAGGAATGTATTGTTGAATATAATAAAATTTCTAAAACTTCTGGTAGCATCAAATAAACTAGTAAATTTATTAAAACAAATGATTCTTTGGTATAGATGAGAGTTCTGGCCAATACGTAATATTGAAAATGATTGATATAAACGGTGTTCTAAATTATATAATTCACAAACTATTCGGTTTTGGAAACAAATGAGAGTAACTCATACCCGCTGACTTGTCTTCCGCATTTAAAACAAAGTCACTGTCATCGTCATGGGCATTGAAACACTGTGTGAGTCTCATTTATTTCCCAAACTGATTATAGTAGCATTTTTCCCACTGATTAAAATGGTGAGGACAAAGAACTATTGAGCGCCAATTTTTTGGTATAGTATATGTCAAAAAGAGTACTTTTTTGAAACGCTAACCCCTGTATATTTTTACATAGATCTATTGCAATTATTTCGCTAGTCAAAAAAGTCCTATGCACTAATTTAAAATTAATGTTATTTCTCAACTCTTTATTTTTCGACTTGGAAATAACTTTTGAAACAAAAACAAATGTTTATTATTGTCATTTATTATTATTATTATTATTATTATTATTATTATTATTTAATTTTATTATTTTAATATGTTCCTTCCTGTTTAACCTTCAAATATGAACAATAATAGATCTTCTTTCTTAAATCTTATCTTTTAAATGAGCCCAAAAGAAATAATCCATCGGAGTTAAGTGGCCAACGGATGGAACAATTTGTTACAAGCCATTTATTTATGATATTTATTTTTAATGTTTATTTTGTTCTCTCTTCTCTGTTTATGTTCAAAGGTACAACAAAAAGGAACATATTAAAATAGTAAAACTGTTTCATATTGTAGGGTAGAGAGGCGGGGCACAGTGGCCATAGGGACACAGTGGCCACATTTAAATTACTTTTATAAATACAAAGTAGGTATGTATCACCATCTCATGTACAGTGATAAGCAGTTGTTTTTTCCTACTGTGTTCTGATCTTTCAAATGACGTCTTATGTTGACACTTGACACATTTTTCTGTAGATGATTTTACTTGTGTCATATTACAATGTTGTCATTTTAAGTTCAAAAATTAGTATTTTCTTTGTGCTATTTATAATTATCGCGTAGAGTAAAACAGATTGGTAGTTGTTTTTTTTTTTTTTTTTGGAGAGGGGTTTGGCTTCCGAAAACTCGTTCGATTAGCCACAGAAATTTTTTAACCATTTGGTTGTTTAGTCACAAATAATCGAGTCAATCTCAAAGTTGTAATTATACCATGAAATAAGAAAAAAAAAGAAAAGAAAGGAGTAATCATACAATGGAATAGTGTAACCGTGTTACTGATTTTCATTTTGCCTTTGTTAAGGATTGGTAGTTGTGGTTGGTTTGTTTTAATTTGTTTGTCAGGTAGACACTACTCAAACTAAACCTCAAATTTTCAAGTTACAAGGCCAAATATAAGTTGATCTGATCTAAGAGTCGTGCACTTTCAACTGCCACTGTACCTACGGATGCAGAGCTTACAGCAGAACTGTGCCACAGTTTGTAATCTTGAACAGTTCATTCTTGGAATATCTGTGGTGCACCTATGTGTGCTTTATTTGTTAGCTGGATATATCAGCAGTCACATATAGTGTACTTCTTTTTGTTGTCACTCTCGTTTTATTATTATTTAACGAGGAATAATAAAAAAAGTTCAATATTTTTTTGTCTACATCATTTTAATCAGCAGGAAAAATGTTTGCTAATTTAACCAAGATCGTAGCTGCAATAATAACTGAGATAGCAATAGTGCAGACTTAAGACTTAGGAAGACCGTGGATATTTTCAGACTTTTAAGTATTATAGTTACGTACATCATTGTTTCCTATTTGTATCAGTTCCTGCTTTTTTATGTCCATCATAATGAGAAATATATAAGAAGAAGGTGTCTTAAGATAGATAGGTGGCAAATTGTTTACACGAGGTTTTTGATATTTTTGTAGAACATAACAAAATATTTTTGAAATTAAATTTAATTAATCCATAAGAAATAATGTAATTTCATATGATTATTCAGCATAATATGAACATATTTCAAATGTCTGATCTGATATGTAATTATGCTTTATTACAACAGAGTGTATTCTTAAGTTGGAATATGCATACAAGCAGAACTTCTATTAGTAATCCGTGTAGGATCATTTATACGTTTTTCAGTAAAATTCATTAATAAGTTTCCCAAGCATAATTATTTGGAGAGAAAAAGAGAGAGAAAATCATTTCAGATTACTTTTAACAACTTTTTGACATTCAATTTAGTATAAAAATTGTCTTTTTGACATCCCTTTTGTAGTAAACCCTTAGCAACAACCTATGTTTCTAGTAACTGTCATTCATTGTCAAAAATATTTATTCTTGTCATTAATTGGATTTACACAACTCTTTTTGCATAGTGTAACAGTGACAGTGAAATATATTTTTGACAAATTTAAATATCAGATCAGATTTGCTGATTGTCAGCATGATTATTGCTATTATTATTAGTAATAACTACATTGGCAAAAATTATTTCTGGTTCATTATGATTTCAAAATTAAGACTTGTTTATAAACCTTTAAAACTACTTTTTTAAATTAGCTAGATCTACAGAAACTGAGTAGACTTAATATATATTATTACGAGATGGCGAGGATTTAGATGAAATATTAAGTGTTCCTAAGTGTTGGCAGTTGGTCTAAATATGATTACTTACCAAGAGTTTCAAAAGTAAATCTGGAATCTGTTGGCCAAATATATAGGTCCGTGTTATTTTCATACAGAAGTGATATTCTGAATTTGTACTGAGTTTTGGGTTTCAAATTCTTGACATGAATGAAAATGTTTTCACTTTTCTTCTCTGTCTCAATTTTGTTCCATTCATTAGAGGTAATGGGTGTATATTCAACGTTATAGTTTGTCATATGCTGGGTGATTTCCCAAATCAGCTTTATAGAATAAGCGGTTCTGTTTATTAAAGTAAAACTAGTTGGTTCAGGATATGTAGTAATCTGAACCCGCTCACTATCACTTGATGAATCATTTGTTTCACTATATGCTCTAACCCAAACTGTGTATGACTCATTGGGAGATAGTTTGTGTAACAGTGTTTGAAGCGTATTCGTATCGTTTTGGAATGAATGTTGATCTGTAACTAGCTGTTCTCCTTTTTGTCTAACTCCAGATAAAGAACCATCTGTTTGCCAATGAATTTCGTAATAGACAATCAAACCATTTAGTTGCTCTGGTGGTAGCCAATGAACTTTGGCTAAGTTTGGATTCAACACCAATGCCGTAACATTCTTTGGCTTAGAAGGAACTAAAAAACAGTGAAATTATTTCTTACTAGTACCACTCTTTTAACAGCAAGTAACTGGTAATTAAACAATGAATTAATGATTTAATATGACACATTGTAAAAGAAACGTCACACTATGTAAGTTAGTTTATAACTGACAAAAGTATTTTGTAGAGTAGTTCAAGAGGCTACAATAATATGGAACTCCAATATCTGATAACACATCAGGACGAAACAATTGAATCAATTTATAGGCTAGTAGTGTAAAATCAAACAATTAAACGAATCGAAAATAATTGATACAAAATTTTTTATGGTTTTAATGGCTTCATTTGTTGTTCATATGACTATCCTAGGTTCCCCCCCGGTGGAGTCGCGTTTAAGTGGTGGGGGTAAAAAAGTACCACCAAAAGGTGTATTCTTGCGTTTTTACGGTTATATCTCGTAAAGGAATCACAATATTGAAAACATTGTCCTATTAAAAGTTGTGGGGCATTAAATTAAATGCTGCATTGAACGAGATGAGACCATATTATGAGCTGCATGTTATTGAATTTTCAAATATCCAAATTTTGAATACCGTAAATGATAGATTTTAAATAAAATAAAAAACATATTTTTTGGTGGGTATTTATGATTTAGGGCTCATTGGATTCGGAATGACATCTAGAAACTTTCTGAAAAACTTGAGGTGGGGCCGGTAAATATTACAAAATTTATAAACATTTAGTAAAGAAAGGGGCGGTTTCGGTTTTTGCAAATATCTCAAAAACTTTTGCAGATATCGGAAATCGAAAAAATTGGATTGGAAACAAAATTGTTTTTTTATTTCAAATACCCTACGGAATTTTGCCCCAGTTACCGGCGGCAAAAGTTTCTAGATGGCATTCCAAATTGAATGAACCCTAAATTATAATTTTCGATACAGGCTAAGAGAAATTCACAAAAATGACACTTGTTGATTAAACTATTATGAAGCTTACAACAAATGGAATCAAAATACGAAAAAACGTTATGACATTAATTCGTCATTATCAATGTTGTGACCAGGTACTAATTTTTTAAAAGAATATACTTTTAGGGTTATTTTTATTGCTCTATTATGTAAATAACAAGGCTACTAAAAAGTCGTATAACTCTAGACTTTCTTTTGCTACAAAACGCGAAAATAGAATAGATTGTTATTAATTTATTAATGCATTTTTAGTTGGCAAATAATAATCTATAAATAATTTGTTCATAATGCTCAAGGAATTATTAATAAATTATTTTTAATATATAAAATAAAGGAAAGGAAAGTTAATAAATGCTTACCACCGGGTGCAGTCTGAAAAATGCTAGGAGGTCCAATCAGCATTTCACTACTTTCAGTAAAATGGTTACTAACTGCCACAGAGACAATATACTTGGTAAATGGTTGCAGCCCATCAATTTCCACATTATCATTGAAAGTTATAACTTCACCACATATATCCTTGGAGCAGTTTGTATTATTATTATTATACTTGCTATACGATAGCGTGTATGTCACTGTAGCCATGGAAAAGTTGAAGCAGTCTTTGTGGATTATTAAATCTGGCATTTGCAAATTCAGGGAATGGGATGATTTGTAATTCAAAGAAACTGTAAAATTGTCATGTTGCTTTGGACTAAGACAATGCTTTGGTGGATATGGTTGCATGTGCTGGCCATAAATAACAATATCTGATAGTTTAACTTCCTTAGTAAGTATATTAGCCTCCTTTCTTTTAAGAGCATACAGCAAACTTTGAGATGGATTAGTCCAGTAGAAAGTTCCAAAATCTGACTTTATATGATCTAGCGGCAGACTATTACTAACTATGGTATTATTGGCTACTATATTACAAAAGCAACTATCTTTATCTGCTGAGACAACGTTTGAAGTGTATGGATCAATAAAGATAAGTAACGGTTTCGTTTTAATGTCTGAATGATCTATAGTAAAAGATGGTCCTACTTCTGGAAAAAATTGACAGTTGCAAGGTTGGGTAACTTCATCTACGTCACGTTTGTTATGGTTGTGATGTGAAAAAAAAGGTTTTATGTGTGTTCCATCGGTATTGCTCTGCATTAATTTATGTGTAATGCCATCAGTGGTTTCGACCCAGTACAATTTTTTTGTAAAAGGTGAAACCTCGATTTTGGATATATTTGCTGAAGTATATAAAACCTGAATATTTTTGATAATACCTTTACCAATGTGATTTAGATCTAGTTTGTAGACAATCGAATCCTTCGTGTCTTTTGCTATCTCAACATAATACAAACTTCTTTCTAACCAGTCAAGTGTGAATCCTTTAGGTTTACCAGTAATATCAAAAATTTTTGTTTGATTTGATGTTAGTAAATTATACATAAGTAATTCCTGTTTCTTATTTATCCAAAATAAACTGTTCTCCTTCAATAAATAGTTGACTTCTACTGGAGTCGTAATGCTATCTACTAGAGGATATATGTGATTAGCATCTATGTCGTCAATGAATATTGAATCTGAAGATGCAATTAGAAGTGTAGGAAGAGGCCATTCGTGACTTGAGTTCACCGATATTGGATCTGACATAGTACCTGCCCCAATTTCAGAAAAGGCTTGAACCTACAAAAAATGTTAAAACATTGACTATCCAATTTCTATATTCTAAAAATTTTTTGGCAATAAAATATTATTTCATTGTTTTAGGTAATAATATGACCAACATTTCAGAATATGTATATTTATTAACCAATTTCATTAGTCAATAATGAAATTGATTACTGGATAGGGCTGGAACCTTTGATGTAACTATAACACTCGGAGTAGTTTCCACAAACACCAAAACACTTTCACTTCGCTCGACGCGCGTTTCGCCAACCAAGTTGGCATCATCCGGAGACGATTAAAACTAATCTTAAACTACAAAATCTACCATATTTATACTATTTTCATGGTGACGTCACTAATGATATATCACCGTGAAATTTATGCGTGGCTAATCACGCTTCAATGATCGGTTGCTAAGCAACGCGTAAAGCGGGCTACGGTATGATATCACCGTGAAATTTATGCGTGACTAATCACGGCTCATTCATCGGTTGCTAAGCAACGCGTAAAGCGGGCTATACGGTATAGGTCCCTTGTCGCTATTCATACTACTATTACATTTTACAATTTCTATGCTCTCAAATGCATCCAACTGTCTATTATTGGTCACATTTCTAACTAATCTTAAATTACTAATATCTATTCTATGATTGTTGTCAAAAGCATGTTGTGCAACACTAGACTTATCTGTTCTTCCATATCTTAGATGAGCCATATGCTCTTTAAATCTGGTGTTAATTGATCGCCTCGTTTGTCCAACATATTTTCGATCACAATCATTACAACTAATTTCGTAAATCCCAGACCTTTCATTTGGAACAATTTTATCCTTTGGATTGTCTAAAAGTTGTTGTAATTTGTTGCTCGACGAATGAATCGCTGTTATACCCACGTTTTTGAAAACCTTACTCAAACCACGAGTAAACCGGGGTTGGAGCCTCTATATCCTTTTGAAAGGTCGTAGAATTATGAAGTGTGTCCTTAAATTTACGCTTCCTAATTAGTTTTTCAACTATATCTCTAGGATAACCTAAACTAATTAGGAAGCGTAAATTTAAGGACACACTTCGTAATTCTACGACCTTTCAAAAGGATATAGAGGCTCCAAAATATGTATCCATCCCGTACGAACCCCGGTTTACTCGTGGTTCGATATCTAAAATATGGAAGAACAGATAAGTCTAGTGTTGCACAACATGCTTTTGACAACAATCATAGAATAGATATTAGTAATTTAAGATTAGTTAGAAATGTGACCAATAATAGACAGTTGGATGCATTTGAGAGCATAGAAATTGTAAATGTAATAGTAGTATCAATAGCGACAAGGGACCTATACCGTATAGCCCGCTTTACGCGTTGCTTAGCAACCGATGATTGAACCGTGATTAGTCACGCGTAAATTTCACGGTGATATCATACCGTAGCCCGCTTTACGCGTTGCTTAGCAACCGATCATTGAAGCGTGATTAGCCACGCATAAATTGCACGGTGATATCATTAGTGACGTCACCATGAAAATAGTATAAATATGGTAGGTTTTGTAGTTTAAGATTAGTTTTAATCGTCTCCGGATGATGCCAACTTGGTTGGCGAAACGCGCGTCGAGCGAAGTGAAAGTGTTTTGGTGTTTGTGGAAACTACTCCGAGTGTTAATGAAATTGATTGCCAATTTGAATGTAAAATTAACGTGTATACTTTTATTTAATAATAATAATAGCTTTATTGACCAACAGTTCCCCATTCACAGAGCCATTTTACATAAAAATTCTTAAAATTCATATTAGGTGGTAAACAAAAGGACAAAGTTATAGTTAAATAAGAAAAAACCCAGGAAATGAAAAAGGAAATGTAGAAAATAAATGAGAAGCTTGAAATAAATTTCAGTCTCCAATTGTGTCGGTCACTTTTCTTTTGATCTCATATATACTCCCCGGCACAAAATTCCGTCACCCTAAAATTTTGCCCAATTTTGATGTTTTATAACTTTTTTATTTTTCATCTGATTTTCATAAATTTTTTACCAGTCTGTAGATCAGTTCATTGTGTGTCTTTTTAATTATTGTAATAAGTCATATTTTTCGTCCAGGCAATATTATACAGGGGTAAATCAAAGTGTTGTTTTTTGTCGTAAACTCAAAACACCCTGTGGAAAAATTGAGGCGAATAATTTTGTTTACAAACTGTTTGCTGCCATCTTAGACGTATTGTAAACATTTTGTTTTTTGATTCATCCCATTATCTCATTTCTTCTGCGAGCAGCAAAATTTTAAATGAGACGCTGATTTCAAGCTTATTTTTATTAACAAAAACATCCACTAGGTATATCACAAAATGAATTAACAAAGACAAATTTTAATAACGTGTATGTCCTCCTCTCGCAGCAATGACAGCTTGCATTCTTCGTGGCATCGAATTAATAAGATTACTTATTCTGTCTTGAGGAATAGCCTGATATTCTTCTGTCAGCGCCAGCCGTAAGTCTTGCAAGGTTAGTGGTTGCACAGGACGGCGACGGAGTGCTCTTTTAAGAACATCCCAAAGATGTTCGATTGGGTTGAGATCCGGGCTACATGCGGGCCAGTCCAATCTTGGAAGTCCAACCTCATCCAGATATTCGCTCACTACCTGTGCAACGTGAGGTCTAGCATTATCATGCATTAATGTAAATTGGTTCCCAATGAAAGGAGCAAATGGAACAACAATTTCTTGGAGGATTTCCTCAATGTAACGGTGGGCGGTTAGTGCTCCATTTTCAACAAATACAAGGTCAGTACGTGCATCGGTAGAAATACCCGCCCAAACCATGACTGAACCACCGTAATATTGCAGTCGCTCAGATATGATGCAGTCTGCATATCTTTCATTTCTACGTCTCTATACCCGTTCACGACCATCCGGCGACCTTAAACAAACCCTGGATTCATCTGTGAATAGTACGTTTCCCCACTGCTCTACAGTCCAGTCAGCATGCGCTCTTGCAAATCTCAGTCGGTGTTGTCGATGCCGAGGAAGCAATTTTGGACATACTGCTGGCCTTCGTGAATGCAATCCTGCTTCTAACAATCTTCTACGTATCGTTCTTTCACTTACACTTACTCGACGTACCATTTGCAAGTCATTTTTTAGATACACAGCAGTAGCTCTTCGATCTCTTAAAGAACTCATAATGACAAAGTGATCATCAGCTTGAGTGGTCATTCTCCTTCTGCCAGAGCCTTGCCGCCTAATAAAGTTTCCCGTCTGTAGATACCTATTCCAAACATCACAAACTGTAGACCGCGCAATTCCCAGAGTACGGGAGACATAACTTTTATTGCGGCCATCCTCTATTAAGGCAACAATTCTACCTACGTCTGCTGTAGTTACCATGATGACAACACACTAAATTAACTGTAATGTCAAATATTCTGTCACAATAACCGCGTATTTAGCCAACGTCGATGTTTTTTAATTAAAAATGATAAAATTAACAGCGTTTCATTTAAAATTTTGCTGCTCGCAGAAGAAATGAGATAATGGGATGAATCAAAAAACAAAATGTTTACAATACGTCTAAGATGGCAGCAAACAGTTTGTAAACAAAATTATTCGCCTCAATTTTTCCACAGGGTGTTTTGAGTTTACGACAAAAAACAACACTTTGATTTACCCCTGTATAATATTGCCTGGACGAAAAATATGACTTATTACAATAATTAAAAAGACACACAATGAACTGATCTACAGACTGGTAAAAAATTTATTAAAATCAGATGAAAAATAAAAAAGTTATAAAACATTAAAACTGGGCAAAATTTTAGGGTGACGGAATTTTGTGCCGGGGAGTGTATATAGCAAGAAAAATTATTGCAGACATCAGCAATTTTATTTGCATTAGAACACATTAGATTAATAGGGGATTTCAACAAGTTTGTTTGTGCTCTTTTACAAATTGATGTAACATGTAACATTGTGTCGTGAAGCAAATCTAGGTATAACTTGACAGAGTAACGCAGGACAATCAACTTTGCCATTGTCACAATTTATACAAAAATGTGACAGCTGATTTCTACCTAGGTTTCTCAAGAGATATAAAATCAATATTCGTTAGTGGATCAAGATAATCACTAAGGGGGAACTTTTAAACAAAATTGGACTCTATCAATTGCAGTTGAGTACTGAGCATATAAAGGAGTCCAAATAAGAGAACCATATTCTAATTATGTTCTAACCAGACTGAAATATAATGCTGTCAGAGTGAACTCTTAAATCCTGCAAGGAATGGGTTCTTTCTAATATTGTGTTTTTTATGGAGTAAGGGTATTCAAGGAAGCTTGGTTTATGACTGAATGTAATTACTTTGCACTTAGAAATATTCAAGTATAGGTGATTCTTGAGACACCAATCCTGCAATAGTGCAATTTGTTTTTGTAAGTAAACACAATAATTCATGGCAGCAATATAAGTAAATAATTTTAAGTCATCAGCTTCATCAACTTGCCACAATGCAGTGCATCACACCACTTGGGTACACCACTGGATGCACTGTACTTATCATACTCTGAGCGACTGCTCAAGTAAGATAGGATAAGCTGGTAATATGTATTGTTAATACCCATACATGAAAGTTTATTTAACAATATTTTATGACTTATTTTATCGAAGGCCTTGGCGAAGTTAGAAAAATTCATTATATAATTCAGGATAATTGGCTCTTTTAAAGTTATAGGGTTTCTGTCATTTAAACAAAAATTAACTTGTTTTTTATACAATCCTTAAAGTAAAATGAACAAAGAAAGAAGCATCTTCATTTATTACGGTGCATAATCCTGAGTAACTATACAATTAATATTAGCCAGTATTAAATCTAACAAGTGGCCATTGTCATTTGGAAGAGAATTAAAGTGTCTCATATCTAACAATTCAATTAGGTAAATTGTTTATTGCGTGGCTTTTTCTACGATCAAAGTTATTATCAACAAATTTAACACAATTAAAATCTCCCACATAACAATATTTTAGCTAGTCAGTATATCCCATTTGCTATAAGAAATATTGTAAAAAATTATTGTTTGATGAAAAATATATGTTGTTATTTTGAGGTAAGTACCTATCTATTTATTTCTGTAAATGACAAATGTAATTTTAATATAATTAAACTGACCTCGAAATAGTATATTTCGTTATTTTCCAAATCTAAGAGTTTGTATTCTGTTTCATTAGCCATAGTAGTTGTATTGTCGCAAATATCCATTTCCACGTCATTATCCATATACCAGCATCTGATTTTGAAACCTTGTAGTACGCCATTGGGATTTAATGGAAAGTCCCATCTAAATGTTATTGACACATACTTATTTTCAGCTGAAGGGTTATGTTTGTATATAACATAGGCACGTAAGTTTCTTGGAGCAGAAGGAATTGATGGCGGGGAGAATATTTCTGCTCTTACTTGAGGTGATGTTCCCCAATATGTAAAAGCTCTGATAGTCACATTTAGTGGAGTAAAAGGAGTTACCTCACGCCAATATCTGATAGAAGGTACCGTTGTATTTATAATCTGCAAAATAAATTTTGTTATTCAGGGTTTATATTCCCACTCAGAATAATAATAATAAATGATAATGTAATACTATTATGCTCATACTCGTTCTAACTTACAGTTGAATCGTTGTTCAAGGAGCTATCGATCTGAACCTCATAGAATACAGTTCCATAGTTCACATTTTTAATTGGATTCCATGTGACATTAAACGATTCAGATGACCCGATAACTCTTACAGAAGTTTTGTCCGTCATTTCTGGTAGGACATTTATTTCTGCCCCTGAATCGCCTAATAAAAAAATATAGTGATGTCTTGTAAATTTGTTTTCTAAACAATACTGACCTGGTAATACGTGCAATGAAGAATCAACTACATATACCATATTCAAACCCCAGATGCTTTTGCCATTTATAGTGGCAATATTTTTACCAGACAAGTCACTAATGGCAGCATTTGTATCATCTTGCAACCAAAGCAATCGTTTATGGAAGTAACAAAGTGGTCCCTGCATATTAGGCTTTTCTAATTCGGTTACTTTTACAGAAGACTTTTTATAGTCCCCGTAACCTTGCATTGGAGCTCTGTACAGATTGGATTCTGATCCGCGAACTATCCAATACACAAATTTCTGATCCATATCCAACGTCAAGCCCATAACTAGACATAAAAAATATAAAAATAATTGGTTGGTAATTCACGTACATTTAGGGCAGTCGGTGTGTTATTTTTAAAGGCTTTAGGAGGAAATAAATGAGGGCAAGCCGTAATAGGCCGGTCATTTAATGCACTTTAGTTCGCAAGAAATCCAGTAATTCTGATTTTTTGATATGTTGTTAGGATTCATATCAGCTGCATAAAACCAAGGTTGCAGCTTAGAAACACTTGTACTCTCTACGTGGTGGGGGAAAAACCACGATATTTTTGATCCTACGTAAAAAAATAAGCTTTTTCAATCCAATAAAATGTCCTTCATTTAGAGACTACTAGTATATAAGTGCAGTTTTGTACGACCAATAGGTTTTGAATTACCGGACTTCAAAATCTTGATTTTTTTTTCTAGCAAAACGTCAACTATATAATCCATAATATTACAAATAAAATCACGAGGTATATAAGTAATGCAGTTCTTTATTAAATTTAACATCAGACAAACAGAATCGATGTTTTAGAAATATCAATACATTTTTGTCATCTCGGTAACGTAGGCCCACAAGCCAACAGGTACCCATGACCACCACCAAACATCCAGCTTCAGAAGCTCTCCTTAAACTGCTTTCATGTAAATGCCGCGAAGAGTGCACATGCCAAAAAGCAGGCCTTAAATGCTCTCAAGAGCCCATTGTGACCCCTCTGGGACCATCAGACCCACCAAAACCGGGACCATCCAAACGGTTCAAATTATTTTAATAAAAATAAATTACATTACAAATTTTTTTGGTTTTGGAAACTAAAATAAATATGCATTATATAAATATAAATTAAGTACTAGAATAACATTGTGCCATTTCTTCTACTCTCCTTTACAACTTAACAAATCTTCAGACTCTATTTTGCAAAATATCTGATTTAGCCAGTTATTGACATGTTATTTATAAAATATCATGAGAAATAGTCTACATGCTTTGTTTTATTCTTAATTTAATAAAGAGCTACATTACACTTATAATATCTCGTGATTGTATTTCTAATAATATGGATTATATAGGTAGTTGGTTTTGTTGAAAAAAAATCAAGTTTTTGAAAACCTGTATCTCAAAATCTATTGCTTGGACAAAACTGCACTTAGTCTGTAAATGAAATTTTATCGTATTGAAAAAAGCTAAGATTACTTTTTTACATAGGATCCATTATTTACCTTATTCCATTATCGATCCATTATTTATTATATTTATTTACCTCCCACACCCATCGGTTGTGAGGTTATGAGTTAAAATCTATGGCGAATATTTAATTATGCATTAATTTTTCTGGATATTACAAGTGGAGCGATATAAGCTTGTTAACAGTGTGAGACATTAAGGAAGGAACACGAAAAACAGAAAATACACTATATTCACCTGCTGTATCAAACTTGGACCCTACTGAGAAAGTGTGTATGAAAATATTTTATTTTTAAATGCGTGGGTGCCACATTAAGTTTAAGGGTACCTTAAGGTTTTCCTTAAGAAAACAGCCAATCCTGCAAATCGCCATTGAATATTTTAAATACCCAAATGCCACTACATAAAGCATAACGTACACTGGAATTCTATTTTTTATGGCACTTTATGGGGCAAATGCTTATAGCAAAGAGTAAATTTAATCGCCCTTCTCTACCTCTAACCGAAGATGCAGCTTACATGCACTCTCCAAGAGTTATTACAGATGATTTCTTGTAAATGTAAAAATGTTGCAATCCACTAAGCTGTAGTAGAGAAGATTTACAATATTGAGTACTGTGTAGGTCATGCCAGGGAATAGCTTATTCAAATTCAGAAATAAATATAGAAGAACTAAGCGATGATGATGAAAGTGATTCTCGAATAGAAGAACAAATGTACCACGAAAATATAGAAGAAATGGACATTGAGCAAGAACCAGACGAATAATTCGAGGAACAATTAATATCCTGATAAGCCAATGGACCAACCTCAAGAAAAAGGAGTCTGGTAAGGGCCCATTCTGTCAAAACTGTCAAAAAAGAGGAGAAAATAAAAATGACTACTGCAAAAATACAGCGTGAACAGTTAAGGCTACGGCGCGGCTATATCTCAGCCGTAATTCATGCTACGACATTGGGGTAAAAAGTCCATCTACAAATATGGCTAAAATAATTTGATTTAAAATATTTTAATTCCTAACTTCGCCGCCAGAGCGCATTTGCGCATTTGCTATGATGTTTCAGTAAATTTTTAATTTCTCCAAATATTTTGGGTGCAATGTAGGTTGGAAATACACTTTATGGAATCTTAGTTCCCTCTCTACAAATTTTATTTAAATTTTTTTTCTAATTACCATGGTAACGACAGTGTGAAAGATAACAATTTGAAATTTTTAAAATGCTGTAATTTGAACCTTATCCGAATTTAACAAACAAAGGCTGTCATCATGTTATGATGAGCAAAATTTTAAGTTGTAATCCTTCATACTCCGTAGGCTCCGGGTAAACCACTTAAAAAACTGCACTGTGCGCTCTAACCCTGGGCTCTACCGCTGGGCACAAATCGCCCGGGCCCGGGATCTCCGGACCATGCAAATTTAGTAGCTGGCAGTTTTAGTAGTACAGTTTTCACTTCACAAATGCTAGAACATACCTAAGTAAGAAATATTATACGTTGACCGTACACGCCCGTGACATAGATGCTTCAGGCAACCGGCGCTAAATCGATTCGATACAATCCAATTCAATTCGATAGAGAGAGGAAAACAATTGGACGGTAACCTGACCAGACGGAACTTCCTGATATATTGTTTTCTGATTTCTGATTGTACTGTATTTTTTTTTATTTGGGAAACAATAAATATATATTTCTTCCTTAACAGGTATTATTATTTTAAATAACAGCACTTTTATTTAAAATGAAAGGATTAGTTTGATGAGTCAACAAAAGATAATATTGATATTGTTATATAAAAAAAATTTATTCTTATCTCTGTACCCATGAAGTAATATTAGTACCCATGAAGTAATTGGTATATAATCATTAATGAAGACTCGGGCTTCAGTGCAGCGAGAAGTAATACCACACACCGTAAATATAATAAGAAGCTATTGAATAGTTATAAGAATACCTATCTGTTGTATAAATATCAGTTCATATAAATACCTAGTACCTACCTTGTTTTCCTGAAAAGTACTCGGCATTATGGTATTCCATTTTGTCCCCGCCATTAAGATGAGCACATTCCACTTTTATATCTGTCGACCAATAGAGATAGGCTTGTATTGAATCTATGTTTAGTTCTTTTGCTAATGTTGTCAGTAAAGGCTCTTGCTGGGTACCATTTAAATTACCACGAATAATCTGTTGAAATAAATAATTTTTGATATAATAAATGATTTAAATATCAAGTTTAAAAATTTAATACTACTAACCAATTGTTGTTTGGGATTGGACCAGTAAAGTTTCATCCCTATCCAATCAACTGCAATACTTCCAACTGAATCCATGTCAACTAATTGCCCTTGCTTGTGCGAAGTTAAGTTGTACCAATGCACATGAGATTCATTTGTCACTAAATATATCTGCTCATTGAACCAGGTAATATCAGTAAAGTGTAAATTCTTCATTCTGCTTCTATGAATTATCGTTTCAAAATTTTCTCCTGCCGCATTTGACTTCATAAGACCCTCAGCAGCTGACCATAAAATGAGTGGATTTTTAGATTTGTTTAATGTAGTTCCTCGGAATTCTGAGGAGCAGGGGCCCTTACCAGACTCTGTATAAGCGGCTACACTTATAATGTATTCAGAGTTTTCTTTTAAATTGTTTATTGTGAAAAATGTTTGGTTGATATTACTGTGACTGACCGTCTCATTAGAGTTCGCGTCTGTGATTAAAACTTCGTATGACCAGTTTTGCCAAGCTCCTTTTCCTAAAATACGTTTGCACTTTAGTGTCTCATGGAAATTTTATATGTCAGTGTAATACCTTGATCGCCTAATAAGTGAGGTTGTTGCCACCTGGTTTTTGCGATATTTCTACCAAATATGGCTTGCACATTTGTTGGGGGATTTCTAGGCACAGGCCATGGTTGAGAACTTGGTAAGTTTATGAATACCTTCTTATAGGCACTGTTATTTAAATGGGGAATGGGAATATTGTTATGGAAGTAAGTTACAATTTGTTGGTGATATTCTTCATAGAAAACATCAATACCATTTGTCCAATAAAACTTCTTATTAGCAGTTGCTAACGAAACCACTTTTTGCATTTGAGGCTTTCTAACTTTTGGACGCAAATTTGATATTACGGTTCTAAAATTAAAATATGATTTTTCTTTCAAATACCAATAGATATTCCATAATGTCTTACCCATCTAGTGATACAGACATAATTGTATTTTGTCTTTGATAAGCAACGAACAGGTTGAAGCTTGTATAGTCAACCATAAATGCTCCTAGCTCTGTTTCATTTAATATTCTTCTAATTTTTACTTCATGTTTAATTCCATTACTTATGTCTGAGATGTTTAAACGATATAGTCCACCTCTATTGTAATCTTGTATTGTCCAGAACAAATAACTGGGAACAACATATAAATATAACAAATACAGCAATGTATTAACACTGCGAAATTATCCTGCTCTACTAAATTTAAACTTGTCAGAAATATATCTTTACTATAGGTACTTATATATAGATTTATTTATTTTATATTATTATTTTATGCTATTTACTGTTTTTAGTGGTGGTACAGTATAAACTGTGGTAGCACTGAGTAAAATATATGGAGAGAGCAATTTTGCCACCATTGTAAACATAATTATGCCGTATGATGCATATCTAAACTGTAAAATGCGGCCCTGAGTATGCCAATATGATAATAGAGTGAAAATTAACAAATGGTTGTTGAGAGAACATTTTATGTGTCGCAACAGTGTTCGTAGTCACAACAGTGTTCGTAGTCACAACAGGGTTCGTAGTCGCAACTATAAATTCTTCGATTTGGAACTTATGAAGTATGTACAAAAATAAAATTACCGCGAGGATGAGTTGAATCGTTTTGGCATTCTATATATTTGCGTGAGTATTTGTGTTTCAATATTTAAAAGAAAAGCCACCATTTTGTGAGATATTTTTCTTTTTAGTAACGAATACATGTTGGTAATATCGCCAGGAATGGCTGGAGCAATTTCACAATAGTGATATTCCCCCATTTGTATATCTAAACAAATTGCTATTATTATATTTCTAGTATTTCGCAGAGATGTTGCGACATAGGAAACGAAAACGCGAAAAGGCAAAATGGTCCTCTGATATTAAAGGAAGCCATTAATTTTGTTCATGTGAGTCCGCGAAGAAAGTCTCAGAGACACTGTACATTTGCAGGACTATTTTAAGAAATCATCTAACGAAAAATACTTTTGAATAAGATGTGTATTTATTGTTGCGAAACCCTATTTTTACCGACCGGCTCCCTTAAAAATGGAATCCAAAGATGTCTTAGGAAGCCTGAAGCCTGAGCTTTAGCAGAATTGAAATGTTTAACAAGTAACAAGCAAGAAGTGGAGGTCTTTTTCCAAAATCTTGAAAAGGTTTTTGAGAAACACAACTTTTCAGACTCACGAATTTATAATTTGGTATTTCTACGGTACAGAAAGAAGCCTGGAAAAATACTTGGTGCCTAAATGGACAAAGCAAGGGAAAGGGGCAAAATGTAACTGTATATGGTATATATGTATTATTGACTAAAGATGGGGCAGAAGGTTCCATCTATATATGTTCAGATAATGGGTGGATAAATGAAAGAGTTTTATAGCTGGCTAAAACATACGAAGTCCAGTATTGGTGATATAATGTGTGACACAATTCCACCACACACTTCCCACCGGTGAACCTATAGTGCTTTAAAATCAGAATTCAACAGAGAATGTGGCCTGTTCATTAAAACCAGTGATAATTAATGAAACCATTATTACTATGGATCTTGCACAAGTTTTGATTTACAAAAAGTATTGAGCACGCCTAATGGTGACAGTTTCCTTCTAGGCTTCAGTACACGTTATTCTATGTACAACCTTAGCTTCTATGAAAGTGGTACAAGACATGTGCAATGCTATTTATGGGGTGAATGTGACGGTAATAGGGATGCTAACGATATCTGAACTGGTGTTTGCAAATATCTGCAATCAGTAGATAGTCAGAATGCAGAATCTTAAAGAGATAGTTTTATACTGTGACAGCTGCAGTGGACAAAATAAGAACCACCAAATGTTAGCGATGTTGAATTGGTTTTTAAAAAACTCAAAACTTAAAAAATATTTCTATTATAACAATAAAATATCTATTGCCACGACACATGTTTATGCCTGTAGATTCGGTTCATGCAACTATAGTATTAGCAAATAGGAATTTGTCCCGGTTCAACAAATTGTTGTTAAGTAATGCCTAAAGCGGCCTATACATGAGAGGTCCTTTGTCACTATTCATACTATTTTTACTTAATTAATAATTTTGGTATAAATAGGGTAGTTTCTTAGTTTAAGATTTTAAACGTCTCCAGATGAAGCCAAATGATTTGCAAAACGCACGATAAGCGAAGCATAAATGTTTTGGTGTTCCTGAAAACTCAGTCGTAGTCAGCGTCAGTGCTATCATGTTATGATTCTATAAAAAAAAATAATATTTTCAGCAATTCTGGCATTTAAAAATGATGTAGACATTACTCCAAAAGAATGGCGGTATTATGCGATATTGACCCTTGCTATGGGAAAAAATCGCCATTTGCATTTTTTTTGTAAATGCATATTAATGTCATTAAGAAATGAAATTCAATATATTCTATAGTAAATACTATTTCTAGACAAATATCGTACCTAACCCTTTAGCCTAACGATTTTTAACTTAATATAAAATATAATTACCCACTAAAAGGATCGATTTGGAGTGAATTCGGTTTTTTACTAAGATCAGCATAAGCTACTGTAAGACTACTGCCATCCAGGTTGCACCTTTTAATAATATATCTTGAAATTTGGTATTTAACTTCACCCAAGATGTAGAGTTGATCATTAAGCCAATCTACCGTTAGGTCTAGTGGTTTAAAATCCAAATTTTGTGGCTTCAATATGTGAGTTTTCTCTCTTGAGTTTGGTTTTAGTGGCAACTTTGAAATGTACCCATCACTATCGGTAATGAAAATTAATTTCTTCCTTATGTGGATTCCAATACCTAAAAAACAAATATTTAAAAACTGATGTCTCATAAACTAATGTTTCATAGTGAAGCAAGATTGCCTTACCTCTAATTTGAGCTTGACTCTGATATACGTTAATAGGTTCACCGAGAATAATGTTCCCCAGTTCAAATATACAGCTTTCAGTGCCAAGTATCAATATAGGCTGTTGGGTGTTATTCACTAAAATCAGAATGAAAGAAGTGATAATACTAGTGTGCGACTGTTTAATGCAAATCCAAATACCAACCGTGTATTTCAGCAGGTGTGTACACAGACGCTTCGGCAGCTGGACCAAATCCATAGTTATTCCTCATACGAATGGCGATAGTATAATTCCTAGAAGGTTTTACATTACGCACCATGTAGAATGAGTTTTCTGGTGGAATATCCTGTATGTTAAAAATAATTGTAAACAATAACATTTTATTAATAGGTAAGTAGAAGTAAATCATTTGAGCTTTTGAAAATAGTATAGTATTTGTTAGGATAATATATAGTGGAGAAAATAAAGCAATGAACTTTTTGAATCCATTTTTTGAGCAGTAAGATGGATCTTAACGTGGTTTTGTGCGTTCGATTCGTGAGAGCGTCTACAAACTTTGTGAACTAAATTGATCAATTCATTTTGCAAAAATGCATTTTTGCAATAAAAATATGCATTTTACTAGTTAGGTACTTCGGAGGCCATTGCCGTCGTGATATTTGTGTTCAGCGACCCATAAAAACCCTAGAGTAAGTAACGAGTTTTGACTTTATGTTACGAATTCCCATAAAACTCTAGGAGACGACGTTCATACTGTACACCCTGGGCACCAGGTACCTCGGAGACAGTTGCTGTCGTGTTATTCGTGTTCAGCGACCCCAAAAACCCCTGAATAGCAAAACTGGACTCATTTCCATTAATATTTACCGAGATGTAATTTTTTTATTTATTTTCTCTGCGAGATGGACTTTTAAAATGCATATTTTTACATCCAAAAATGCATTTTTTCAAAATGAATTTATCAATTTAGTTCACAAGGTTCGTAGACGCTCTAAGATCCATCTTACTGCTCAAAAAATCGAAAGAGCAGTTTTTAGTGCTTTATTTCCTCGACTAATATTTCAGATATTATGTATCACATGCAGATATCTTAGTAAATGACTAAAGCAAGAGAGCCAAGAAAACCATGCAGTTAATAATACATGTGAGAGTTAAACATATACTAGGATTTTGGGAGGAAACTATAACTTGGACGTCTTTGTACATTTCTCTATAAAGCAGCTCGTAAGCTGTAGAATGGTATTGAATTTTCAAAAAATACGATTTTGTACAAAATGCACTGTAAAATGTATGTTGATAAGTTCTAAATAAAACAAAAAAATAATTTTTTTATGTATATTATCGTTACAGAAAGAGAATATACTGTAAGTAATTATGAAGCTTACAACAAATGGAATAAATACCCGAAAATACGTTACGACATTAGATCGTCTAGGCCAGCAGAAATAGGGTTTGGAGAAAGAAAAGTCTAGATATAGCAATATTTTTGAAAAAAGTTGAAGGTTTTGGTGTCGAGAACATGTTTTTTCGATAATTTTGGTATAAAATTCAAAATATTTCGAAGGCGGTATATATATATATATATATATATATATATATATATATATATATATATATATATATATATATATATATATATATATATATATATATATATATATATATATATATATATATATATATATATATATATATATATATATATATATATATATATATATATATATATATATATATATATATATATATATATATATATATATATATATATATATATATATATATATATATATATATATATATATATATATATATATATATATATATATATATATATATATATATATATATATATATATATATATATATATATATATATATATATATATATATATATATCAGAAATGTCAGAAATTGAAAAAAATACGAAACGCGTGAAAAAAAAATCAAACTTGTGTTTTCCAATTCTAGACACCAAAACCTTGAACTTTTTTTTCAAAAATATCGCTCTATATAGACTTTTCTCAAAAACGATGATTTTTCCTATTTCTACTGGCCTACATTATAAATGTTGTCGTCAGGTAACTAATCCCACGCCAAATCCCCACATGTCAAAACACTTTAACCCTATTGATGCATCCCGATTTGCATCCACAGGAGCTTCTAAAATAAAATGGGCTGGATCTAAACGTGCCAAAACCGGTTTCAAAATTCCGCGGCTTAACTGCCAACCCCAAGCAGAATGCTCCAAATTATTATCCATCCCCTTCTGGACTTGGAGGTATGTGCTATATGAGTGATTGGGAGCTGCTGCACTTACAGGTGCCAAAACGGTCAAGTTAAATGTGGAATGTAATTACTGTTTACTGGTCAAGTGATTGTAGGGAGAATATCTATACTCATCGAGGGTCTCGAACTTTGTTGCCTCATAAACGGCATGTAAAATTTCCCCCCCTCCAGCTGAAATGTCATCTTGGGATATAGCACGTTCTGTAAATATTGAAACAGTCGTCGCAGATTCGCAGCAGGGAATCGCCCTGATTAAAATTAGAACCAATTCTAATTTTAATCAGGGCGATTCCCCGAGCCTCGCCAAAGGAACTAAATATGCATCTCATTTGTTGACAAAGTAGGTAATTATAAGCATTTCTAAGTCGGTATCTATACCTTGTTTCCTCAATAGTTGCTGCTACGATCAACATATCAGGCTTATCATGCAGCAACTCAGAAGATATGTTACCTGACGACGACATTTATAGTATGACGATGTCATATCGTATTTTTATTCCATTTGTTATAAGCTTTATAATTATAATTGCAGTAATATATGTTTCTTTTGTAACGGTAATATACCTAAATATGTTTTTTGTATTATTTAAAACATGAACACTCATTTTACAGTGTTTCGTCAAAAAATAGATTTTCGAAAATCAATAATATTCTGCAGGTCGTAATACAAAAAGAGATGTCACTAATTTTCAAATTATGAGTCATCAAATTTTGTCACTATCAAATTTTTTTAATTTTATTATTGCCTAAGTACATAATGTGAAACTTTTTCCTATCTGCAGCAGTATATCAATAAAATTACTATATACAGAAATATGAAAATTAACCGCCATTTTTTAATACGGCGGGCGAGCAGAGCTTCCATTTTAGGGCTTTTAGTATATTCATTAGGATGGCAAATACTATTTTTGTTGAGGCAAAATTTATTTTACCTGCACTATAAGTGCAGCAGATATCAGAAGTAAGTGTTTTATTTACATAGGTATTATATGGTATGCGCTTGTAAAAGAAATATAGCCAGCAAAGATGCAATAAGTTTTTAGAAAAATGAAAGGTGCAAAATAAAAAGAAAGTGTCTTAGCTACGGCAATATTATTATGTAAAATATGCGGATTTATTTTATATCAGTTAGCAGGGTGGTTTCCCTAGCGTAGCATAGCCTAAATCGATTTGTAGTTACCAGTATAGTAATCTAATTTAATAACAATATTATAAAACTAGTTTTATTAATAACAATTATTATTATAAAACTTCAATGCATATTAAAATTCGCTACTGCGATTTTGAACTCCATGTATCAGCTTTTCATCACAGTATCGTTGGAAAACTGACAACGTGACGACACCGCCTTGTCCTGTTTCTCAACAGTGACGAAGGCCAGGGCCAGGGATCCTTTGGACCCAACTTCCCCGAAGCACCTGGGAAGGCAAGATTCCGCACCAATTGGAGCACATAACTGTAATTCTCTTCTATATTGTTATGTTTTAGGCGTTGGTGTTAGGTTTAGTCACAGACTAGAAAGAAGGCGTAGCAGATGTTTCATTTATGACATCTTCTGGTCGGTATCCGCCTCCGATTCTCGGCAGGTACCGATTGCGCAAGGATTATAGACTAACAGGATTGCTTATCGGCCACGTGTTATTAGACAAGATCTGACGTCAGCGGTTAAGTTCGGCCGGCATCCCTTTGCGCCAACGGTCGATTCCAAATTGATGCTAGGCTTCTCTAGGCACTATGTTAATGTACAAATGACACACTACTCAAACGCCGGGAAATACACCGGTGGGGCAATGAACCTACGCCGTACGTATCCGCTGACGTCAAAAGCGTGGTGGGGGCCTACGAGATTTGTCTAACGTTGCGCTTATGGGGATAAGCAATCCTGTTTAGTCTATAATCGTTGCCGATTGCGCAGCTATCGGCGCAGTTCATCTGTTATTAAAATGTTATTATGCGAAGAAGGCTTGGCTGAGAAGCGCCTCTGAAAGCCCGTCTGATTCGTGGGCCCAAATTCGGAATATAATATAAGCATTCGGAATATAATATACGCACCTAGCGGAGATATAAAGAACGAATTTAGTTAGTATGTCCCTCAATTTGGCTTCCTATGGGTTTAAATGTGATTTTTCTAATTTTCCATTTCAACATTGTTTGGTTATTGTGAATAACTTCAACATTTTATGAGATAACATTTGTAGACATTTTTCTGTATATTTCTGAAGTTGCGGGTAATTATATCATTGGAAACATTATAAAATGGGTTATAAAAGATTATGTTTTTAGGTAATCAAACCTCACTTACAGTGACATGCACATATGTATCTTTGGTTTTATAATATATTTAATAACTACATAATAATAAAAAAAATTCTTAGCTACGTGTATTCTTAATAAAACTTAAATACCTAAAATAATAACTAACAATTATGGATGAAGAAAATGATTCTTAACCTAAGAAACATCGATTCTTTTATAACACATTTTTACAATAATCGCATGATATATTATTTACTCACAACTTCAGAAATATGTCGAAAAATGTCTATGAAGACTGTCACCACTTTTATTTTCTATCGGCATACAACTCACAAAAAGTGAAACCATGAACATAGTGTGTAGCATTGAGTGAAACATCTGCTTTGATCTAGTCTGTGGTTTAGGCCACAGAACACCCCGATTATCTATGGTTTAGGCATTCGGCATTCCTGTTCCCTTTTTTGACAACCTACCGGATTTTTTTGGTTATGTAGTGAATTTTTTTTTGTAAAAACTATTAATTATTTAATTTAAAGGGTACACCACCAATAAGAATACCTAATGGAATATTTTCGTATAGCTAAGTTTGCTATGAACTCATATAAAATTACATGTTTACATCACTATCTGCCTCCGCTGCGCCTCTGTCGCGAAACACAATCGGATATAAAATAAATAAAAAAACGCATTTAACTTTCCGCCACACGAACCGACTTCATCCTCAAATTTTAGGTTTATTCAAAAATACACTTAAAACTACCCTTGCTTATTCACAACACTATTCACTATAATATTAACGATAATAAAAAATTACTTATAATAAAATCGATTATTATATCGCGATTTGCCAATCGGGTGAACGTGAAGACGCAAAAATATAGCTGATAGAATACTGCCGCTTCTTATGCTAGGTATTACTTTTATGGGTCCGTATCTTATCTATGTTTATGGGTTCCCTTCAGGTCTGTGCTTCAGGGCCGAAGCGCACCCTGTTGGGTTGCGAGGCGGGGAGGGGGAATCATGGACGTTGCTTCCCCACAGTTCCTTATTACCATCACAAGGATACATATCTACAACACGCTTTAAATTTTGTATATTTTTTGCCACTGGAATTTTAAATAGTTCAAAAAGTGGTTTTAAGTTTCTTCGCATATATATTGATATGAGAATTTAATAAATTTATTAAGCAATTTATTAACTCCTTAAATTCTTTTCTATAGAACTAGTGCATGGTCATATGAGCTTGATTTTCTACATTCATATCTAGTCGTTTAGGAACTAGACGACGCGACGTCTATGGTGCCTTCTAAAATTTTCATCAGGGTTAATATTTAATTTTTCTGCGAAAGTTTTGGCTACATCAATAAAATTATTCATTTCATCATCGTTATTGCGGATATTTTCCAAATAAATTACTGTACTTTTCATAATGCTAATCACGTCAATTACGTTTCGATCGATTCTAACAGTTTAAGGTATCCTGCAGATGGTTTTGTAGAATGTTCTGTATATCGTTTGTGATAGCTGCTCCAGTTTTAACTCTTGAATTACAAATACTCAGCAACCACTCTCGTGGCACATAATTTTCGCCGGCGAATCTTGTCACTACCGATCGCATGTCTTGATGCGAAGAATTTGGTGTCGTGTCGGCCTTCACAGTATAAAATGGTCCTTCCCGAATATCTTGAATGATTTGTTGTCGAACTCCATGGCCTGATAAAGTAGAAAATTCATTTTGAGAATCTGAACTTAAGTATGTTACCTGGTATGCCCAGAATTTCGCCTGTTCAAACCACTTTTTTTAAAACTGGATTGGGCCTTGCAACCAATGGCACAATTTGGCAAAAGTGTCCCCTTCGTTAAAACCCGCACCTCTACCGCGGAAAGCTAAGCCCTGCTTTCCTAGAGTTCTGTAAACATTAAATAAAATTTGAATAACTTCAGTGTTGTGGTTTAATAAACGTTCTTTCTCAACTATCCAATTTCTTGTATTTCTGTTCATTAGTACGTCTATATGTCTTTACTAAAAAACTTCGTGAAGGGCAGCCTTGTGTGATTTAGAACCAAAATGTTCCTGCAACTTTCTTAATTTTTCTTTGCCTTGACCCTTCATTTTTCTCCATGTCTTTACTCTGACAGTTATCCACGCTTCTTCACGTTTCTCTCGTGCTGGACCCCTGGGAAATAAATAGCACACGAAGCAGCATGTTTGACAGTACTATATTCCAAGTACTGATACTCTTTATACCATACAACGTAAAATTTACTTTCGCTAGGAAAATTGGATAGTCGCGGCTGATGAGGGCCTAATGATATTAAATATCTTCTTTCGTCCTCATTTTTTATAGGTGCACAAAAGCCGGGGTCATGAGGAACGATGTTAGATGACGATGAACATAATGGATTAATTTCTGCTGGAATTTGGACTGCATTGGCCTTAAAGTACTCAACACTGTCATTTAAATACATATCACAAGACTAATGTACTATATCGGTGACTTCAATAATAGCGATTTCTGAACTTGCAGAAGTTTAATAACTTCTATAAAATTTTACGTATATTAAAATAAATAATAAACAGACTTTTCTTAAATATATGTTGCTTACGTTCTCTAACATCAGTATCCTTCAAATTACATTGGGCTGTAGCAATATCGGCAACAATGGGGGGAAAAACAGTTTCAGTTTCCAGGTCCATTAATATTTCTGCAGTTTGTGAAGAAAATGACGGTGACGGTGTTTCCGCTAGGGCTTTAGTTTGAATAAATGAAAATAACAAAAAATTGATATAAAACATTGAACTCTTAACTAACCTTGTTGGTCTGCCGTCTTTAATTTTATTGCCGCGGCCTCCAAAGCGTTGGCTGAAACACCTACAATTGACACTTTAATTTTCTACCCGTTGTGCATTTTTGCAACATGTTGTTTTTGATAATCGTTATTAAACACGGACCCGCACAAATCACATTACACGTGGTACCGCTTGGCTTTAGCTCTACCTCTACCGCTAAACATTGTTATTTTGTAATTTTTAACAACTCCAAAATTAAACAATCTTTAGGTGGGACGGACAGAACAGTTTAAAACTGCAAGACGCATAATTCGTATGTAATACACGCGTAGGCGCAGTTGCGGTCGGGCCCGTCCGTCGGCGTCGATTCATGTTCATCGGTTGTCTCGACCTTGCGGGCCGCGGTGCCTGGTGGTGGCCTCCACACTCGTCGATATGTATCGAAGTTGTGATACCAGGACAAAGACAATGGTGATTTTAAGAAGTTTAACTGAATGTTTCCTCCCTCTGGTCTTGGTGAAAATACCAACTGGCAGAATAATATATGGGGGTGCCACCTCCTCCTACCCCCCCCCAATCTACGGCTCTGGTTCCCTTTATCTAACAGACGAAGTGCGTGGAGTGCCTTTATCTAACAGGCGAATACTGTCGGCGCCCTGTGAACTTTTTAATCTTTCTTATATTTAAGAAATGTACTGTACCTACATTTATTAAAAGTCAGCATCGTAAAAATCCCATCCAGAGAAGATGTTCTAGGTAGATCTGGATAGTTTGTGCATCTAACCAACAGATTAGTATCAGCAGCATATTTATTTGTATTTTATTTATTTATTTACATTATTTGCTATCTGTTTTGACCTATCATTTGTATTTAAAATTTCTAATGTATAATTCAGCAAAATTATAAACAGTATTAGCCCACTGACACTACAAAAATGTTATGTGGATGATATTAACCAAGCAAGGACTAATTTCTTATCAAAATTCGACTGATTAGTCAAAATCGCGCTGTCATCTGTCAAAATCGTCCTCCTTATGTGATTTTTACTATACTTACCAATACGATTACATCTAAATATTTTTAAAAATGTGATTTTTTATGTGTATAATGTTTATGATAAATAAATATTGATTAATATTCATTTACAGATTAGCAAAGACTGTTGCTAATCTAATAAAAATTATAATATTGACTGAAAATTATATTTGTTCTTCGTTATAATCTTTTGCTGATAATCTTGGAGGTTTATCGTATTTTAAGCTTTTATGACAAAATATGTATTGTGAGTAAATAAACAGTATCCTGGCATATTTTACATAACAATAGCAGCCTATCTGCAGTGAATAGAAGAAAAGGGAGCAGCGTCATACAATATGCATTATCGATACATATATTGTTTTCACACCTTGACTTCTGAATGAACTTCGGGGTAGTTATCGGTAATTAGGAGCACATAGGAAAGGAGAGGGCCATGCGGGAATTGGCCAGGTTCCCAGCTGATGCTTATACTTGTAGAGTCGACTGGAGTAGCTCGTACATTCGTTGGCGTAGACGTAGGAGCTCCCGAGGCTAGGGTGCTTATCACCACACTTGAAGTAGACGCTATCAAGTTCTCATTATAGCCACTATAGCGGAACATTAGGGCTATCCTGAACTGAAATAATAAATCAACAGTATCAGTAAAATTATTTCATGCGAAATAGCATATTTCTGATTATTCGGATTTAATTCAAATGTATTGATTACGACCGTTTACTTGTTGGCAATTCTTTAATTTTAATCAAATTAATAAAATAAATTAATACATTGTTTTGAGAGCGTTATGTATCTGCAATTTGTCGTTGGCATTCTTATTACTTCGCTAATTAATTATCTATCTTCTACCTCAAATTATTTGTGTTAATATCAAGTAGTGTTAATATCAAGTATAAAGTTAAAAAATATAGTAACATTTTATACTATATTTTTTCATCTTAAGCTATAAAATATCTTAAAAACTAATTTTAAATTATTACAGTAAAAAATCGAGATGCCGTATATAAGTACTTAATATATCTTTTAGTTTGGAATCGAATCGCTTTGCACCTCTTGAAGATATGTAAAAAACATGGCAGCAAAGTTAGACAAATTTCAAATTTGAAAAGGACGTATATTCTAATTTGGCGCAATTTAAATAGAACATGTATGTATTACTTACTCTATATTTGGTATATGGTTCCAAATTTTGTACAAAAAATATGCTACTCTGTTGGTTCCACGTGCAGTTTGCGCAGAATTGCCATGATGAGGCAATTTCTTCAAATTTCCATTGGACATAGCAACCTAGTCCAGCTTTTCTTGCAACTGGAAACTTCCATTCCAATTTGAGAGAAGTTGCATTTAAGGAATCAGCTAGTAAAGCAGGTGCTGGTGGAATACCCACAAGAGCTTTTAACTGCGCATAATATTTTGTCACGGCGTCGTTGCATCCCATCACACAGTATAACTGTTTTGGGGTTAGCCGCTGAGCGGTCCCATTCTGAAAAAATAGAGATAGTTTACACGTACCTATTATATGAAATAAAATTATCTGCTTAAGTTCTTCTTCTCACTATTGTGATGTGTTGGGAAATAGCAATCTGCTACTTTGTCACTGCGATTGGTCTTGTAGCCTGTAGCAGTTGTAACAGTGACATTATTAAAAATAGCAGTTATTGAAGTGAATAACTTCTTTAGCCGCATGAGAGTGATTTTTCAAGGTCGCGTCACAACACATTTTATAACATTTTCGTTGATGGTGAAAAAATATAATTTATAATTAAATATTTCGAATAAATTATGGGTTGGTAAAAATATGGGTTGGTTTTTGATGGTTGGTTTGTTGGTTTTTGATATTTGAAGCCAACGTGGTTCGTACCCAACACCCTTACAAGCTGAGAATATAATCAGCGAATGAAAACTAACAGAAAACGATGAAGAATTAGAATTAGTTCTATAGGCACTTTTTTATCTCAGATTTCTACAGCTGTCGCAGCCTCTCCGTTCCCAATTTCCAAATATTTCTATCGTAGCACATTTCTGTATTCAGGCCTATCGCATTCATGGCCTCCTGGATGTCGTCTCTACAACTTCTTCTTGACCGTCTCCATTACAATATTTTTTGTGGCCACCGGCCTTTGCATTCTTTTTACTTGTACGAACCACGTCAATTGTCTTTTATCAACTGATTCTATTATATTGTGTTTCGTTTGAATGTTTCCTCGGATTTTCTCGTTTAGACCATTGTCTTGTCTGGATTTTCGGCAGCTTCTTCTTAGGTAGTCCATTTCTGTGGCAGCTAGCTTTTTCTTGTTTTTCTGGTTGTATCCCAAGTCTCGGCGCCATCGATAGTTTTGCTTTCCACTACGCTTTGATATACTTTCTTTTTATTTCTCTTTTGATATCCCGATCCCACAGTATCCCAGTATAAGTTACTTATATAAAAAAAATTATTTATTTTTTTCACTAGTATTTAATACATAGAGTGCCGTTTTGAAAGATGTACATTTTGGAACAGCAAAACTTTTTATTTCAATATTATGTAGGTATTGTCGCTGATCAATAAACGTATGAGTGAAAGAATTTGATATCATTGTTAATATTTAATCTGACTTGAATCCAGTATTTGTACAATGTATCGGGCTTACACCATCGGAAAAATCTTCAGAAGAACTCTCTGCATCCCTGTCTGTCGCATGGAGGAGTGCGCGCAACGTTTCTCTGTCACTCTTCACGCTCGCGCTCAAAACAACCTCTAAAATACCTATATTTTAGATGTTGTTGACCATGGACGTGACAAAACCAAAGTCTAAGGCAACCTAATAATATAGGGTAAGGAATAAAATAACCTTTCATTTCATAAAAAATCGATTAAAGATCTGATAAGGGGATGTTAATAACGCTTGCTCACCTGTTTATACCTGGCACCTTCATAGATGTCCTGAGGGGGAAAGTAGGGAACCCGTATTTTTCCAATTCCTTGTGGCATATTCTCTCAGCTAATGCTCGATTTTTATGAATAACAAATCGGGGAAATTTATACAAAAAAGTTAATTAGAAATTATATTATTTAACCACCATCGGCACGCCATCAACACCATCGCCACGCGATTTAGCTAGGCAACACATGTGCCATGTGTGATTTATCAATGTATATATTATCTAATATATTTTATATTTGTCATATAACAGATGAGGATGTAATATTTCTAATACCGGATATTACACTATTATTGACGAAACATTCAAAGATATTGTTTTTCATTATTTAGGCTTCGGTATTTTAATAAGGTTGGTATCATTTACTTCAGAAAGGAACTGAGGTCATTGAAGTCTCAAAAAAGCATGTTGTAGAAGAAATATACATTAAACACCGAATATTAAATGTCTCCATGTGTGTGAAGATTATTTTAATGGAAGTACATAATTAAGTATTTCTTTTCTCATATTTATTAACAATAAATTTAAACTAAGTTTTTTTGCATTTAACACGTTTTATTATAATGTTACTCACTGTTTTTAGTATAATTTTCAGCGGCGGCTGGTGATATTTTTGTGCTGGGGTTTCTTGATACCATTTCGTTGTGCTTGCAAATATTTTCTGCATAAGCACTACTTAAACAAGAAGTGATATTAGTTGTGCCCAGTACCTGAAAGCTTACAATACTATTCATATGCTTAGCCGATTTTTCGTATTTTTTTAGGTATCCCTTCTTTCATCCATTTATCATCGCTACCGAATAGTAAACAAACAAAACAAGAAGCCGCATTTGTCTTTTCGCATCCAACGTCTTTTCATAAATACTTCCGTCAAACTTTCAATTTGACTTCAATTCAATACGAGCACAGGGCGTTCGTTTTTTTAATGTTTAATTTTTTGTCTTCAACCTCAAAACAATATTAGAAAACAAAAGAACTGGGGCGTGTACGTCAATCGTCTGAGTGGTGAGCTGAACGACTGTGGTCTGGTCGAGCTACGCTCGCAATCCCGTTTAAAATCGCGTGATAAGATGCGTGCCGTTTCAGGGGCGACCGACTATTTGCTACGAGTAGCTTGGCCGTTGGTTAGGCGTTCAGCCTCGGCACCCGGCCAGCAGGTTTCTTCATATGTACTATAGTACGGGCGCTGTACGCAAATTTGTAAATAAGATAGAAAATATAGGTATATTAGATGTTAATATAATTAAATGTTTTATTTAATTAAATTGAATTTGGAACAAAAAGTATGAATATGAAACAATAAATAATTACATGTACCTAAACCGTAATTCGCCGTATGTACCTAAACCGTAAATGGCGCACTGCAATCTTCCTTCACCGGCCGCCGCTGATAATTTTTATATTTCAAATTACATGCAAGTTCCCTATGAACTGCACAATGAATGAAGAACCTAAATTATAGTTTAGCGTTTAGCTATTAGTACTTACGCATGTTTCCTGACACGTTAAGTTCAGAGCTTTCCTCCAAAGTTTGCATCCTTTAGTACACTGAAATAAGAAAATTGTTGTAGTAAATACATTGGTATGTCAAGCAATAGTAGGTAGGTACACATAGTATATCTTAGTAATAGTATATCTTAGTATATCTTAGTAAAAGCTAAACGGCTTTCTTTATGCTTTCTTTGTTTCTAAAGAATGGTATATGCTACATTGGACACTTCATATCACGAATATTAAAAAAATATCATATATACCCCGGATTTTAGGGTGAACGTGGCAAGTCTGTGCGCTTTTTTTTCCATTTAAAATGGACATGCATCAGCGCTTTGGGGGAAATATAGCATATAAATTTAAAAAAAAATAGTTATGAAATTGATATCTCAATAAATTCGGAAAATATGGATAAAAGAATATCATACTCTTCAAAAATTAAGAAACAGAAAATAAAATGTATTATAAAAAGAAACATAGGACACACCTCAGTACAAATATATAGCTAGGTAGGTAGGTGTTTTATGGGGCAGAACTACTTCTACCTAGGCTTAATACATCTTATAAGATGACAATGAGACATCAAACTTAATTATGTCACGTCTATTGGACGGCACTGGTAGTTTTTCAATATACATATTATTATATCAAACTCTCTGCCAGTGTTTCTCTTTCTTCCTCTTCCAGCTGTTCTATATATATTTGAAGTCGTCCTGACAAAAAATATTTGATTCGTCCTGACACATTGATATGTGGGATATTTTATCCTTATTACTACGTATCTATAATTATGTTTTACTTTTTTGATATTTTGCCAGATGAATGTTCTTCAGGTGATTATTTTTTTTTCCTTTCATGATGCCTCTTTCATATTGTTTTGGGACCATTCACTCTGAATCTGGTGCAGTATTTTTACGTTCTTTAAAAAATCAGACGAGTTTGACACGTAGCCACGTTTACCCCCAATAAAATGCCGCTTTTCCCAGAGGTACCTACCTAATTTTTGGTGTATATATGGCATCAGCCATATTTTTTTATTTTTTAACGTAGCACCACATAGGTATTAAAAAAAAATTAAATCAGAATTTAAAATTGCATAGGAAACATCAAACTCATCTCATCAAACAAATCTCTGTTGTTTTTTTAAGACGACAATAAATGTCGTAGCAAATCAATCGGTTTTGTCTGCAAACAATATTTCCATAAAAAGAGATATGTAGGATTAACCTTAGGGATTAAATGTAAAATTGATGCTCTCAATGCATTTCGTATTAATTAAATTCCCTACGTATTAATTAAATTATTTTCAACTGCTGTCTACAGCCGGCAGGATAATTTTAAATTGAATCAACAACAGCAAACTCATATTATTAGTGCAATAAGAAAATTTTTATCCGTCAATGATTTTGGGAAAATAATATTATTATGAAGAGGGATCTTAAAAGGTTGTCAAGGCGGCCAGCATAGGGGCGGGCTGTCAGTTACAGTTTCCAAACTCTAATATGCGAAAGATAATCGCAGTGACATGGGACAAAGTCTTGTAGGCATTGAATTTTAATAATTGTCGACATCAACATTATAGTCTCCTACGATAGTAGGTAATTTATGAGTTTATAAATAATATATTACGAGTAGGTATAATAATAGGTACCTAGATATTTGGACACCAGATGCAAAGTACAGGTGTATATAGGTACCTATGTACCATGTAGATTGTAGATATTTTATTTCATAGCGTTATTTCTGATAAGATGAACAAATAAGCTATTTGCACTTTAAAAAACGCTTCACGAAATCTCTACTAGTTCCATTTCATTTTAATTTTCGATAAGTAGCTACGAATTAGTTATTGTAATAGGGTTGTAATAATAACATTCACATATTTTTTTATTGCAAAAAAATGTTTTACCATACTGAAAAATAAGATATGCAAAAATATGACGCCTTAATTCCCAATAATAAATTTCTTACATTATTAAAGTTTCACTGGCGAGCGAACCGTTTCAAACAGGATCAAAGTCGTGGCGCCACATCCTACAATTTACAAGCGACGAGGAGATCAATTCGGTCGGCTACGGGAGAGCCCAGCACTCGACCGCTTGATTTCATAGTTCATTCGGCCGCTTTCCGGCGCAACGGCTACCGAATATTGCAGGTTGTGACGTCTCAGCTGTTTATATCCCTCATACTGATCGCGCAGAATTAGATATCTTGTTTTTTTGTGAAGTAAACGTTTTATTACAACATCGCTATGTTTATTAGTATTATTGTTGCATGTTTCCTATTGTATATATTACTTGGTATATATAATAATATATACCAAGATTATTGAGATTGAAGAAGTTTTATCGTTATTGTTCGTTTATCGTTTTAAATGATTATTGTTTTTTAAATTTCATAATATTACATATGCATTTATACATAATCATTCATACATACGTAAAATTGTTACAACATATTTTTGTTACATTAGCAAGGAATAGAAACATTCTGATCTATGCGAGGTAAGAAGCAATGGCGTAGCAACACGGGCCTGGTTTCAAACAATTTGGCGTAGGAGAGGTTAATCGGTTTCGGACGATTCTGAATTAAATGTTTTTTTAAAATGTCTTCCTGAATCGAAGACAAAAAAACCGCTTCTCAATCCATCCGTTCGGAAAAATTTTGCCCATTTTTGTGTTAATTTGCTCCTCCTATAATAAAAAGGAACTGATCACCCTAATACTAGGTAAATAAAATAAAATAAACTAATAAAAACAAAGCAGTGCTATGTTGAAGTATAATGTAGGAATGTATAGTTTGTAACATCGAAATATGAGACATAAAAACCCGAGCAAAAAACCCTCATTATATCGATCTCTTCACACGTGCCACCGCATAACAGAGTTGTCAAGTATAACCGATTTCCAGGAATTTAAGGGAAAACAAATGATTTTATATACATCGCCCATCATATTATGACATTATCATGTAGTATAACAAAATATTGATCACACTATATACCTTCCGTCATATCATAAAACAATTGGATGGTGAATAAGAATGTGATAAGAATGTTTCCCATTCAAATATTACGGATCCATTTTACACGTTTTCGGCCGTGTCACATCGGCATCACGGCATCTTTGGCATTCAGTTGGAGGTCTAGTACCATCGAACGTTTTGGGGTAAAGTGGGGCAACAATAATTCTTGAAATAGAAGTAATACAGTTATTCTTTAATTCAGTGTATTATTTTGATGGGTTTTGTGTTAAAATTGATTAGTTGTTAGTATTCTATCAAAACATAACACCTTGTTGAGTGAAAGCGCCTTTATAGTAACGATTTTAGCTTGCTGTAAGAAAAGTTATTCTGCCCCGATCTCTCATTGCGGCAATCCTTTGAAAATTGTTTATGTCTCATATTTCGATGTTACAAACAGTAGTTTTTTACTAGAAACAATTATATTGTGGGAATTTCGCAAAATACTACTACACAATACTACACAAAATAGAAAAAGACTCGAAATCACAAAAGAAGGTATGGAATTGCCAAAAGCCACAGACTACCTAAAATCTTAACTTTATAGCCTCAATATTATGAGAGAAAAGAGGCAGTAGATAGAATAAATGAGAACATGAATCGGTCCCAAAAATAGGAGCGCCCCCATGCGCCGCGAATACACGCAATGGCATGAAAACTTGCGTAAATTAAAAAAAAATAAATTACAGAAAAATTGTATATTTACAGTTTTTCTATAATTTACAGTATTTTTATAATTCACAGTTTTTCTGTAAATTTACAGTTTTCAAAAATTGCACTGGCGCGTTATGGTTGGTTTATTATTTACGGAAGAATAGATTCAATAGCTCCGAATAGAGTAAAAAATCAATGCCTCGGGATTTTTGTGGTCGCACATCACAATTTTTTTGTCACAATAAATATTCAAGTTAACGGTAGAAAGGGGCGTACACTTTTGACATTAATGTAGTACAAATTCGTTCAAAATCGGTGTCTCGAGAATGTTGGTTTCGCAGATCAGGATTTTGTTTAACAAAATAAATATTCAAGATGACGTTTTTCAGATGTAGGACATTTTTGCCATCTATGGTTCTAGTCGACTTAAAATCGGCATATCGGGAATTTTGGGTTCGTCGATCACGAATTTTTGTCATAATAAATTTTCAAGATGGCAGCTTCAATATGGCTTGCATTTTTTTTGCCATTTTTTTTCTGATATCACTTGAAATATGTATTTCGGGGTTTTTGGAGTCTCAAATTTTTTTTTCAGAACAAATATTCAAGGTGGCGGATTCAAGATGACTAATCAGTTTTGCGATTTATTGTAACCATTTCGTAAATACGTAACTTACAGTGCGTGTAAAATGTATACGAAGTTGACTGACCGCCTACAGGAGAGATCGCTGTTGCCACATGGAATTCTCAAATTTCTCAATATTGAATTAAAATATAAAATTCCACAATACTATATAAAAGTTGTATATGTATATATTATTTATGAATGTCATAAAATAATTATTGTGTAGGCCAAGATTTAGTTAGCCTTTTTTACATTTATTTTGAAAATATTTTCGTCTACTTTACTATGAAAATTCGTAAACATTAGTTAGTCTATATTAGTCAACATTAGGTTAGTCTATAATAATAACCCACCCCTACCGCGCCGGCGCAATTTTTGAATACTGTAAATTTAGAGAAAAACTGTAAACAGTTTTTTTTTGTAAATTATTGAAAAACATGTATTAGAAAAAGTGTGGCAGCTCAGCGCTTCCGTAGTATGGCCATCTTAAATGTTTCAGAAGTTTCAGAAACCTACGATTTGTTATTATTGATATATATTTTTGTATTTTTTGGCACGCCACTGTGAATGGGGACATTTTCCCAACGAAGAGTGTTATAATGTACTATTATTTCTTTATTGTTTTACGACTTGCGGCACTAATTTAAAAAAAATGTCATCCTAAGTTTCATTGCAAACCCCAATTAATATTTTGATTGAAAATTATAATTTATTTTAAATTTCATAACATAATAAAATTCAAATTAAATTTATAATTAGTTCTTAGTTTTATTAAAATACGCTGTCGTTTGTTATGTATTTGTATATAAAAATACCACAATTAATTGAAGTATTTTTATAAATGAATTTATAAAATAATTTAATTAATTCTATTCATATTAGACGTGCTAGATCATATTATTTAATATATTGTAATTTGTATTGTAATACTTACACCTGGAACTGTAATATTGTAATATTAGTGACATTTTAATTGTTCTTCAATAAGTTGCATTGCCTACATTTATATTAACCAAACAATCCAACTTCTTGAAGAACGATTAAAATGGCACAAATAAATAAATATTCAGCTACGATGTAGGTATATTAAAAAAAACCATAATGCTTCTAATGAACAAAAAAGTTACAGAGCATTTTTTTCTGCAATCTACAATTTATTAATTTAAAAATATTAGGCAACGTAACAACTATTCGCAATGGCCAATGGCTGCATTAAAATACCTTAAAGAAGGGTGGTGAGAGCTAGTATTGTCTGGCAGATGAATGCAACTTAGATGAACTTAGAAAATTTGAGATGTGATAGAACTAATTACGTAACGCGAATCGATAATCTTTGCAGAATATGTTTACCTAATATATATAGGTATTAAGCTCTATAATATTATGCGTTAAATCGTGAAATCTAACATACTAAAATTGTGCAGGAAAAATAAAATAATCTTACCAGTTAAAATATTACCAGTTTGTTTTTACCTACATGTTCGTTACGAATCTAGTACCTACATAAATATATTGTGCAGGGAAGTAATATGAAAGCTCCAGTACTTTTGTACCGGCTTGGTTTTATGTTGGACACAAAAATTGGAATAGGAAAAAACCTGAAAAATCAAATGTGAAATTATACGTTTATAGATTTTTACTAAATATAGCATTATTAATCGTGGGAAATTGTCCGGTTAATTAAACTGATGTTTTGTTTTGCGACATAGAACGCATTCTAATTGCAGCATCCGCTCTTAAAAGTTGAAAAGAGTCGCACGCCTATAGACTCAATTCACTCGTAATCTCATTGATGTCACATATTATATACTACACTTTTGAATAATAACACTAATCAACCAAGAAAATATTGCACTTGCTGATGGTGTCATCTGGTATCCGCTTTAGAGGGAGGATATCCGCTCCGTCGGTGCAAAAATGAGCAAAACGAAAACATAACTATTATTCCATGTTCCCTTTCGGTGTTTCAATTTTATAAATACAGACTGTGATTTTAGACGAGTGAAGTTGGTAAGTAGATAATATAGCTCTTCAATTGTCTGGATCTTGATTTCGCTTACAAGGATCGAGCCAGGCTTCCGGATCATTATCTTTTGGTTATTTATTTCAAAATGTAGAATATGAATGTAGCAATGATCGAATGATGGCCGTCTTTTATTTTCTGCAAATTAATCTGCAAGTATTTGTATTTGTTACAGGAAATTGGCTAGAGAAAACGTACAAAGGTTTGTCGGAATATTTTTTTGTACAGCCCTATAAAGTCGATTTTTGATAGATATATAGAGCATAGAGTGGGCGGAGGTAGACAAAGGCAGCCCCGGCTTGCTACCCCGAAATGTTTTTAATCTGAAAATTTCACACCTCTACTTAAGATAAGCAGTGGCGTAGCCAGGTGGGGGCCAGGGGGGGCGCCTGCCCCTCCCCCATGATTGGGCGCCCCTTGCCGCCAGTGCCCGTATACACAATAAACAGTAGTACAATTAACAATAAACCGTATCTTTAATAATAAAGGTTTTTCTATTTTTATTATTTAACAAATTTCAAAAAGCATTATTGTGAAAGTCAATATTTTTATAAAAGTGAATTTATCATTGAAATTCTGAGGCACCAGGAAAACATGTGACCTTGAAAATTTAAAAAATTTTCGCCTGCGGCGCTGTAGCTTCACGCCTGCCGCCGCACCTAATTGTTCCCACCATTGCCGAACCAGATAAAGCGCCCCCTTACATGTTTGCCCCCCCCCCGCCCCGCAAGGCTAGCTACGCCACTGAAGATAAGATGCTTTATTTTGACCGTTACCATAGCAACCTGAAAAATTTCCGGAAATTTTCAAAGTTATAACTATAGACTGACTTGATTGTAGACTGACTTGTAGAAATTTGACAAATTTGACGGCCGCCATAGCCGAGGAGATATAGAGAGATATAGAGAGAAGTAAAATAAAGTTTACACAGCATTTTTACTGGAGATTGTTAAAAATCTAGCAAAACTGCAAATGTCTCAAAAAGTTAGAACCTCAACGAATAGAATCCTAGTAACAAACAAAAGGGAATTTAATTATACGTAATTTGGCGTAAGAAATATAAAATGTTCCATTTAAACTAAAAATGTAATGGCGGTCTGAAGTAGACGAAATGTAAGGGAAGAAATTAAAGTACAGTGTTTCATTTCTTCTATGTTTCTATGTTATTTTTAAAATTATTTTAATTGTAGAAGGTACTTCAGATCCTGCTCTTTCTACGTGTTAAAAAACAAGTGTGGAACTCTTATTGAAAAAAAGTTGTAAATATTCTTACAAACTCATTCATATGTCAATTTTTTTTTTTAAAATATCAGATATCTCAGAACTGATTTTGCTTTTCATATAGGGTGGGTACGTTACATATTTTTGGTTTACCTTTGAATCAACTTTTTGAAAATTCAATATGATTTCATTTAAAATATCAAAGTTGGCGTATACTTCCGCTATAAGCGGAAGTACCAAATAGTTAAAATTTCAATGGGGACACCCCCTGATGATACCCTATAGTATCCAGCATATATTATCCAATTTGCTTAAACCGTTCCAGAGTAATGGATAAACATACATACAAAAAAAATATACTAATCGAATTCAAAACCTCCTCGATTAAAAACAAACAAAGCTAACACAACGGCGTTAATTTTTTTAGATCGGTCAATATTCAAAGAAAAAGAAATATATTAAATATAGAAATATAGAAATATATATATATATATATATATATATATATATATATATATATATATATATATATATATATATATATATATATATATATATATATATATATATATATATATATATATATATATATATATATATATATATATATATATATATATATATATATATATATATATATATATATATATTTGATTTTGAGCCCAGCCAGAGCCCCCCCACTCCTCTCCGTTCTCTTGCTGCATAGTAAAAACTTTGAGGTCCGCTAGTCCTAATCAATCGATTTTGATCTAGTTATGATCTATATTAGGTCGAAAAAAAGCTGTCCATTGGTAAAAAAAGTATTTCCCCCACCCCTTTCCTCATACCGGAAACACCGTTTGGAAAAACAGGCAAATCGTTTTTTTGCGCGCTAGGCGTTTGGTTGCAACATAAAAATATTCGATAATACCATCGTATAGCGTGTGAAGAAATGAAAAAAAAATCCTTTTGATATTTTAAGATCGGTCAATATTCAGAGAAGCTATGGGCTTTTTAAAAATTTTCGTTTCCCCCCTCTCCTAATTATCCCACCACCCCCTCCGGCCTCATAGTTCCTTCATAATAGTTCGTCCACAAAAAAAATTGAGCCTCCAACTCAACTCTCCCTCGATGAAAAATCAATTTGATTTTTCTTATTTTCGCAACTACGATTCGCGTTATCTCGCGAACTAATGATCCGATTTCGCTTAGCTTTAAACGAGCTATATACATTTATCTTCTGGTGCAGAATCCAAGTATTTGGGGATCTATAAATTGATCCAACAACATTTAGTGATGATTCTTTAGTTTATCATTTATTATCATCAGAATATGTATATCATAAATATCCTCCAAAAGGCATATTGGGTAAAATCACGTCTGAAAATCTGTCACCTCCGGGTCTACAAGGAACAATAATGCATTTAAAATTTGAAATTGATAGTGTATACTCGTATACCTACCGCCTACTATTTACATAGATTCGAAAGAATGATACCCTTAGAAACCATAATAACCGATTAGTCACTAATCACTTATTTTACTTGTAAAGTGCCCTGATCTTATGCAGATGTCAAGAGGTTAACCATTGGTGTATGTGGAGAGAAAGGATTCCGACAGAAACATTTAATTTCTTTCTCGTTTTATTATTTTTGTACATATGATTTTTGTGCAGTCTCATTGTCATAGAATAATCTGTGGTAAATATAATAAATATTACTAACTATATAAATTAAGAAAACAAAATAATTGGGAGCATTTATTATTCTTGTTTTCGGCCACTATATATCACACTACTTTTAATGTGTGGCTTTTATGTTGCTTAAGTCTTATCAACAATCATATTCTGGTGTTCCCTATGTAAGGGACTACATTGTCATTATCATCGTTGACTCTGCATTTCTCTGTGGATCTTAGTCTGCCATAATTAAGTTATTCGCAGGGTTCTCGTCTATCCACTCTGTTCTGGATAGTTATGTACTCTTATCACCTTTGTTTGTTTCATTGTCCTGATGCGCCTGATATACGTAGTTTGTGCTTACATATTCTGCGTTAAAATGGGTCGTGGTTATTCTTTTATTTTATTCGTATCGAGGTCTACCTTGTTGAAGTGTTTTTATATGTCGTGTTTCTTAATTAATTGGGTAAGTCGGTGTTGAAATAATGTAAAATATTTAACAGAAATGACGACGCGTTAATATCTTCCATAGTAAATTTAATTATTAGTTTGATGTTTGATTAATGATGATGTGCTATGGTTTAAATGATTGTCCTGTGGGTACCCCAACTTACTGAACTGATTACACGACTGTTCTTTGATAAAATCCATTTTTAATTGAATTAAACGAAATTATTATCTTGTAGTCAACTCGACATTTTTACATGCGCGTCGATTACCGCAACAGGAACTTTTTTTTCTCCCTACTTGATTTGGAAAAATACTGTTGATAGTTAACGTAAATTAGACTAAAATATAATTAATAGAAGAAATAATGATAAAGATAAAGAAATGATTTTCGAGGTACGAATTCTTGAAAGCATTAGAAATAATGATGAGTTCCCAACTGTAACCTCCGCGGGGTGGAACATTTTTCACTAAAACCGCCCCTAGCGACGATTGTACTCCGGTTTTTCGCAGATTTCTCGCAACCATTCATCGGGCGAGAAAAAAGGTACATGAAAGAAAAAGTTTGTCAAAAGATGCAATTAATTGATTGACGAGGCAAAGATTAGTAGAGCGCTACAAGAGGCGTTAATTAAATTACACTGTACAAGTCTTTTTCATTGATTACCCCTCCTTTCCCTGCAATGTCCATTTTGTAGCTTGAATACGTTTCCAGACCACACATAACGTAGTGCTTTTTTTTCCCGTGGTCTCTCCCGTAGGCCTTTTCCACTATAATTGCAGGTACTAATTTTTACTCATCAAGAGGTGCCTCAATGAGATTCTCCTCAAGTTCTGAATTGAAGCATCCTGCCTGTGGCAGGGCAATTCAACTTTGGCACAGCCGCATCGTTAGCCTTCCTGCCGACACCAGCTGAATAATGGAAACTGGACCCGCTGTGGTGAAAATTAACGCTAAGATGTTCCCCATATTTTTTCCCATCCCACTCTGTAGGGCTGTAGGGGGTCCATGATCTACGAATGTTGTTGTAATTCTGCAGATGTTGGTGGAAGTTTTGAAAGAAGTCTCTTTTCGTGGAGCTTTGCGACCAGGGCGAGCAGAAATCGCTCTCCAGCAATTGTAACTTCTTATTCTGATGATTTGGAGTTTTTCCAGGTACGGACTACAGGACCTTTCTTGTGCAGTATTCAACAATGACAAACTTGTTCTTTCACATATATTTTTCTGATCCGATGAACCGTTTATGAGAAATCTGTGAAGAACCGGACTACAATCGCCGATTATTCCATACCATCTAAGAGGTAGAGTTCCCGGCGTGTTCTTAAGTGGTCTCCCCTCTATTATGCCTATTCCACTAACAGTTTCAGTATTTATTATTAAATTAGATTTCGTCGATTTCGTATTTTTTTAATTAAAACAGCGTTGTGGCAGATTGTACACATAACTGAGCATTTTAATGACAGGTCATTTTATCAATATTTCCACCAACGTTTGCGCCTTTGCAGCAACATTCTCTTCGAGTTTTCCACCAAGTTCAAATGTGACAAGGATTGCAGCCGGAGGAATGGGGATGGAAGAAAACAAGCAACATGTTGGTACCAATTTTGACAAGTGAAGCACCAGCTCCCAATTCTACTTTAAAATTAATATCATGTACACAGTTGTAAAATGGTTGTGGGAAACGATGCGAATGTCTTGTGTCAAAGTTGGTTTAAGATGCTCAGTTATGTGTACAAACTGTCATGGGCAAGGCTGTTTTAATTCAGAAATTGCCGACATTGATTATTATAATCAATGTCGGCAATTTCGTAGTATTTATTATAAATACTACGAAATCGATATTGAATAATAAATAGTGAAACTTTTAGTGGAATAGGCCTAGATGGAGGACCAATTAAAAAAACGCGTCGGGAACTCCACCCCATAGATGGTGTGAAAACGAGTGTAAGTTGGTGTAAAGATGGTAATTCTTTATATAAAAAACAAGTAAAAGAAAAACGGTAGTATTGCCGTTTTACTTTACGCGTTAATAACCCGAAAGCTAATAGAAATTCGTTTAAAACTCATTTGGCGTTTTTTATTGAAAATTAATTTATTATGTTTATTATGTTTATTTATTGAACATTTTCTTAAACTTACTAACAAATTTGTCGTAGAATAACGCGTTTAACGGCCAGTTCTATAAATATTAACAAAAACGCCCTATTAGAAAAGTGAACTTTTAGAAAAAGTACACTTAATTCGGGATTCGGGTCCATAAAGTGGAATGCATCTCCAGTTAGGAAAAGCTCAGTTTGTGAATATTTATTGTGTTTGCGGGCCTGAACGTTACGTGTGAAGTTAGATGAGATGCAAATGAGTGACATTTATTACAATTTTATTTAATCATAACATAACATTTTAAAGTTAGTGGTTTTTTTATGGAAATTTAGTTGGTTTGTACACATTCTGGTTTATTGCGTTATTGTATATTTTTATCATGTTTTTAAAGTGTTTGTATATATAATAAATAATAATAAGTCAACGTGAAGAGCAAAAATTGGCAAAAAATCCACATTCCATGCCATATATTTCCATGCCAGCAGAGCAAAGTTATCGAAAATAAAGTGACAAATAAATTAACAAATGCGGAGAAGGGATTTTTGTCAATTATGTGAGAGTATGATTAAAGTTTCATTTTTATTTAAGGACTAAGCAGGGGGCGAAATCAAAAACCGTGGAAAAATTCTATGTGGTCGTTTTGATGAAAACATTACAGTCCTGGCCTATATATTTTTTTCTCTTCTCAACACGGTTATGTCTTCTTCGTCATTTTCTGACGATGAACCTGAATTAGAATTCAGTAAACGAAAGATTGTACTTCAAACACACAAAGCCCAAACGACCACTATATCCCAGACTATAAACAGTTTTATAAATAAACGCAAGTATGTTTCTGCTGACAGTAAAAAATTAATTTGTATGTTAAGTTTACGATAAAGTAGACTTTTCCCCCTCAAAAGAGCCAAAATCGAGACTACCAAAAAGGAAGATTTTTAGTAAAAGTGTCTTTAAAATTCGATTATGGAACACGCTTTAGAACTTAAAGGGGACTCTTAATATTAAAGGAAACTTTAAGTCGATTATGGAACTGGCGATAAGAGATATTCACAAAAAAATAGCGCCGTGTCATTATTGGAGAGTGAAAATTGGGTGAAGCACACCCCTGAGTAGTGGGAACTCCTTAGCTATTTAATGTTACTCCCATGAACAATCGATCCTGAAAATATAATTTGGTTATAATTTTTATCTTCTATTTTTTCCCAACTTGTGCGTAACTTTTTACTTTGTATGTGACGTATATAGTAGATTTATAGAAAACTAGTCAAATTGATTACATTTTGTATAGACAGTACCGCCTATGATGATGCATGTATACCGTAACCGTATAGGGGTAAACTGGCGTCACATGCTAGACTAGGGACCTAGATACTTTGCAGACCACTCACTGATTGTTTATGACACGACAAGGTTTACATTACTACTTACATTGCTATTCAGTTAAAAAAACCATCAATCTTTTGAGGAACACCAGACAGTAGTTTTTTATCAGTTTGAGAATGTAAACAATGTTGTATTTTATGGTTTCTGTTATGTGATTATTATTCTTTATTAACTGCTGGAAATATACTGTGTAGATAATGTCAAAACTCTTGGATAGGTAATGCTTGAAAACATAGTTTATACTCGAATCACCGTGATTTTGTTGCGTCGTTGGATCGTTACTATTAAGTTTGGATGTGGTTTTGAATTTCCTGTATCATTTAAAATAAAAGTGAGTTGTTAATACTCTGCCGATTTTAGTTTTATAGTGTAGTCTGCATATTATGAAAATTAGGTAAAAAACTTACAAGCAAGATATTTGGTACACATATAGTATTTAGTCACCCAACTTTGGTAGATACTAAAGTCCCCGAAAAATAAAGTTGTGCTACAGCCGCCATATTGGAAAATGTCGCCCGAAACCCATTTTCTACACATCTCGGCAACTATTCATGTTATAAAAAAATGTTTCGAATGAAAAATTTTTTTCGTAAAATTGTTTACAGTTTTTGTTCTTAGCATTTTTTTACATATGTGCCGTTTAGCCAGAAATTTTTGACTGTTGAAAAATAGGTCAACACCATGTGCGTCTTTCTTTATTTGTCTAAATATCATTTCGACATAAAAAATGTAGTGGAGCAAATTTAAATGAACTTAGCTACTAAGCCGAGTTTTTTGAACAACAGTAAAAACAAGGCCAGGCATTGCTTGTCTAATTGTTTCAACAGCATTAGAGAACGCACATAGTGGTACCACAGTCGTTGTTGTTGGCCAAGACACATTTCTATTCCTGCGCCGTGCTTCTGGTGCTAAAACACAAAAAAAAACGTGTTTGATATATCTTAACAGCAAAACATGCTCGGAGAAAGTAGGGAGCTTGTTTGCACATGCAGTGAAAGAAAGGTAAACTAAACACATTGAAACTTCTACCTACTAAAAGGCAGTGCCCTTAGTAAAGGCATGGAAGTGTTTAACAATCCTCGTTCAACCAAGAAAGAGGTAGCTGCTGCAGGAGAAGAACTTTACTTCTCTTATAGCTCCTTAATATATGCTTATAGGGACGGTAAATAAATACTACCTTAGATGATTTACGTTGGTACAAATACAATCATCTGATTTCCAAACAGACAGTCGGGAAAACGTTTAACCTTGCATCTTTGCCTACAACTAGTAATGCAGCAGCTCAGCATTCATATCGCGTCTACATACAGATTCAGTATGGAAAGGTAATGAGATTACCCCTACTGACTGCGGATCGATACGAAAGGGATACCTTAACACCAGTGTCTATGATCAGAAACCCTGCTCCGTCAGAGTTGTTAACACTCACCTCGTGTAGGTACTTGCAAATCTAACTGTATCAATAGATGTGAATGTAGGAGATCTGGATTAAAATACTCTGCCATGTGTCAAGAGTGTTAAGGACTATCGTGCATCAATTCTGAAGAAGATATTGAAATTCTGTCTGATGACGAAGATGATATTTACTTCTCTAGTGCCTGCGCATAATTTTAGTATTGTTTTATTCAGTGAAATGTTGATTTTTTAAGCTTGATTTTCAACTTTTGTAAAGAAGTAAACTTCCTTTAAACATTAATTTTATTAACATTTGAAAATATAAAATTAAAAAATAGACAGTTTCATAAAAAGCATAAGTACTTTAAAATTACGAGCTTTTAGCAACATTTCATTTCTGGAATGTAATGTCTTTACTTTTTTGTAATTGTTTCAAAATAGCAAAAAAATCTAGTGATGGTTGATGGTTGCCTTAAAAGTTTTGGTCTTTCATTTTGCTCCGCTATATTTTGTATGTCGGAGCTCTCATTTATGATATTTATATACAAATAAAGAAAGAAGCACGTGATTTTGACCTATTTTTTCAACAGCCAAAAATTAAATTTCTGGCTAAACGGCAAGTTATATAAAAAAAATGCTAAGAACGAAAAGTGTAGACAATTTTATGACAATTTTTTTATAACATGAATAGTTTCCGAGATAAGGGTGAAAACTGACAAATAGAAACTATGAGTTATATAACCAATTATCATTTTTGGCATAAACCCATATATTTATTTTATAATCAACATATAAATAAACATTGATAATAATATGATATATAATAAGTCACTATCGTGACATTTCTAAATTATTACCTAATATCTAAATTTAACATTTAAAAATGCGATTTTTGTCTTTGTGTAGCATAATATCAATTATGTTTTTGCTTTGTTTTTATGTTGGGGATACCAAACAGCCTCACTGCATTATTTACAACAACAATCTGCAATAACAAGCACAAGTTTTGATAAAATTCAATTTATGTGCTTTAACGCATTACGTTGTCACCTAATTAATATACTTATATACAAGATAATTGTTATATCTTTCAATTAAGCAATTAAAAAGATATATACTAATATAAGAACGTTAGCTTGTTTTATTTCTGGGGAAAGCCTGTTAAATATTTGGCAAAACACGTTCCGCTGTGGCACAATTAGTGGCTGTTGGAAAAAGGGAATTGTTGATAATAAAAATAGACTAAGCATTTACCATAAACATTGCCATTTTATTTATTTTTATCGCGTTATTTATTCAGATTAGGCGGTTTGTTTTTAATTGGGGACATAAACGAACTCTTCAAATAGACTCTGCTAACGAACGTGTTAAGTACTTTATCATATGTTTCTAGATATGTATTATGAAATGCACATAGGAAGATCTTAAAAACCATATACTCGTAGGTATAAGTAAAAATTCCATGTAGGTGTATAGTGCGGGAAAAACACATTTTGACTTTGTGAGTCGAATCGAGTTCAAGTTACACATTAAGTATAAAAATGAGCTTTGCTATTGAAAACAATTTAGAAAATTGTGTGAAGATATTTTAAATGCCGTATTTGAGTTGGCAGAGGCGAACGCGAATTTATTACCAGTAAGATCCAAGTCAAGATATGAACATAAATATCAACTTTTTACTGAATGGCGAAATATGAAGAAAATCGTGTAAGTGACGATAATTCTTCTAGTTTACTTTGTCGAAAAAGTTAAGTCTATGAAATCTTCCGCGTTACAGAGTCCATTATCAATTCTAAAGAGTTGTTTGGCCAATGACCATAAAAGAAAATGCTAACATCAACAAATATCCAACAACTATTGCATTCTTGAAGCGATAAGCTGTAGGATATATAGGTATCGAAAAAGTCCAAAGTTTTAGCAGCGGAACCAGTAACCAAATTTTTATGTGAAAATCCAAACGAACAATATCTACTACCAAAAGCAATTTCAGTGTCTGGGTTCTTTGGTGCATGTCGAAGAGATTATTTAATATGTTTAAATTTAGAATGGAGGATGTACTTTATCGTAAATATGCAGCTCTACGAACTAAAAATATGAACAGCACATGATTATTTGTTGCAAATCGAAACGGCAGGTCTTACGCTCAACACGTTGGATGCCATACCATCACTGATGTTCCGGAGATTGTTGCAGAATACCTAAAACTAGAAGATCCCAGATAATATACCGGGCATGACTGTATTATTCGTTCGAGAAAGTCGTTCTTCGGCATCCATGTTGGTGGAAAACGGCGCTGAGTTAGTGACTCTGAAAAGGCACGGCGTTCTTCCAATGCAGCAGAAGGATGATATATAGAAAAATCCATACAAAGAAAAATTGAGGTATCACGAAAACTATGTACCTAATACTCGCAAAATACAACTCTATGTTGTTCGAGAAAATCAAAACATTTGCGAAGAGTCTGCTTCAATAAGTGCATTTTCACAAAATGAAACCCCAAAAGGACTAAATGACTAAACCTATGCAATAATAGAGGATAAGGTTCAAATATGGAATACCATTTTGTTTATTAGATATATCTTCCTACCAAATGGGTAAAGCAAACCTAAACTTGGTGAGGCTACACCTAAAATAGTTCAGAATAAGTGTCCTTAATCAAATATAACCTATACGTCATACTTTTCGAGAAAAAAATTTAGAGAAAATGTCAAAATTTACTCTCGAAGAAATAGGGTGCAAATATGGAATACCTTAAAAAATTAAAAAAACAAATTACTAAGCTGATTTTTTTATCAATAAAAACTAAAAATAAAACACTTCTGCATAGACTACTCGTACGTCACATACTTATTCATCTTTCTCCGCACCTGCGCATTTATTATGTGCCTATATGGAGCACATGAGGCACTGGGCCCATAACTCACCGCTTTGCTTTATTAAAAAAAGTTCGCCTCAAAAATGCATACTACATCGGTGTCGTCAGGGTTGCAGCGTCCCGGAGAATTGTCCATATCGTCATCTGAATCACCTGCTAGGTACAAATCGTGTTCCATATTTCCATAGAATGCTAGTATTCCATATTTCCAACAACCCACTTGATCAACATTTTAGGTTACATCTCGTTATAGAATTTAAATTATAGAAAAGTAGTTATAGCCTCCAAAAGAGCAATTCATATATAACAACACACGCGTAAAGCATTCAATAAAAACACTCGACAAAAAAAATTATACATTAATGACTACATGCCTACTGAAACTTTATGTGTGGACGGGTCACAATATCACGGACTGAAAATTTTAGGAATATGTTTCCAGTCCTCTACCAACGTTTGAAGAAAGTGAAGTAACTTCAAAATCAACCGCTATCCAATATTGCCAGCATATTCGATATTTGCACCTTCTGCTCTACGAATTGCACAATAAACATAACCATTAATAATAACGATTCAAACTAAAAACATTATTAGTTGGATCTGTTATTATTAATAGAGTTAGTTAGTTAATTTTAAATATTCTTCAATATTGTTACTCTTAAAAATATATTATAAGTTACATATTTTTTTATTCCTATAGACAACTGTTACGAAAATAAAAATGTTCCAAGTTTCTTTCGTATGTCTTCTTTTGTTATATTTTTTCAATGGAATCTATTAGAAATTTCCATAATAATCACATATGGCCTGAAGAAAATCCACATGAAATTATTGAAGCTACGTTTCAACAACAGTTTTCATTAAATGTGTCTTGGTGTTATTGACGATTTTTTAATTGGTCCATATTTTCTTCCAAATGAGAGTAAATGGAGACGCATAGTGCCATATCCTTGAAGAAGAGTCTTCTTGAAGATGTCCTTTGAAGAGTACTTCTTGAAGATGTCCCTTTTCAAATTAGGCAGGAACTATGGGTCATGTATGATGGGGCTCCAGCCCATTTTAGTATTATCGCCCGTCGTCACTTAGACGAAGTTTATCCAAATCGTTAGATATGGCGAGCGTTGGATTTTGGCATTTGGGGTTTTCTTAAAAGGTTGGTTTATTCAACTCCCGTTGAAAATATAAAGAATTTCAGAGATCGCATTGTAGCATCATGGGAAACTATTAGAAATACACCCGGAATATTCAATCAAATAATACGGAATTCAATAAAACGAAGAGTAGAGTCGTGCGTTTTTGTGGAGGGGGGCCATTTTCAACATTTATTATGATTTTTGTGATTGATATTTTGTTACCATTGTATTAGTTTGTTTACTACTGTTGTTTATTTAATATGTTATTGTGGTATTTTGTAATTTATAGTGTCATTCAATTAAATAACATTGTCATTCTTTTAAAGTCCATTATTGTAACTCTCTATAGATTAGAGAAAACAAGAACAATGACAATACTTCTCATAATGACTTTCTTTGACATCAGCTTACTTGACTATTTCACCGAATAATAACCCGTCGGTGAATTTATTTGAGGCAATGTGAATATAATTTTATTTTTTTGTGAGCAAACAATCAATTTCTCGAAGATAACTCAAGAGACAAAAAAAATGCAGATTGAAGCCATCTATCTTTGCATATCAATTTAATTAAATAGATAAATATCGACGCCTTAAAAAGTTCTGAAGAAATATATTATAGGGGTTGATTTTTACCCCCTTGTAACATATTTCAGCGTTTGAAAAAATCTCATAAACTGTTATTCATTAGTGCAAGTTGTCCGCCAAATTTCATTCTTCTAGATTCTTCCATAGTGTAGACAATAAATAAAAACTTTTTTTTCCACAACTTTAGAGGCTGTAACTTGGAGGGGAAGAGGTTTTGAAAAAAAAATATATGAAAGATTCACCTTAATTTTTGTCGAAAAATCACCCCTTAAAATCTTTCGCATCAATTTAGAAACACCCTGTCGTCACACATCAGGTCTGGTATGTTCTCGCAAGATGGTTGCGAACAGTCGAGCATTTGGGTCCTGCTTTCTCGTAACCAGAATTGCTTAACCCTTACGTAACCTTCAGCAGTATGAAAAGACATAAATAAAGTGGTCTCAAGCAGAAATAAAATCAATACTGGCAAAAAAAACTTCCTTCCACCTGGTGGTATGTTCGCAGAGAGTGAAATCTTGTGCAGCGTCCCTGATTGAGGCAACCTGGCGATGTTCATGTTGGACTTAGCTGGCGCCCTTGTGAAGATTTGGGATTTGTTGCCTTCATACAGTGAAATGAGGAAGCTGTCTCCTGCTCGACGATGGAACAGATGTGGCATTGGGGCGTTTTGTTCGAAGCGTCACATCGCCGGTTTTTCAGTGTCGATAGAAATTTCATTTGTACTTGGCCAAAAAGTGCTGCTGTTTTGTAACAAGCACTGAAGGCGCGTTAACAGTGCCATTCCAGGTTGTTCTTGGTGCGTGAAGGAATTCGTCGAGTAGGTAATATCTGGGTATTTCCCCTGCTATATTTTTTAAAGATAATGTTGTTCTTTGGTTGTTTGCTGAAAGGGTGTGGTTGATATTCAATTCATGTTTTAAGCGATTTAAAAAATCTACATAGAACAAATTGGTCTCGTTTTGTTGCAAATTTGTTGTTGTAAAAAAGATTTTTTTTTTTGGAAATTTTGCAAATATTTGAACCGCTGTATCTTAGAAGCTAATTGGTCTATGGAGACCATATTGTCTACATTTTGTTGAAAATTTAGTCTACTTAAAAGGTGTAGATTTGACTTTTGCCGTAACACAGGGTGGTAAAAATTGAGAAAAACTGTAAACGTCCGAAAATTTAATAGTTTTTCAAATATTTATCAATTGGAGGGCTTCCGAGGTGGAAATACTGTATTTTACGATTACCACTTAATCATATACAAGACATAAAAAAATCAGAACTACCTCCTTTGATGCAAGGCAACATCCCTTGTTTAGTACGATATTCAAAATTCAATCCCATTATCCTATTATTAACCCAGATTTAACAGAGGCACTGATTTAGTATGTGGCGAAGCTCTATAAAAAATAATACTTTATACTATTATTTATTAGCCTTTTTATGTTTGGTATGGACGGCTATGCTGCTAATTAAATATAAGTACCTACGTATTTAAACACCCCATACAATTACTTTAGGTTTTAATTTAGTTCAAAAAGGCCTCGGATAAATCCAGCAACCTGCAGTTATGATGGTGATTGGTGATTACCCAGGAGAGTTAATGAGGAAGTGGGGAATTAGGCACCCAGTCTACTCACTCTTTAAATTGTGTAAGTTATATTGCTCTACAGCCACGTAAAAAAGTTTTCCCTTGTTTCATATATGCGTGTTATAAAAAAAAATGGTTTTTTAAATTATTTTTATTGTAATTATTAGTATAAATATAAATGAAGGAAAATAATATAAGCGTCAAGAAACAATAATTTTATAAGAGCCAGTTTTATGATCTTTTAGGTTTGGCAAAATACAAAAGAAAGATTATTAGCTTTATGTTAATCTATTTCATTTTTAATATACAAACTAATAGGCACATGACACGATAGTTTATCAATTATTTCAACCCGGTGTGAAATAATATTTTCCCGTCTGGATGACCCCATGTCACCGGGGTTATTTTAATTTTATCGTCGTATAGTCACGTATAATAAAGAAATTGAGGACTATAGAGTGTCGACGAGATCACTTTCTGGTTGCAATTTCCAATACAAATTAAACACGAGATAAAGTGTTTTTTTTAAGGGTTGAAAGTATTTTTTGCCATTTTCGACGAAACACGTGACCCCCTAACGGAAAATGTCCGTCACATATAGAAGTTGTATATATTAAAAAAATGTAAAACTCGTATATTTTTCAACCCAATTTTCCGAGAAAATGGCTCAAAACCGGTTTTTCGGTTTTTTATTTTTGTCTCAAAAAAAATTCAATTAACATGGAATGTCGTGACGATGTACCTTTTTTTGTATTGATAACCATGATTTTTTTAAAATCTGGGACGCAAGTATTTTAAGAGATATTTACATTGGTCGAAAAAAAAATCTTCCACGGAAAACTTTAATGGTGTTCTTTCTATTTAAATATTCTATCCCGGCTTATTTTAACCGTTGCTATGTCTACTTTAAAATGGTCTCTATATGTTGATGGTTTATTTTTCATGAAGCTGCTTAAAATTGAGAAAAACAAAAAAATTTTTTTCTAAATTTGACATGTAAAGTGAGACTTTTCATAACCCTTTGACGTTAGGAAACGTCTTACTTTTCACAATCAGTTACGAAAAGTAAAATATTACGCAACTGGTTGTGTAAAGTTCATTACATAGTAGGTTATTTAGACCTGACAAGCTATGAAAGTGACGAGCTGTCACACCGTTACAACCTACTGGATTGTTTTTAAACGTATCAAATTCATAATTTTCTTCTCATAAAATATAAAATTGGTGAAAATTAGAAAAAATCTTGTATGAAACACGTTGGGAAACATTATTTTGTGTAACTCGCATCCTTTTGCGGAACTCGCTATGCTCGTTACACAACATAGTACTTTTCCCAACTGGTTATATAAATAGCTATTTCGGATCACGAATTTTTCAATATTATATATTGCTTTAATTTTTTTATTGTTTATGTAAATAAAGGATTGATTTTCAATTATTGCAGAATTTAATTCAATGTAATATTACTAAAGTTGAATGAATTTTATTAAATAAAGTAGGTAGCAGAAACCATCCTAAAACTTTTATATAAATATCAAATTAATAAAAAAATCTTGTTATGCATATAAAAAGTATATATATATATATATATATATATATATATATATATATATATATATATATATATATATATATATATATATATATATATATATATATATATATATATATATATATATATATATATATATATATATATATATATATATATATATATATATATACACTGAGCTCGTAAAGTTTGGAATAAATTCAATTAATCGTTATTGAAGGATTTTCACAGGAAATCCTCGGACACGTCAACCTTATTTTATAAAATGTCACTTTTTTCAGCCATCGATTTTTTTTTGTTTTGTTCGTTTTTGAGCTATGACGTCATCGACAATTTTTTTAAATGACAACCCATTTTTTTTTTCACGGATTTCGATAGAGCACATTTTTCTGAGTGCGAATATGTCAAAAACATAGTACCTTTAACATTAAAGTTTTCGAGATATTCGGTTGCAAAGTTTATAAAATGTACCATGGCACCATGCATAAGCTATCGGGCGGGTCAAGATTTTTAATAGCTTATTGATTCTAATAGCTTATAGCTTATTACATTTTAAAAGATTAAGGAGTAATATTATTTATTTTGGTAGCTTATCGAACATTTTGAAAGATTTGGGAGTAATCTGTTTAATTTTTTAACAACAATTTAAACAAATAAAAAAATATTTTAACAAATAAATGATAAATAATTAAAGTAAAAAATAAAATCAGAGTAAATTTTCAAAGTGACCTCCATTCACTTCCTGGCAATATCCCATCCGCCACTGAAACTCCTGCAGAACCTTACCAACAGTATCGGGTTGAATGGTTCGAATTTCATTGCGAATTCTGTCCTTTAATTCTTCGATGGTATTTGGTCTATTGAAATAGACTTTGCTCTTTAAATAGCCCCATAAAAAGTAGTCTAGGGGAGTGAGATCTGGAGATCTAGGGGGCCATTCGATAGTTCCCCTGCGACCAATCCAATGGTTAGGAAATACATGGTTTAAATAATCGCGAACGATCACTGCAAAATTGGGTGGTGCACCGTCTTGTTGGTACCATATCGTGTGATGGGGCAGATCTGGATCTACGTCATTTGGGTAAAGTACCGCAAGTGCAGGGACTAAGTCGTCTCTTAAAAATTCTAAATATATTTCACCTGTTAATACGCCTTCAAAGAAAAATGGGCCCAAAATACGATTACCTACAATACCAGCCCAAACGTTAACTTTTTGTGGAAACTGACTACGAGTTTCCATTTTCCAGTGTGGATTTTCAGGAGACCAATATCTACAGTTTTGCCGGTTAACTGTGCCGTCGAGATAAAAGGTAGCCTCATCAGAAAAAACAATATTGCGTAAAAATCCGTCGTCATCAATCAGGCGTTGCAACATGGTTTGGTAAAACTGTAACCTACGGTCAGGATCATCTTCGTTTAACTCTTGGACCAAAACCACTTTATACGGATGCCATTTGTTCAATTTCAAATATTTCAAGACGGAGCTTTGAACTATTCCGTTGTTTGCCGCCACTTGGCGGGTGGGTAAATGGGGATTTTCTTGAAGCTCTAGTAGAACATTCAATTTAACATCTTGTTGCACTGGTGGACGACCCGTTCTAGGGCGATCTCTCGTATGACCCACTTCTAAAAACTTTTGTTCTATTTTGCTAACGGTGGACTGTGTAATTGGTTCTCTGTTTGGATATTTGTTGTTAAATAAACGGCAAACTTCTACTTGTGTGCGAGCTCCGTCCCCGTAACCGATCATCATCAAAATTTCGATTCTTTCCCTTTCACTCAAACGACGGACCATTTTTAAATAAAATGAATTATGATGGAATAATGATTAATCAACTTACTTAATGATATTATTCAACTGATTAAAACACAAACTTGCGAGGAAAAACTTAAAATTGTGACAACTGTCAAAACTGTTGTTTTTCCTACGCTTTCTTGATAAATGATTAGCATTTGGTCATCGCTTGTATAATTCATTCTTAAAACTTTGCAACCGAATATCTCGAACACTTTAATGTTAAAGGTACTATGTTTTTGACATATTCGCACTCAGAAAAATGTGCTCTATCGAAATCCGTGAAAAAAAATATGGGTTGTCATTTAAAAAAAATTGTCGATGACGTCATAGCTCAAAAACGAACAAAACAAAAAAAAATCGATGGCTGAAAAAAGTGACATTTTATAAAATAAAGTTGACGTGTCCGAGGATTTCCTGTGAAAATCCTTCAATAACGATTAATTGAATTTATTCCAAACTTTACGAGCTCACTGTATATATATAAAGTAAAAGTAAAACTGTTAACAACAAGAATCAGCAGCTGTCGCCATAAAATATTACCCCAGGTAGTTCAGACTGTTCAGACATAATTCCCGAAAAATTATTAAGTATTAGCTGCAGCTGTGAAAGAAAGGTTTTCTCAATTTCTCAATTAACCACCAATAAAGTTTTCCGCGGAAGATTTTTTTTTACGAAAAATGTAAATATCTTGGAAACTACTTGTTTCTCAGATTCAAATAAAAATCATGCTTATTCAGGTAGTTTAGCCAAAAAGGTAGTTTCGCAATATATCATGTACCTATATTTAATTAATTTTAAGAGAAAGAAAAACAAAAAGTCGGTTATGTGAAAAATGCATTTTATGAAAGTTTTAGATTTTTTTATTATCTACAACTTTTATGAACGATATTTTCCGCTAGGTGGTCACATTTCGTCGAAATTACAAAAACACTTTCAACCCAAAAACCCCCATTTTACAATTTCACTTCATCTCGTGTTTATTTTTTCTCTTAATTATAACCTCTATTATATTTTTCGGTTGGTCCTTGCCTGTTAATATATTTTTTCTAAAAGACATTGGCACCAGCCTAGTACGCGAACATGATTTAATTATTGGAATTAAAAATTACAAGAATGTAAACTAGTTACATAATAAACAGAATTAAATTGTCTGGTGAAAATTTCAAAAATCCAGAAAATATGTTGGTAATATGTCAGGTAAGAACGAACCTAACATGTTGCTTCTGTTTGTCAGTAGTCATCTCAATTTGTTGCCTACAAACAAAATCTGCTACAAAGGAATATAATATAAACTGATACGAGAAACGCGCCCATCATGCAGTGTGGTGTTTACAGAAGCACCCTCTGCAGTTCACACAGTACTTGAGTTAAATCAGACAAGGTAATTTATATTCATCACTTGCAATGCTTCTTTGGTTACAAGTAAATATTATAACAGGAATATTCCCAACGCCTAAATTATAGCCAAATATGATAGCTTGACCGTTTATTTGTTTCAAATCTTGCAACAGCTTTTTCAACTACTTCACGATGAGCTAGAGACTTGAAATTTGGTAGGTGCATAGTGTTCCGGTGACAATACAATATAGTATTTTATGAAAAAAAAACAAAATGGCCGATCAAAAATGACGGACTATCCTTTTTATGAAACGATTTGTCTCAAACTTGAAACCTTGCTGTAGGTATTTAAATGGCGCATCCAAAATGGCGGACTAATGAATTTATGAACCGACTTGTCTCAAACTTGAAACCTTGCTGTATTTAAGGTCACTCAGTACAAATTTTGACTCAGATTTAAAAAAAACAAAATGGCGAGTCCAAAATGGCGGACAATGAACCGATTTGTCTCAAACTTGGTACTTGGGGTTGTTTAAGGTTGCTGGGCTCATTTGGTTGCTTTTAGCGAGCCCCATACATTATACTTGATGATGGAGGGAGAAAGTGGACAGTGGAACTTAAAGAAACTAAAAACTACAATATAAAATAGGTAAAAAACTTTTAACTTAAACGGTTTTATTTTAAATCATCAGATGTACTAAAAACTACTAAATACTTAGGACACAAACTTGAACCTTCATGCGATTCTGACGTTTGGTAAGAAATTAAAAACATAAGGCGCATAAAAACCATATTTACTCAAGAATCTCAGGAAGGTTCAGGTTTGTGTCCTAATTATTTATTAGCTTTTAGTAAAACTGATGATTTCAAATAAAACCGTTTAGGTTAAAAGTTTTTTAACCTATTTTTATTGCTTTTAATAACTGCGGCAATTGTTCATTGTAAATGTATTGCTTATTACCTATATAGAGTGTGCCTTAATGGCGTGATAATATTTCAGGGTGTGATTCCCTAGGTCATTTTATAAGGAAAAGTATATACGAGAGTATATATGAACATATGTCCGCAACGGCTTATTTGTTTTGCTACAGGGGCAGGGAGTTGATTTTTTTTAAATCGTTATTTTTTATTATTTCGGAAAGTAGGTAATTCTGATAGAAAAGTTATTTTATCTCCCCACAGTGGCGTTGCCGCAAACATGTCCTCTGATATTTTCACCAAAAAAGTGGTAGGTACGTCACTGACATTTTTCTATCTGGATATATTTTTCTGATTAGCCTACTCAGTTCTACATGAAAACGGTACATTGCGTTTTTCTTGTCAAACGCACCGCTCTTGATTGAAACAATTAAATGCAAATCTTGGAAAATGTTCTTATCACTGTACACACGGCCTGTTGAGGCCGAAAATAGTTAAATAAAGGGAAAATCGTAAAAAGTTTCGATTACCTAGTAAGTACCTAGTAACATTATTTGTAAACAGCCCCGATATATTTTTATACAGATCTTAATGTTAAAGATTAGAAATCATATATTTTTATTGAAAATTGCAATTTGGCAATTTGCTAAACATAATAATATAATTATTTAACCTTCGCGAACTGGTATTTACATAATATTTATATTAACAACAAGACGTCAACGACGGAGTTAACATTATTTAGTTAAATAATTTACAAAAATTATGAAGATGATATTTGACGCAGTAACCGAGAAAGCAAAGCTTCGGTTCATAGAGCACTTGTAGGTATACCAATTTCTTGTGTTTCTTATTTTATTTTTTTTAAATATTGGTACATATACGTTTTATGCCTCATCTCGTATTAGGTTATAAATTAGTGTATTCGTGTAAACTTTTAATTTCAGAACCCTCATTGGAACGTATCATCTCCAGGGTTTTTCCTCCCAATATATGTTTATTTCTACAACTATTCTTGTTATCCAGACAGACAGTCGGTATACAGGACGGTTTACTATCCGCCCTATGGAAGACCACCGCATCTGCACATTATACAAAAATGAGTAAATCGAGCTCAACGTTTAGTCAACCTTTAAAATGTGCACAAATTCTTATTACGCTGCAAATGAAAATAATTTCACTTTATGTGAATGAATCTACAAAAAAAATGTGTTTTTTTAGAAAAGAATGCAGTTTCTCCCTATATTTCGCATAAAAAGGTAAAATAAATACAAAACAATAAATACCGGGAAAATAAATACAATTTTTATTCAAAAATGCTAAGAAAAGACACAGCATCTGGTCATTTTATCAACATCCTCGAATCATTTTATGAAAAATACTGGGTGTAACGAATATTATTACCAAAAAATGTACGCCTCTTTTTTATATTCTATTTATTTATTTTTTGGGATTAAGCAGCGAAAAATATAAATTTTTTGTTACTTAAATTGTTTTCGAATCTCAGTCGTTTTTAAAGAAATATATATTTTATTGTTTTTATGGTTGTGTAATTCAGAGACAGTGGTTCTTATTTTTTCTCTCGAAAACGAAATTTCTCTCGGAATGCCACGTAACTTAGTAATTTTAATCTAGTTACGGCGAAACTAGCCCCTCATCACTACAATACGTCTACCAGTTAAAAAATCAGTCAAATTATCTTTCAGATATTTTTAAGAAAACTCTTATTTTTAAAGATAACTTGGATTTTGCATTTCCGGACATTCCTATGTTCAAATGAAGGCATCACAACTTTCCGTTTGTACATAATATTTAGTATATTATATTAATATTTATTCCGTATTTTTTCCATTGAAGTAATTGAAGGTTTAGATTTATTTTAAAAATATATATTTGTGGTTCAAAATACGGCGTTTTTCTTATGTAAATATGTAACATAACATGTCTAGTCTAGAACTGATTTTCGCGCTTAACTCAATTTTCATAACTTGGCCCATGCGGTGTTTTTCCTAAGGACAGCAGTATACTGATGTGTGTCATATAAGAGAGAGACAGGAAGGGTCACGCCGGTCCCTCACCCTACATGATACCCCCGGGGGTAATACACATCGGCGAGGAAAGTCAAGAGAGCCAGAATCAAGGCTCTGTCGGTGGGGCCCATCGGCCAGGACCAGGGGAGGCTCGGGGAAACGTGATACTGATCACATTTCTTGGGAGTCACGTGAAACGCGCGGCCTACCCCTTTCGAGGCGATCTCGGCCTACATAGATATTAGGGGTAAAGAACGACCGTACCGCTCGGCTCCGTCTTATCGAGGTCACATATCTAGCCAAAGAATATTGGCGCGTCATATAAGATGTAATTTTGTGACTTATAATACCGGTAATAATACTGGTAATATATGTTTCCACGGATAGTGCCTATATTTCCGTCATATGCTTTGAAATGTTTCATGTAGGTATCTAGATTTAGGCCTTTGGTAACATATTAACTTTTAGAACCTAATGATGCAATGTTCCAAAGTATTTTTATTAATAACTTATTCACATATTTTTAATGGTTACTTTAGAAATAATATTTTGAATACTTTTGGAACACGCAAATTGGCACTGACAACAAGAAACAAAATATGTTCTTATATGGATCATTTAAGCTTCCAAATATTTAGATTAGTTTGTTTTGTCTTTATATTCACCACGCGATTAGACAATAAAATTATTGAAAATGTAATCGAAGTGATTGCGAATTATCAGTGTATAAAAATAAAATTGTTACACTTGTTTTCAAATATTTCAGATTAAGCTTACTTAGATTGCAGAAAATGGCACACAATTCGGTTAATTGACGTATTTATATAATTAATGATTAAAAACAAATTATGCTGGCCATTAATTAAGTATAGATTAATGCCAGAGAAAATGAATGAGTATGAATAGTTAGTACATGAAAAAGGGAGAATACCTCAACCATGTAAGGAATAAACATAATTTCGTTTCCCGACGATTAAAATAATTATTATCATGCAAATTCAAATTAAATTGTGTTTAAAATAGTAGGGACACAGCCAAATTTAAACCATTACAGTGAGCGATTTTTTAAAACAACTGCCGTATACTGTTAACAGAAATTAGGCTTTTAGTTTCATCAAGTTTTTTTGTTTCTATTTTTATCAACCACTCCAGGCTGACTGTATATTTAATTAAAATCATAGCATATCATATTATTTATATCCATGACATGTTTGTTCGTAGTCGCGTTTACTCGGACATGACATACTTGTCAAACGTTGTCAAGGCATATGTGAGTTTGCTACTTAAAAATTATAGTAATTAAATATAAAACCGGGTTTTATACAATGCTACTGAATATACATTAATTTTAAGTATGTACTTTAAGGGAAGCAATGCTTCTCTTGCTTCTAAAGACCACACCTTTTACTGAGCCATAAAATGCGCCGCGGGCAAAAGTATTGCGGTTGCCTAACCACCACGTCACGTGGGTTTCGGGATTAAATGAAAGCCCTATATTTTTTATGGTAAACTGCCAACCATTTCAGTGAACATAACGTAATAATACCTGATATGCTAACTCTATCCCCCTAATTTGTTGGGGAACTTGATGCTTAATTTTGTTGGGGAATTTGTTGCTTACTTGAACTTACTTGTTGCTTGTTGTTACTTGTTGCTTACTATCTTGTAAAACGAATAGAAATAACTGCGTAGGTTCTCACCTTATAGATATGCAACAACTGAACTCTCTGCGTTCAAGTTTGCATAGTGGCAAAGCATAACATTGCACAGAAAAATACCAAAACCAAATGAAGTCTTTAATTTAACCTAAAAAACAGTACAACAACGAAACCTTATTTTTAAACTTTAATTTACAAAAATGTACTTATATATGACTCCATGGTCTCTGAACCTTTTATGTTATTAGTCAAATTGGAACAATTTTGTATAATTGTCGGTCGGTTCAAACTTTCTAAGTCTAGTGCAACATTTTCAGTTAAAGTGGATTGGGGTACGATAATTGTCTGAGTTTTGTGTGTGTTTAGTAGGTTATATTCTGTTTGAGTAATAATAGTGGTCAAATCCGTGTTTAAAACGCTATTTTCTTCGGAATGTTGTGACATTTGTGTTTCGAACCTTAGAAGTGTGGGGTAAGTGATTCACTATTTTGTTAGCTGTTTCAAGTTTGTTATTTATTGACTCATCCGCATAGCCTAGCTGAGGGCTATGTGGATGAGTCAATAAATAACAAACTTGGAACAGCTAACAGTGCAAGATTTCCATCCTCCGTGGTGTTTAAGCACGGTTGTGTCTGCTCTGCTCCCTGTATCAAACAGCAACGTAGCCGACGTTCTTCGGAAGCAGTGCCCCGTATACCTATTCTTTGGCATTCGCAAGCTTCAAATGATATGCTATTTCAAAAGGAATTGCCCCGATTTCATGAATTCCCACGCTTTCTTTGCAACACTTGCAATTTCTATAACCCAAAAAAAAATGGGCCATGTCCTTCAAAATTTGGTGGTAGAATCAAAGAATATTTCCGATAATATCTTAAATATTCCCCTGTTACAGTAAATGAGCGAGGTCTATTTACTTTCGGGTATTTTTATTAAAAGAGCTGTTCCTAAATCCTCTTGTGACACTTTTCAAGATGCCAATTCTTCACCGCGACAGGCACATGCTACATGACACGAGACACAATTGAAAAGAATATCGGGCCTAAAATAAAAGAGCACAATCGAATAAGTAAAAAATATTTTTAAAAATTTTCAAAAGTGGGCTGAGGGTCAAGTTTTCAGTTTCGTTGGCATTTCAGTTTTTTTTGTCATTTAAAAATGAGCACAATTGAAAAAATATTGGCACAATTGAGCACAAAACGAGTACATTTAATGACGAAGAAAAGCATTTAAAAAATAATAGTAGGGGGCTAATTTGACTTACCTATATAACATGCAATTAAACATATTATGAGAATTTTGTTGGAAGTATTCAACAGTTTTCTTTTATTGTAATGTATTTCGTATTATACATACATATAGATAATAATACGACTTATTGATGGTTTAAAATATTTTACTGGCAAGGTCTAGCAAAAAATAATTGCAAACTATACAACTATCAAGTCTTTATTTGTTTCAAGGGGAAATCGTTACTTATGTGATGAGTTAGTAGATATTAGAATAATACTTGAACAAGAGGTCAATTTTTTGCTTGAAAATTGTATGTCAGATAACACTCGGAGTAGTTTCCACAAACACCAAAATACTTTCACATCGCTCGACGCGCGTTTCGCCAACCAAGTTGGCATCATCCGAAGACGATTAAAACTGTCTCCGGATGATGCCAACTTGGTTGGCGAAACGCGCGTCGAGCGAAGTGAAAGTGTTTTGGTGTTTGTGGAAACTACTCCGATTGTTATAGTTACATCAAAGGTTCTAGCCCTATCCTGTATGTCAGATGATAAAACTTTTATTTGAAAATCAGTGCTACATTTATCATATAAAATTAAGAGACCATCGAATTATTCTAGGGGAAAGCAGCAATCTACCGAAAGAGTTTGATTTTGGAATAAGGCTAGCCTGAGACCACCCAAATCCAACAATAAAAAGCTTATCCGCGCAATAAAAAAAATTTATATAAAAATAATGATTTGTGTGCGGCTATATATTATATGTAGAATGTAAAGCTACTTAGTTTAATATCCTAATTAAAATTTAATTACATAAAAGCATGTTGTTTTAAAAAATATGAGATGAAAATTAGAATTAATACCGATGTATTCCTTAAGGTCAGACAAATACAGGCGCCAACTATATTTGGATCATATTTTAAACTAAAAAAATATCATAAGGTTGATAAATTGATTGTTATTATCACTTTTACTGTTTTTTACAGAAAATGTGAGCAATATATTTTATATTTAATGGTTATAATATGAAGTAAAACTGAGATCTAGAAACTGATATGGCCAATATTCCTAAAAGAAAAACGCTTACTTCGTTATCAATGTGCAACAATACACACTACCGAGTAAATAGTTGTGCAAAACCACGGCCACCAGCCAAACCAGCATTGTACCACGGTACAAAATAAGAGAGGTATACACTGAGCTCGTAAAGTTTGGAATAAATTCAATTAATCGTTATTGAAGGATTTTCACAGGAAATCCTCGGACACGTCAACCTTATTTTATAAAATGTCACTTTTTTCAGCCATCGATTTTTTTTTGTTTTGTTCCTTTTTGAGCTATGACGTCATCGACAATTTTTTTAAATGACAACCCATATTTTTTTTCACGGATTTCGATAGAGCACATTTTTCTGAGTGCGAATATGTCAAAAACATAGTACCTTTAACATTAAAGTTTTCGAGATATTCGGTTGCAAAGTTTATAAAATGTACCATGGCACCATGCATAAGCTATCGGGCGGGTCAAGATTTTTAATAGCTTATTGATTCTAATAGCTTATAGCTTATTACATTTTAAAAGATTAAGGAGTAATATTATTTATTTTGGTAGCTTATCGAACATTTTGAAAGATTTGGGAGTAATCTGTTTAATTTTTTAACAACAATTTAAACAAATAAAAAAATATTTTAACAAATAAATGATAAATAATTAAAGTAAAAAATAAAATCAGAGTAAATTTTCAAAGTGACCTTCATTCACTTCCTATCAATATCCCATCCGCCACTGAAACTCCTGCAGAACCTTACCAACAGTATCGGGTTGAATGGTTCGAATTTCATTGCGAATTCTGTCCTTTAATTCTTCGATGGTATTTGGTCTATTGAAATAGACTTTGCTCTTTAAATAGCCCCATAAAAAGTAGTCTAGGGGAGTGAGATCTGGAGATCTAGGGGGCCATTCGATAGTTCCCCTGCGACCAATCCAATGGTTAGGAAATACATGGTTTAAATAATCGCGAACGATCACTGCAAAATGGGGTGGTGCACCGTCTTGTTGGTACCATATCGTGTGATGGGGTAGATCTGGATCTACGTCATTTGGGTAAAGTACCGCAAGTGCAGGGACTAAGTCGTCTCTTAAAAATTCTAAATATATTTCACCTGTTAATACGCCTTCAAAGAAAAATGGGCCCAAAATACGATTACCTACAATACCAGCCCAAACGTTAACTTTTTGTGGAAACTGACTACGAGTTTCCATTTTCCAGTGTGGATTTTCAGGAGACCAATATCTACAGTTTTGCCGGTTAACTGTGCCGTCGAGATAAAAGGTAGCCTCATCAGAAAAAACAATATTGCGTAAAAATCCGTCGTCATCAATCAGGCGTTGCAACATGGTTTGGCAAAACTGTAACCTACGGTCAGGATCATCTTCGTTTAACTCTTGGACCAAAATCACTTTATACGGATGCCATTTGTTCAATTTCAAATATTTCAAGACGGAGCTTTGAACTATTCCGTTGTTTGCCGCCACTTGGCGGGTGGGTAAATGGGGATTTTCTTGAAGCTCTAGTAGAACATTCAATTTAACATCTTGTTGCACTGGTGGACGACCCGTTCTAGGGCGATCTCTCGTATGACCCACTTCTAAAAACTTTTGTTCTATTTTGCTAACGGTGGACTGTGTAATTGGTTCTCTGTTTGGATATTTGTTGTTAAATAAACGGCAAACTTCTACTTGTGTGCGAGCTCTGTCCCCGTAACCGATCATCATCAAAATTTCGATTCTTTCCCTTTCACTCAAACGACGGACCTTTTTTAAATAAAATGAATTATGATGGAATAATGATTAATCAACTTACTTAATGATATTATTCAACTGATTAAAACACAAACTTGCGAGGAAAAACTTCAAAATTGTGACAACTGTCAAAACTGTTGTTTTTCCTGCGCTTTCTTAATTCATTCTTAAAACTTTGCAACCGAATATCTCGAATACTTTGATGTTAAAGGTACTATGTTTTTGACATATTCGCACTCAGAAAAATGTGCTCTATCGAAATCCGTGAAAAAAAATATGGGTTGTCATTTAAAAAAATTGTCGATGATGTCATAGCTCAAAAACGAACAAAACAAAAAAAAAATCGATGGCTGAAAAAAGTGACATTTTATAAAATAAAGTTGACGTGTCCGAGGATTTCCTGTGAAAATCCTTCAATAACGATTAATTGAATTTATTCCAAACTTTACGAGCTCAGTGTATGTATGAATATATATTAACTGCAGCAACCGTGCAACTGTGCGAGAAAGACGCGCAGTGAAAAATATAATATAGAGGGAATCAGATCATATACACGAATAGATGGTGACTTTGGTTTTATGACCGTCCACTAGATTTTTCAAGTGAAAACTTCTTTAGGCGCGCTCAGCTCTTTTATTTTTGTGGGTGTTGAATGAGACTGAACCGTCACGCGTCATGCTCATGTAACGCTCCTTCGGGTAAAGTAGGGTCGAGTCGACTAAGTGAGAGATAATGAGTCGGCAGAGCGAAACAGCAGAGAGAATTTGTGGGTATTGAATGAGACTGAGCCGTTACGTTCGTCTATGTAACGCTCAGTCGAGTAAAGTCCACTCGTTGACTAAGCGAGAGAGATAACCTTGAATCTAAAGTATTTACAGCATATTTTAGCTTCCAGAGGCCTATGGTTTCATTCTTAGAATATAATAGCAGTGAAGAAGTCCAATCAGAGCAAAATTCCACAATATAATTCACAAATATTATTGTTTATTTTGTAAATAATATTATTTCATGGGTACAGAGATAAGAATAAATAATTTTATATAACAATATCGATATTATATTTTGTTGATTCACCGAACTAATCCATTATATAACATAAATGTAATTATATAGGTATTGCAAAATGCGTATTTTTTAAAATAATAATACCTGTTACGGGAGAAATATATATTTATTGTTTCGTAAGTAAAAGAAAATACAGTACAATCAGAAATCGGAGTCAGAAAACAAATATAAGGAGGTTCCGTCTAGTCGGGTTACCGTCCAATTGTTTTCCTCTCTGTATCGAATTGAATTGAATTGGATTTAATCGAATCGACTGCCGAAGTGATGGTCCGTCGCAGTACTTGCTAACTATGAGCAGGTAATTTAGAGCGACATACAGTGGGGCCACATCTAGCGCCGGTTGCCTGAAGCATCTGTGTCACGGGCGTGTACGGTCCACGTGCATTAACGGGTGCGGTATATTGCGGGTTATGGTAATACGGGCGGACGGTTACAGCATGTATTTTAAAATTCGAAAATTAGAAGTTTTCACTTCTATCGGGTGATCATAAGCACACACACGTTTTTTTAAAAATTAATTCCGCAATTTATTCCCGCAAATGCAATTTTCAGTTTAGAAATAAATAAAAAAATGTCTTTTTTTGTGATTGGTATTAATTAATTTTGTATTTAGAAATAAGGACTGTTTTGTTGTGAAATTAGTTAATAAACTAATACGCACTCTACACCTTTTATTTTATGTATAAAATACGATGTTATAAAGGTAGGTATATCATGCCTGATTTGATTGGTTACCAACTTATTTTAACCTTCTCCTATTTCGTTTATAATACTGTCACAAAAATGGGGATTTGTAAAATGTTTTGAGATGTCTTAGATATCGTATTATGTACAAGTAGGTTACTCATTTTCGCAACACTGTAGAAAAATACCGGTAGAAACCATAAATACACATTTGCATCCAATCACATGAAGTGACTGTCCCGGTTATGCTGTTTCTCTCAAGTATGACCAAAATTAATCTACTTAAACATCAACGTATTTAATAGGTTGCCTTTTGGGTTAGAAGTTGTGGTATATGATTTGGTATTATGAGTAGCTATTGTTCCGTCGTTTTTATAAACCAATTTGGGATCATTTGAGTTTGTTTGACCTTGAGCGTAATCTTACATTAAATTTTTTTATATGTAACATTATATGAACAGCAAAATTTTGAAAAAATTCCTTTATCATAATCATTGATAAACCGAAAATAAAATTGTTTTAGGGAATATAATAATTTTCGCATGTAAACATTAGAAATAATATGGTATAAAAGTGGGAAATCGTAAAAAAGGTATCTCCCATTATATTTCCTTTAAATAAATCCTAATATTCAACTTGGTTTGTTAGATTTAACATTTTACACTAAATGGTAATAATTTTAAAGCTGTTGTGGGGGGCGGTTGACGCTCTTTAGTGAACGAGGGATGTATCGGGAGCCTCGCGTAGCGCGCTTCATTTTGTTTAAAGAGCTTTAGTGTAAAAACTAGACCCAACATTAATCAAGGAAAAATAATGTCTACTGGTAGTTTTTGGTAGTTTTTGGTGGTAAAAACATTCGAATACCTCAACATATAAGCGAGTTAAAATAAGTTAAACATTTTAAAACAGTTGTGTTTAAAACAATTGTTGTTGTTTAAAACAATTTGTGTAGCATCTCCAATAACGTCAATTTTTAAAGTTGATTTTGCTACAAATTATACATCGAATTAAAGAATTAAAGATGTATACAATAAAATAAAAAAAATATCGTAATTTTACCCCTTTTTGTTTTAAAGCTATTTATGGTTAAATTATAATTTTCTCATTTTAAATTTTTTTCAGTTTTTTCAGTTGTAACTTCGCTCTCGACTAAATTTCAAAACTATTTTTTTTAAGATTCTAAATAAAATGGTAAATGTTTTATTTGGTTATACCTCGGTATTGTGTGTGCGAACGCTAGACCCACCTATCCGACGTACTACTAGATGTATGAAAATATTGACTTCTTTTTCAAGAAATTTTGTCAGGATTTTCAACATTTTTGAATATTTTTTTTTGGTAAGTACTTAATCAATCAGTTGTGTCTGGCCAACCACTTGCTGTATAATTAAAACTAAAATAATAATTTAAAACTCAAAACTTATTCGGAGGCATAACTGGCCTGGCTTTTCCGTCAATATAAGCGATGTGTCTTTTACATGTACTTCACGAGAGTACTTAGCTTTATGAAAAGGTGTCTATTTATATATTTTGTTTGAATAACTCTATGACACTTGTAAGACATATTATATTAAAGTGGAAAGGTCAATAATGGCTAACAGTAATGGTCGTAAATACGTTGGCCGAGGACACTTTGCGGCCATTAAAGCCCATAATTCAATCTAGCTTGCTGCTAGTTGTAAAGTGGACAAGACACGCTTTGACGCCTACAAGTACAATGTTTTACATTCTTTGGCATGGAAGACATCTGCGTAACTTATGTCATGCAATGAATTAGGCAGAAGAAGTAAAATCTTAAGAGGTCGATAAGATATGACATTACCCAATTGTAACTGTTGCAATTCTTTTGTTCTAGTGCAAAATTTATATGAATGGAATTTGCTATATTTTTGCTGCAGCTGCAGTGCCACTTAAGATATGTTGTGGTTTTGGGACAGCTGAAACTCGAAAGCGAAATGTATGTACCTAGGTAACGATGTATTATGACGTCAACTTTGTAGCATCGTAATTATTTCACTATTGATTATAGTAAAATTATATTTTCGGTTCCTGAAAGCTCATGTATTTGAAAAAATATCCTGTTGAGTTCCTATAGGCTATTTCTGAATGAAGAAAATGTTACGATCATTGTTCATTAATTGACAATTTATATATCAGAAGTTTGTGGTAGGTACATGGTAGGTACAAGTGTCTACAGGCACCTTCTAACATTTGTGGTTAGAACTCAGGTTTGCATAGTACAGGCTTGATCAGAGAACTTTTAATAAATGAAGGTCAGCTATTTTTTTTTGATACCGCATGCCCATTTTTTATTTTTGCCCTTCTCTGTGTTATCTAGAACTTGCCTTACACAGCTTCTTGAAGCCCTTTAACATCGATTAAGTAAGTTTTATATCTAGTTATATTCACATAACTTCATAATTTGTACCTGTACACCTGAACGTATACCTGAATAGCTCCGCTACTTAGACAGCACATTTACGTATGTATAACTCTAATTGCTTTCTGATATTGTTTGTATGAGTCAACGTGCACGCTGAATCTACACAGGTAGTAGATAGATTATTATTGTTTTATTTTATGAAAGTTATACGTTCTTATGTATACACAATATTTGGGATATATGTGGGAATATTTTTGATTCTTTCTAAATTACTGTTTGTATTTATATGCAATTTAATTTATCTGCAATTTTAATATACAACTTGTATATAACTTTTGAATTTCTTAATACAATTAGATATTAGTATACTGTTTCTACTTTTCTTTCACTAAATTACAGAAAATGCTAAGAGTAGGTTGGATACCCAGTATAGTTGGGGACCATCAGCGGCGTCCACTGGTAATTAGTAGCTTCGATACCTACTGAACCTAGTAATTTTTTTATTATTATCCAGCTGAGCTAGCTTAGGCAAACTTTTATTTCCCACTTTTAATTGCTGTTGAATATACTCTGGAAGGGTAATAAATTTGGCGCCCAACGTGGGGCGAAGAAAGTGATTGGGAATACATGCTCATTAAATATGTCAATCCTTAATACATGTAATGTGGATGATTTTAAATATTTACTATAAATTGCAGTATAATTGCTACATGCAATCGATAAAATATACCGTCAAACGGGGCGAAGCGGATCAAAATTTCGAGTCTTTTGGTAATATCACAATACGCGTTCTCGAAAAAAATCTTGAAAAAATATATGTTCTAAAGACAATGTTCAGCTGTAATCTTTACTATCTCATAGTAAAGGTTTTTGATTTCATTTGTTTCGTAGCGTTACCAACTTAATTTGTTGAGTAATGGAAGTAATATCGAATGTACTAACATTTTGGTTCGATAATACATGGGTAACACCTGGCCTTGTAAAAGATTCATAAAAATAGTTGGCCAGTGGGTCTTTTATAGTTTCACGTTTCACCACTAACTATAATTAATGTAAGTATTGAAGGGATATAGAAAACACTTTTTTTAGATTATATATAGGACCAAAATGTATGCCAACCTCATAATTTATTTGCGTTTTCAGTGTCTTTTTAATATTTGAATGGTTCACATCATCGTTTTCTTTATATTTTTTGAAGCTGTCATTTCTTTTATTTTATATATAATTTGACCATTAAACCAAGGCGGATAAGAATTGCCAGCAGATTTCTTTGGGGTATATTGTTTTCGAAAATATTATTTATTTTATTATTTATAGCAACAATAGCCATATTGGGGTCTGCATATAGATTAAGAAAATTCATTTCTTCATATAGCGATAAGAATTTGATTTAATTTAAATTAAATTCGGCATGTGATAAAGTGGGAAGCTTATTTTTGTTTTTATTAGACTACCATTAAAGCAGGGTGACAAGGGTCTTTTAGTAAAATAACCTCAGGTGTTTTATTTACTATATAATTTATATTACATAACACAAGATCCAATTATAGACCTCAAAGGTAACCGTAATACATTTGATAACTCTTTGCCATTTCATCTATGCCTAACGTATTTTTTTGGTCCTTTATTAACGCCAAAAGTTTTTTTTCACGGTATATAGATAGATGTTTGGATATCATTTATTTCCTGATAACCATGTAGTTACATCGACTTTCCACTAGGCTAGGCAGTCATTACAGAACCCGAAGTTTTTACCAGTACCTCTTATTGTTGCAACTTTAATATGGCTAATAGTATATACTTTAGCCTAACATTTAGACAAGCGCGCAAGCGGTATAAAACAAGCAAGAATTTAGATAATATTGATAATATACACTATATACAGCACACATTTCCAAGCACGCGTCAGTTAATCAATTTGAACTTAATGTTTGTACAGTTGAGTTGAATATTGACGTTTTTAAGTTTGCAGGTCAGCCGGAGATCAACATCGAATGACCTAGAGCGTCTCTGCTGATAGTAGAGACTCTCCACAGTCGCCATTAGTATTTTATTTTCTTATTATATATAAACAGGTTCATAATTCCAAATAGTAGGTAGAAAGACTACACTAAAAAGCCTTTTGTACACTTATTGTACAACCAAGATCTCATATTCGCAATTATCCAAGGTCCTACCAGAAAAGATTTAAATAATTGTTGCTGCCAAAATATTGGCGTAAATATTGCTACTGATTATTGCTATCTGGGAAAGTGATTTTGACTACGTTTATTAAAATTCGCTTGATAATTTACCACGAGAATAACCATTACAGACATTCAAGAAACTAGTGTGCTTTAGGAAGGAGGGGGTGGAAATGGCCGGTTTGTAGGTTTTTCATTATTATCTTGAAAACTAAGCGTCCTAACGAAATGGTTCATTGTTACAAAATTAAAGAAAATTAAATTGTCTACTAAAAAGGTTCTATTCAATTTTTTCACTAGGAGCAGTAGTTAATGGTATATGAACAAAACCATGCATTTGCATGTTTGGAATGTTGGCTCAACATTGGGTAAAATATGCGACCTGTACGATACATCATCAACCACTATAGTACACAGTGCACAGTGGTATTTGATGTCTACGGTATTGCTCACAACACCAAAGGAGATAAGCAAAAACGGAGGGGGTATTTAAAAACTTCAGTCAATATCCACTTTGATGAGACCATGTCTTGCATTGTTCAGCAGGAGAGTTTTTTGTCTGAAGAGTCCAACAAAACCAGGTTCAGCAACTTGCTTATAAAAATAGCAGCACAAGGACTAATGAGAGTAGTAGCAACAGGAGACGCTGACACCAAAATCGTTAACTGTGGTTTGCAGGCAGGTGACCAACACCAAACGGTCACAGTCATAGGGGAGACCTGTTGATGTTGCTTCTTGCAATAACACCCCGCCCCCCCCCATATTATACGTTTGTATAATATGGCCAACATCCAAAAGCTGCCATTTGTTGCATTCGTTCAGCGGTTGTGATACTACCTCCACTATTTATAACAAGAGCAAGGGAGGTGTGGTGAAAGTATTTTTGAAGGTCGGGGAGCAGGAGCAAACCTGAACCGGGCACGACCTGTGTTAAAGCCTCGACATCGGTAAGAGCTGAACAGAGAAAGTCAAGAAAGGGGAAATATAAGAAGCTTTACGTTCATATATAATATATGACCGTAAAAAGAAGTAAGTGTTGCCGAAGAATCGTTTTCACAACTTTGACTTCATTAATTTTTTCGCTATCTTGCATACTTTCCGAGATATCCACGCTAAAAAAATGCTTCTCGTTTTTTTTTAAACTTATTTGACTAGCTAATTTTATCAGCTTTAATTTTGTATAGCATAGTTTATCGCTAGAACGCATAGTTTCGGAGATATAAGCGGATACAAATTCTCTGCAAATACCCTGAACAGTGTTGCGCACTGAGGCTGCGCAAGTGTAAACTTTCTGTGACATCAAAGACGCCGAGAAGGTATGCAACTTCTTCTCTGTCAATATTCTCTGGCGACACCTAAGATGCTCCATCTTAGGTTGACAGTTTTTCGAGTCGACTTGCTAAGAATAACAGTTAAGAATTTAAGCAACACAAATTTATTAGGTATCAATACAAACATCGAGTGTAATTCGGCACGACAATTTAATGAATTAGAAATTTAGAAACGTATGAATGGAAACTTTATTTATAAAACACTAGAAATAAACACATTTTTATTTGAGCTTGATAAAAAACCACTAGTGCATTTATCGCGTTGTAAAAGTTGCAGGTAACTTTTGTCGCTGTCAAAGTTATAATTGCAATGTGGCCTATGCAATTTTTATATATAAATTAAATGCCATAATAAATATTTAAGATATATGCGAGACGTTTTATTTATTTATAGTGTGTCACATTTTATAATTTTTGCCAGTGTATAGTTGTAATTTGTTTATAATTATACGTCTTACTTATAATTATTGTAATTATTTAAACGAACATAAATTTGGTTCTTATTTTCTCCACTGGGATTCAAAACACATTTTTAATTACTGCAGATGAAAATTATGGACTGGACGATGCAGCTATTAAATTTAATACACCCAATAAACTACCCAGAATTGTCTATTTACTTTAATCAATTCGCTTTATAGGATGAAACAATGACATCATCGTTTTGCTTGAAGTACATTACTTAAATGTGCATAAAGTTTGCCATGTGGGTAGGCGCATTTGTCTGTAATATTCCCGACAGTTAGTATAATTTCATTATTTTTAATAAAACTACTATTTATAGCTGAATATAACGATTGAGTAGGTATTATGTGGACAGATAATTATGCAACTTTTATGATTATTTATGACGGTTTAAGTTTAAGGCATTGAAAGGAACTGCCAAACAGTTGCAATAATCTATTTCCCTCGGGCGAAATATTACGAAAACACGCCATTTGATGATACTTGATGATCAATTTCGCTCGAGACTAATAAAAAAATATTCCTTAGGTCTCGAGATTCCACCAATTTTCAAAATGGCAGCCGAAAAATTACCAAAATTTATATCTGCACAACATAGGCGTGCTTATACTCTTCTCTATTATAATTCGGGTGTGACGAATTAAAACAAAATGTCAAGGTCATATAACTTTGTCTGACCTTGAAATAATTGACTTAAAGGTAAGGTAAAAATGGAATATTGCAACATTTTCTTTCAAAAATATTCTTAAATGGCAGTGTATAATGTTATCGACGTAAATATGTACAAAAATAGATTCGAAATATCTTGAAAAAAAGGGTAGACAAATTTTATACGGGTTGGAAGGGCAGGGTCTACTTATGCCAAATGAGTTCATCGCTAAACCAAAGTTTACAGAATATATATATCAGTTGTGTCACAGGCATTGCGTGCCGCTTCTGCTTTCGCCTTCCTCGCAGGCAGCCCGTGGAAGACCAGGACGGCAGCGCATACATAGTGCGCCAGGTTCTCGCTGAGAACAGTTAGTGGTGATTTATACGGAGTGGACCAGAAACGTGAAGCGAGATTAAATTGTACTGGGTTCCCTATAATAGACTACCCATTTTATATTATTAATAAATTCTCTATGAGATAACTAAATAGGTTGTTCTCTGTGGGATTATCTGCTGTAGTCTTTGGGATTTAAGTAAATTATTAATCAAGGATCTTTTGGTATTATTGGCCCTTATTTTTTTGAGGATGAAAATAACCGCGCTGTAACAGTAACATCCGAGCGCTACGTTAATATGCTAGACATTTCTCATTCCAGAATTAAATAGACGAGGATTACTAAACAATGCCTTACTATTCCAGCAAGATGAGGCAACAGCTCATACCACCAGAAACTCAATGAGGGTCCTGCGAGAAATGTTTAATGGCCGACTCATTTCTATATTCGGAGATTTGACTTGGCCTTCGAGGTCCCCCGACTTAACGGCACCCGATTTTTTCCTGTGGGGATATTTAAAAGCCAAAGTGTTTGTGAGTCGTCCAGGTACAATCGAGGAACTGAAAGTCAAAATTCGTGAAGAAGTTGAAGGAATAGACGAAGGTTTGCTACACCGTGTAATGAACTACTTTTTATCCAATATTAAAAAATGTGTTGAGGTTGGTGGAGGTTATTTAGAAGACGTGATTTTTAAAAGTTAGAATTAAATTAGCTAAACATTTATAAGTTATCATAAATCCCAAAGAGCTGTAATTTAGTAAAATAAAAAGTTTGTTTTGTTAACTAAAAAATTTTTAATTCAAATATTAAAATGGGTAGTCTATTATGGGGAACCCAGTATTAACATGCCTACAGTAGATGGTTGCACGACAAAGCGTGGAAGTGGATTATCATTTTTCCAGTGTCCAAAAGATGAAGCCAAGTGAGCTTACATTTGTTTTAATTATTATGTTTTACGATAAACTCAATTAATATTACTCCTTTGTTTTTTTGGAACATTCCATAATAATTAACAGAAGATATTTAGATATTTAGGTATTTAGATATTTTGCCAATTTTAGTAACTAATTTAAATATTTATATTGAAATATCTATACGCATATACATTGATTATTAACCAGTTTTATTTAGCTTGACTTCGTATAATTGTTTGTTTGTTTATAAATGTTTGTTTCAGATCTTGCAACAGCGTTTTCAGCTACTTCCCGATGAGCTACAGATTTTAAATTTGGGGTAGGTGTATAGTGTTCCAGGGGCAGGTGTATAGTGTAGGTGTATAGTGTGTATAGTGGTAACAATACAATTTGTTATTTTTTTATTAGTGCTGATCTGGAGGAATTTTTCAAATACGATGAGCAAAAATCGCCACCATCTTTATCTGTCAATCTGGTCAAAGTCAATTAGATCTGGTAATAAAGATATGTTGATCCCATTGTTGGAAAATGTAATTTTACCGGGACAGTCATGTGATGGTACCACTCCTTTGATGGCGCAGCTTTAGTTCAGTTCCAAAAAAAGATTTGCCTGTTTTTGAAACGGGATTTCCGGTATGAGAGAAGGGGGTGAGAGAAATATTTTTTTTACCACTCGACAGATTTTTTTTGACCTTTAATATTAGCCTAACTAGATCAAAAGTGGATGATTAGGAGGTGAGCTAGTGGACTCCAAAGTTTTTACTACGCAGCAGGAGAACGAAGAGGAGTGGGACTCTGGATGGTCTCAAAATCAAGAGGAATAATTTTTACTTTTCTCTGAATTTTGATGGATCTTAAAAAATCAAACGGCGTTGCGTTAACTTTTTTTGTTCTTAATCGACTTCAGAAAAGGAAGAGGTTTTGAATTCGATTCCTGTATTTTTTATGTATGTTTATCCATTACTCTAGAGCGCCTTAAGCAAATTGGGTATTTGCTGGGTACTATAGATTATCATCGGGGGGGTGGTCCCATTGAAATTTTAACCATTTGGTCCTTCCGGTTAAAACGGAAGTCAATGCTAACTTTGTTATTTTAAATGAAATCATATATTATTGAATCTTCAAAAAGTTGATAAAGGTAAGCCAAAAATATGTAACGTATCCTATAACAAAAGCAAAAGCGTTAGATAGAGTAAGTAAGATCGGACGCGTGAATCAACGAATCCCGCATACAACAGAGTAGTTAGTTAAGGCGTCCTCCGCTGCTTGTAGTGGTTGTTGATTATATCCGTAAAACGTAAGTTGATTATATTCGTAAGTTTTTCGCAGTTTTTCCTTAGTAAAAAGCTCTATTTCAAAGTTGTAATAAAGTTACATAATAATTGCAGTTAAATAATAATTGAATGTGTATAACTCCTCAAATGTATTTACTTCTTGGTGATAATTCGTAAAATAGACATCGGAAGGTGGTTTGTTTTTGTTGTGTGGCGCGACTTGCTATCTGTTAAATGGCCAATGCCGGTACCTAGTGGAAGTTTTTCTCTGTAAATTTTAAATGTTCTGTGTAAATTTTAAAAGTATGTTTCTTGTGTTATAAAAAACGTGTTAGTTATTCAGTACTTAAGTACTTCAGTACTTAAGGTAGGTGTCATTTACAATAAAATGCCATAAAGATATTGACTATTTTCTAGAAAAAAGTGCAAACAAAATAACACCCAGGTGTTTTAAAAAGTAAAATCTTATTTTTTTCTATTATGGATTCGAAATGTTGCGTACCGAAGTGCTCAAGCACTTACGATAGTAGCAATACTTATGTGTCCATGTTTTCTTTTCCAAAAGATGAGGAAATTAAACAAATATGGTTTAAAGCCATTCATAGAGAGTCGTCCTACAAAACATTCAATAGTATGTATTAGGTATTTTTCAGAGTCGTGTATTATAAAAATAGATAGAATGACTAAGGACGGTGGTTCTATCTTGGAGGTTCCTAGAGAGAAACCAAAACTTACAAAAAATGCTATTCCTTCAATATTTCCGAATCAACCGTCCTATATGACAAAAAAATTACCTGTTAAGCGAAAACACCCACAGACGAAAGGCGACATGAGTTAGCAAATCGGGACGAGACTATTTTTCAAGAATGGGTTCGCAGTGATAACGTATTAAATTTCGACAACTTTTTACTTAAATTTAAGGAGAAAAATTTGTTCCATTCCCTTTTTAAAATTTCAGAGAATTTTATTAGATTTTTTAAAGTTGATTGCGATTCAAATGCGTGTCCAACAATTGCTTTAGGATTAAAAATATATTTAATAATATTTGATAGTTGAATTTTTTTGACATCAATAAAGTTATGGACAAAATTGAGGGCGTAAAAATAGCATGCAAAGATTTACAAAAATCTGCCTGTTAATAGCCTAAATAAATAGCCTAAAGAGCTAAATAGCCTGTTAGATGATTAGAAATTATTTAATATACATTACTAATTCAGATTTTTTCATATAATTTACCAGCTCTTCTGAAAACGACTGTGTTGAGGATAGCGAATACTTTAAAAACTTAACAAGAGGTGCCTTAAAACAACCATCGGAATTATTCTTTGAAGTTTCTATTCAAGCCTATCAAATATTTAATGAGCTTATTTCAGATAAATACGAAAGCAAGTTTTTAAAGAGAGGTAAACATAGGATCAGTTTTACGGGAGTTTTTAAAATTAGAAAAGTATGCAGAAGAAATGAATGAAAAATGTGTTAACATAACACATTTAAAAATGTACAAATTTAACACTAAAACAAAATTAATCAAAACTAGTCGTATTTTTTCCAATATATTCCTTCATAATTAGTAAAAAATAATCAACAATGAAATTGAGAGCCAAAATATGGATAGATCAAACAGAAAATAGATCTTCGTTTTGAAATCGGTTTCAGTGGAGATACGGCTACTGGCGAAACCTCCTTAAGAGCCAAGGCGTCTATTAGGATACCTCTATGGTGATATGGAAACATCCTTACAAGTTATTTTATCATAAAGTAATAGTGTGTTTTGAAATATATTCTGTTTTACTCATAAAAACCTCTGTATATTGTATATTAATTACGTTATGCCGCGACCAGACCAGTATCGTGACGTCACATATTTAGCCGACCGGGAAAAGTCGAAGGTGGCCGAAGCTTGTAAAATCGAACGAAAAGTGTTTATTGCAAGCTCTGGGTAAACTGTGGCAACTAGCTCTGTTAATTGGCTGAAACTAGAATATTATGAAATAAATGAACAGAGCAGTTGCTTTAAAAGCCCAAAGGTGCGGCAACTCGTACTTCGTGATAAATACACAGTCCAGTAGCAGCAGGTGTGTTCTTTTACGGGAATGATTTTACTTACGCCAATTAGCACTCTCTCTTGTGCTATTTTTTTTAACATACAGCAAATAGAAAAGTAGTTCTCACAGTTTTTTTTCAAATGAGTAGGTCAGTTAGGTCATTTTTCACAGTGCACGACGAGATTAGGCATTTTTTTTAAAATTTGCGTGTATTTTCGAAACGCAGATCCACTCCACTATATATACCTACTTGAATAACTACCTACCTACTTAAATTAGTTATCCGAGTTTCGTAACACATAAGTCAAGTCAACAGTTTATTAGATCACATCGTCATAATCTCCATAATAGTATTATGAGATAATTCGATAAATTTTGAGAAAAGTGTATGCTCAAAATGCAAACAAAATAATTTAAATTAGTTAAATGGGTTAAAAGCATATTCTGAAGCTGGCAATTTTTTAATTGTATAATTAGGCAAGCTTGGTAAGTGTGTTTCGTATAGAAAATCACCAAGTAGTTTATCCTGGGCATCCTCTAAATCTTTCACAAATCACCTAAAAATATCGAAGTTCTTAAGTATCTAATTAACCGAACTCATACGATCGTACATTGGTTTCTAGCTAAACTAAAAAGTAATTCAGTGATTGCAGGAAGGCTAGTAGTCAATACTCATGTTACATGATAAGAAAATGCATTTGCAGGAGAAATAAATATGTTGGTAGCATTGGAAACTAGGAAAGCAATTCTATAGCTATAAATACATGTTTATGTAATAGATATTTCATGGCATGTTCTAGCTAGCTGTACAATAACAAATAATTTACGGCTTTTAATTGTTTTGTTGTTGACTTTTTTAATTCGCAATACACACATATCACTGTTTATGGTCTTTTAAGTAAATTACTAAAAAAATGGATATTTAGAATTAACTAATATCAATTGCTCCTAAATAAAGTTGTTATCTAATATTATTATATGATGTAATTAATAATTTGTCTCCGTATTTTACGCAGTGGAACTATAAGCTCAATATATCCGTTGAAACATATTTAAAAAAGAATCCCAAATTCATTTTGAACATTAAAAAACATTTCAGGGGATGATTTTAGTGACTGGCAATTGTAATGTTAGACATTGTTAGTCCGGTAGAGCAACCATGCAAGAATACTGAATAAGGATATTTCTCCCAAACCCAAGGCGGAATCATCCATCCTAAGGGCGTGCTCCAATTGTTATTAAACAAATAAGCTTATTTATTTTATATAACGTATTGCAAAAATTGCCAATGTATGCAAATGAAATCATCGCAGAATTATTTTTCGCGGTTATACTGCAAAAAATGTGCAAAAAATAAAAAAATTAGCGATTTCATTTAGACATATGTAACTTTTACATTTTTCATTAAAAATGCTGGAAAATTTGACGATATTTTACGTTTTGGGCACCTTATTTGACATATTTAAAACAAATCACCTTTGAAATAATTAAGACCAACCATGGAAACGCATCATACACGCCAAACACTGTATTGTGCTGATAAAATCTTGCCTGCAAATATATAAGTATGTGAAAATAGTATAAGTATATGTGAAAGAAGTAAGTTTTGAGAAAAATAACTTTTTGCATTTTTTCAGTTTCAGTTTTGTCATTTTAAAAGATAAATAAACGAAATTTGGGATTTGACGTTATCATACGATAACGTCATGATATATTATGATGACGATGTTATCATACATCTTGTACCAAAAAGAACTTATTTTTTTTGAAAATGTACTGGTAATGAAGTAGGTATAGCATTGTTTTGTGTAAGATGTTTCATGTTTTATTACTTGATACAAATAGTATAAACAGCTGATAAACAGTTGATAAACAATTTTACCATGGAAATAAAACAGAAATATCTTTAACAAAACGATGTATTTATGGAATGTAAATGTAAAAAACAAAATATATTCACTCTTAACTAACTACAAATGCACTCTCTCTTAACTATAGGCAGACTAAAGACCTTCGTCAATTATATCAGCTGAAGTTTCATTTTCAGGAAGCTCGACCCAGAATTGCTTCCTACTGGTAGGCATTTTAGGCACAAGGTCAGTAACAATTTTTGCTTTTTCACTTACAGATATATTGGTCATCGCATCAGGCATATTTAATTTGGCTCTTTAAAGTATTTTTTGTAGTTAAAAAGTTACCTTCTGGGGATATTTGGTATGTAAAATCTGTTGAACTACGTACAAATTTTGCACAAACAATATCCTTGGCTTACTATAACCATGACACCTATATTATAACCTTGAAATCTTGGCTTACTATAACCACCACAAAACACCCACCTTATCCTCATTTACCACTGGAGGTCAGTATATAGAACCTAAAACGTAAACCAGTGTTATATTATGTATGTATTTATATATTTTTTGCATTGGTCATTTATAATTTCAGTTGTAATCAATGCAGTCTAAGACGACATATACTATTTTGGTGTAGTAGACTTTGCTGAATATACTGTTTTGCCATAGAAGCAAATCAACTTCAACCGCTCATACACTGTTTTACCAATGATTTATTTAGAACACTAAATAACATAGAAACAATCTGAAAATTGCATGAGAAAGAGCGCGAAAAATTACATAGTAACGGCGGGAAAATCAAATTTTTCCATATATATTTTTGCCTTAGCAGGCAAGTCAGAATCCTACAGAAGAAAATCCCGATAACATCCTAGAGCAAGTGGGACAAACGAACGCGAATTTATTACCAGTCAAATCCAAATTAAGATATGAACACGAATATTAACTTTTTACTAAATGGCGAAATCTGATCAAAATCAAAACATTAAGTGACGATATTCTTCTACTTTACTTTGTGGCAAAAGAAGTCTATGAAATTTTCCACGTTATGGAGTCGATTCTCAATGATAAAGAGTTGTTTGACCATAAAAGAAAATGCTAACAGCAACAAACTATTGCTTTCTTGAGCGTCAAGCTGTAGGATATCTATATACCGAAAAAGTCCAGAGTTTTAACAGCAGAACAAATAACCAAATTCTTATCTGAAACTCCAGATGAACAATATCTACTACCAAAAGCAATTTAAGCGCATTGAAGAAATTATTTAATGCGTTTAAAAACTCGGGAAATTATTTAATGCGGGAAAAACTCATACATCAAGAAGTTTCACCATTACCAATGGAGGATGTACATTTGAATCTTGCACACTTTATTGTAAATATGCAACCCTACGACCTAAAAATATGAACAGCACAAGATTATTTGATGGATGTCGAAACGGCAGGTGTTACGCTCAACACGTTGCATGCCATATCATCAGCGGTGTTTCGAAAATTATTGCAGAATACCTAAAACTAGACATGGACTAAGTCGTTCTTCGACAACCATGTTGTTGGAAAGCGGCGCTGATTTCTTCAATGTAGCAGAAGGATATATAGAAGAATCCATACAAAGACAAATTGTTGTATCACGAAAACTGTTTAACTATCCTCACTCGCAAAATACTGCTAAGAGTCTGCTTCAATAAGTGCAGTTTCACAAAATAAAACGCAATTCAAACAACAATTCAAACTAAAAACATTATTAGTTGGAGCTGTTCTTATTAATAGTTAGTTAGTTAATTTTAAATATTCTTACTCTACAAAGTTACATTTTCTTAAATTCCTATAACTGTTATGAAAATAAGAATATGTGTTTCAAAGTTTCTTTTGTATATATTTTTTTATGTTGTATTTTGTTTTTATATTTTCGTTTTAGAAGAAGTATAATAAAAAATATCGTTCATTGCACGTCCAGAAATAGATTTTTCCATGACTGCATGACCTCCCGTGTTCGGCTTCGCGAATCTATCATAAGCGCACGGAAACATCCTTATTTCCAGACTCCTAATGAAATATAATGTTACAGTGATACAAATAAAGTTGCGCGAAGAAGAAGTACACAAATAAATGAAAGCAGAAATTATGAGCACAATATGAAACCAATTTTACACGGACTACAACTGAAAGACATATGAGTAAACAGGAAGAGGAAGTTTGCGGAGAAAATTATTGTAAGAAAAAGTCCAATTGATGCAACAATGTAACAAAGTCCACTCGTATGATTTAGACATATTCAGAGAATAGGATAACAGAGACTAGTTGGTAAAATTTACTAAATAAGCAATGAATAGCCATGATTCGCAAATACAAAAAGAACTTGCATAATATCCAATACATAAATAATTATAATACGACTCGTCACGAAGGATTTTCAACTTGAAAGGAGTCCCAATCGAGAAGCTATACAAAACTAACATCCAAGTCCAAGGTCAACACTTAGCGATAAGCTAGTAATAGGAGACAATCAGTCAAGCTATTGTTTGCTACGTCCTCAACACGTAAAGTGTGAGCGGTGTAATATAAGATTTCAACATTTTGTCAATCTGCGTAAACTGAAAAATGATCGAAGATACTTGCTAATCGTCCTCAGGTGATTCTGAAACTGCAGTGATCGCAGAAACAGATTGCAAATACGTAGCAGTCGAAACGTCTTGAATAGTAAGCTACAAGCAGCAAAATAGAAATCCAAAAACTGTATCTAAAGTCATAATATTATATGTCTATTCAGCCTGTCATAATTGTATTTCTTTCTTCGCTTCGTTGATGAACAAATGGGGTATCAGAGGTAAGGAAATTGTAACAAATTTTCCAAAATAAGAGCTCTCAAAGTATTAAAATAACATTCGGGGTATGTTGTGAATTCAAGCTAATGGATATTTTTACTGTGCTGAATTATTGAGCCTATTGACATAGGTTGACATGAATCAGGTATAATTTCGCATATTGGTCAGAAAGAGAAGTACAAGAAATTACGAAACGAAAATGTATTGTATTTAAATGTATGTAGTATTTCAGACATAAATTGAAGCGTTCCATAGCAAAACTCGTCTTATCCACTTTTTATGAAAAATGTGACTGATGCATTTTTCGGACCTTTACAACAATATCTGTATCATGTATAATCGACATCGGCGCAAAACTCATCTTAACCAATGTTATATGATAGACCAATATCGAATTCCAGTGCAAAACTTGTCTTATCCATGCGAAGTGCTGTGTCAAAAACTCGCCTTATCCATGTAACCAATCAAATCGCTTATAAGATCAGGCTATTTACGAAAGGTTTGTACAAGCATGTTGGTGAGCTCTAGGTAGTGTTTTGAATTATTTCTTAAGAGGAAGACGTATTTTCCTTGTAAAAAAACTCTGTTAATGTGAAAACCTTATAATCATTTCCATGGAGGCCAAGATTGTACTTATGTGGCCGAAAGAGGCTAGAAAACTAGTATCAAGTGTATCAAGTGTTTATATTTTTACCGTTTATTTTTTATTATTCTTAGGCATACTGCTAAGGAATTACCTGTTTTCCCTGTTTGTGGCCACAATGGCAAGACATACAGGTGTCAAAAATTAAGTATGAGAGATATTCGTGATATTCACACAAATTTTTATTCACATAACACGAAAAATAAAACAGGAAGCATTTTTGCTAAAATATATGTTGCACAGCCAAAACGGGAAAGAAATAAAAAGCAAGAGAGCAGTGAAAAAGGAGTAACTGCAAAACTAGTCTTATCCATTAGATCAAAACAAAACTTGTCTTATCCAAACTAAATGTTGAAATATCTATTTTTGCATTAAACTTCTGTTCCCACAAGTATGCTGAATAGACTTCTCAGTTATTAGTAATGCCATGAAACAAAAGAGCCATTCGAATTAATTACTAGTAAAGGCATAAAACGGTTTTCTTACTTAGCTCAGTTTTAGTCACAAGGGATAAGACGAGTTTTGGTATGGAACGCCTCAATTCTAGAAAATATTGAATATGACGTCCTGAAATTATTGCAAGAAGCAGATATATGTCTAGATTGCGTAACTAATCAACTTAATGTAACTTTAACTAAAATTCGCCATATATGAGAATGATCCTTGCAAATTATATACCCTTAAGATTTGTCCATTAATGACTTTTCTAATTGAATTATAAGCCTTAGAAATTAGAAACGAGTTTGGGAATAGTATTTCAATATTAAAAATTTGAGGTGTTTGAACTTTCTAATCATTCATAAATAAGAATCAGTGCATATAGTCAGATATACCAGACGTAGAGTGCAGTTTTCTAAAATATACATATATAATAATATATAATATAAAATAAAATATAATACAATAAATTGGCATAGTACCCCTATTTGACCTAACTCGGCAAGCTAGGGGTAGTTTAACGATCCAGTGGCGTCTGTACAGAACCACACCCAAGTACGTTGTTGGTGTTTTTTTATTTCTTAGCGACCTCAGTTTTTCTAAAACAATTTGTAAAGTAGACTGTTGACCATAATAAATGAGACTATATCGATGATTATGTTTATCATCCTTCTACATTTATAGTTAGATATTAGGAAAAAATGCGGTATCATTTTTCACTAATTTTGTTACCTTTATATCATTCAGAAGTTAACAACAATTTGATATGCCAATGGGTCAACGCCAACGTTCAAGATTCACAGCTAAAGGGTGGTACCCGGTTCAAACCCCGCTAGGAATACGTTTAAAATTTGCGTTTATTAATTTATTAATACATGCACCTGTTGCAACGTCGGGAAATAACAGGCATACTTTATAAAGCACAGTGCTATGTGACGGGCTAACTAAATGATTGTGACATCCAAGAATCGTGTAAAGCGGAAACGGATCTCTGGTCAGTGGATCAGATGAATAACATCAAAAGCTAGTCACACACATATAGGATTTCGGCTCATGTTTATAGGTAAATTTAGAACAGTATCTACGAGGTAAAATTATTAGGAAATGTTCCACGCTTCAGGAATCTTCGCATAATGTTCAACTCTTACCTGATCTATGTTGCAGTTGTAATCGCACGCGTAATCGTAATGTCTCATGTCCGTTAGATTCTGAAACAGAAAAAATATAATTGCTATGAATGTAATTACAAAAATATATTTCCACAGGATGTTATTCTTCAGGAAATAGGGGGTGACCGTTCAGCCGTTCACTGAAGGAATCCTGTAAAATTATAAAGAAATCTAAACGAGTATTTAGGACTCATATGATTCATTTAATATTTAATGTAAGTATATAAGTTTATATACAGAGAGAATGTTTTTTGCTAATTAGTTAATATTTTAATATTAATAGATGTAGATTGCAGAAAGATGCTTCGTACCTGTTTTGTCGTTACATGCATTAGGATATTTTTTGAATATAAATTGATTCCGTTATTAGGAGTGTTTCATGATTTTCGACATTTTCGTAGTTAAATTTGTGATCTGTTTCATTAGAAAGTTTTTTTCAGAGCTGTAATATTAGCTAAATATGTATATCCTTTTAAACGCTCTTCAAGAAGTTGCATTGTTTAACCAATGTAGACTTCGTTATATTGTTAACATGGAATTTCATATACACCAGGGGTAGTCTTTTTTAAGTGGATTTTTGTCTTTTAATGTTGTGTAAAGGAATTTTAAGTTGTTCGTTTTTTTATGTGCTGAATATCGTATATTTTTAAAATATTTGAAATATTTTCTGGGATTTGCGGTATAAATAAATGGAAGAAAATAATAATATTAATAAATATGTTTTACGAGTATTAGTTGTGTATCGATAATGATTGGTTGAGATTTGTATAGGTATAGTAGTTTTAAATTACACGAATTATTTCGGCTGCTCTTATTAATTCTCCGAGGCTCGGGATGTCTTTTCTTGTTGGGGGTGGGGATAGGGCTGCCAGGCCTCCCCATTTAGGCGGGATCCTCTCGATTTTACTTGATTTGTCCCGCGTTCCGCCTAACTCTTAAGCAGGACGCAAAAATACCAATTTTCAGTAACATTACAAATTTAAAAGCGTTACAGTAGGTAATTATGTTACCAGGTTGGGGAAAGTACTATTTTGTGTAACGAGCAGATTTCTGCGGAATGAGTGCTAGCGAGTTCCGCAAAAGGATGCGAGTTACACAAAATAGTGTTTTTCAACGTGTTTAATACAAGATTTTTGTACTAATTTTCACCAATTTTATATTTTATGAGAAGAAAACTGAATTTAATACGTTTAAAAACAATCCAGTAGGTTGGAACGGTGTGACAGCTCGTCACTTTCTTAGCTTGTTACTATGAAATGACCTTGACAAAACCAGTTGCGGAATATTTTACTTTTCGTAACTGGATGTGAAAAGTAAGACGTTTCCTAACGTCAAAGAGTTTTGAAAAGTGCCATTTTCCATGTCAAAATTAGAAAAAATGTATTTATAAATTATCTGATTTTATCCAGTGCCTATTAGCTGTGGCTTATGCTGATTCATGCTAGATGGCACTGTAGTTAACCCTACATATTTTCTTTAAGCTAGGTAAACTACGTTGCAAGAGAGAAATTCGGCAAATCCCCTGTTCTTTACGACACTTCTTTGTACGTGTATAAATAAATAGCAACATCATATTATTGTCTTGCGAATTAAAAAAAATCCGCGTGCAGCACAGTACACGTGAGAGAAGTGAATACTTCTTTACCGATTCGTTGAGAGAGTGTGTGAGAGAGAGAGAGATAGAGAGAGAGAGAGGTATTGTACATATTGGATTTATGGTAACTAAAGTGTATTACATATGTTCGTGATTCTAAATGCTGAAGATTTCTCGAGAATATAGCATCAATCGTTATTTTTGATTTAGTCGTGGCAATCTTCCGGTCGTTATTCATATCTAAACAATCTGTCTAACATATCTAAACATATCAAAAAATTTCTCACGAAGAAAGTGAAGTAGTGGCAAGGACCCATTCTTCACAAAAAAGGATCATCATCCATTTGGATCAGATTCGAAAGCCCAATCCAGATACATTCAGCAGGATATGCATAAGTAATATTGTATTCTAAAATTGCTTTCCGCTTTAGAACACTTGTGGGGGGATCGTTGCCGAAGTCAAAGCCGCATTCGATATCTCTGTTTCTCTTTCTCTCTCCCTCATATCTGTCATATGCTTTATCTCCCTTGCGAGACGAAAATGTCATAAAATGTGTCGTGACCCGACCTTGAAAAATCACTCTCATGCGGCTACGTATTCACGTATTTTGAAGTATTCACTTCAAAAAATAAAATAAAAATTAAATCTCTCTCACCCCCGGTTGGTGCCCCCTTTTTAAAAGTTATAACAGTTAGCAACGGGTATAATTAATAACCGGTTATGGGTACCTATATAGACGCAACTACTGGGCGAACCGAGGGCTCATATTAAAACTTTATATATGATAAAAACTGACGTATAACCTACAAATTGCTACGTTTGTTTGGCAAAACATCCAGTTGACGACATTTCGCCAAGCAAAGGTAACAATTTATCGGTTTTAATTCGATTTTATCAACACTTTCAGCATCACAGCGGAAATTTGTCAACACTCATTCTAAAGTTATTAAAACACTTGCTAGTCAGGGGTTGCACACAGTATAATTATGTCTAAAGCTTATGTGCATAATTAACCATGTGACAGGGTGTTCATGTCTAGTTATCTCTCCCTTTCCCACATAATTTAGCATACATTAAAAAAAATAATTAGATGCTTTGTGCCCACCCCTCGATGAAAGTTGTTGTAGTAGTTAAGATTGGTAATTACGTTAAGTATGTGTTAATATAATAACATAGTATAAAATGTTTAATAAAATAAACAAAATGTCAACCAGTATAAATTGAAATTTCTCCCCGAAACTCCGGAAGTTATCATTACCCATTTGGTAATCGGGATCATTAGTCTGGATGTTAATTATTTAATTTAAAATTAATTACGATTTTAGTGAATCAAATTCGTTGGTGGTGTAATTGCCTGGGGGCAATTAGTTTCTCAGAAAAGTGACCAACGCAGTGTCTATTTTATTGTCCAAGTCATTGTGTCTCTGGTGTTTGAAATTTTCATATTGATAGGTTCTAATAATTATTATAAGGACATCGTATTGGGTAATATTTTCTTTCCTTTTTTTATTGGTTACATTTTGCCTCCTGAAATATAATAATCTTAAATAATAAACCTCTGGCGATATATCATCAAAGGATTAATTTTTGAGAACAAAATTATCGGATATTGAAAATCATGCCTGAAAATTCAAAAAATAAATACCTAATATAATAATTATTATAATAAAATTCGTAATACAAGAAACACTAACAAGATATATTT
>CAXKVY010001199.1:0-30000 GCA_964058915.1 Tetropium fuscum | reverse complement strand
AAGAACAGCCCTAAAGTCTCCAGGAAGTTTATGGGCTGTGAATAATCTATGGTTGAAGCTACAATATGTTTGCATAAAGCTGTTGATATTTCATAATATCTACGTTAATTGATTTTACATACCGCTTCCTGGAACGGTAAGTAATCACATACTGATCGCTAATTTGTAAATTGCACTCACAAATATGTCAACAAATTCAATAATGGTGTCAAATTAACTGAGCGTGCAAAACTATAAGTAAACACTGCATTTCCACTTGTCAAAAATAAATCTTATGGACATAAGCGAGAAAAGAGTGACTGCTGAATTGAGCTGAGTCACCCTTAATTTTAAAATATTACTATTATCACATGTGTTTACATGGCTTGTTATTGCAATCCGTAAAGAGTACTACTATAGTACATGGAAATCGTACCAAACAAGGGGTGTTGCCTTTCATCAGATGAGGTAGTTTTTTTAATATGTTTTGTATGTGATGATCAATGATGAAACGTGATCAACTTGGTCTATGTAGATTTCTCTAAATAGCTCTCAACAAACAGACCAAAGTACAACATTATTTTTGAAAAATGTGGGAGAGGAAAAGATCCATATGTTACCTACCCGACGAATTGCTTCACGCACCTAGAACAACCCAGAATGGCACTGTTAATTCACGCTATTAGTGGTTGTCATACAACCTCAGCACTTTTTGGCCAAGGAAAAATTACATTTCTGTCGACACTGAAAAAACGCTGCGATTTTATATAATATAATTTCCTCTTTGGGTATGCAGTAGGCGACAATACTGGAGAACTCTTGGTGTAATGACTTGTGGCCGCGAAAGTCAGCAACAATGAAGATAAACATAATCTTCGTTAAAAAATGTAACGTTTCAGTAAATAATTATAGTATCAGGTTAGAATATTTAATATCTGTTTGGTTTTCAAATATCAGAAAAAACGTTACATAAGAGTAATAAATTATAAATTATTTAGATACATATCGTTATTTAGATAATATGTATTATGCACTTTATCAAATGTAATTATAGCTGAAAGTCGAGATATGGGCATAAGGTCAATCCAAACAACAGATAGTTGGAGCTAAGGTAATTAATTTCTAATCAATGATGTGACAATATATTTATGGTATATGGAATTTTTCACTTCTACGTTGCCTTTTAGTATCGAAAATAAACAAAATCGTTGGCCACACAGGCTCTAGATCTTTCGCTAATTGCTGTTTTTAATTAATTAAACAAGACAAGTCTTATGCGATAAGTATTATCATCAGTGGCTTTAAATAGTCGTGAAACTACCCAGTACCCATTATAGATATATGTATGTATGCCAATTTCATGGATCATGATTAATTTATACTTCTCACTTTAATAAAGACGTATTAGTTATACTACATATGGTCGTTGATTGAAGGATTTTTAATCAACTATGTGGTTATATTGACTATTATAAATGCATTTATTAGAAACTAATTTCAAATTTATTATTGTATTAAATGATGACACACTGGTTCTTGGGGACAATAACATTCAAGTTTTACTTTAGCCATCCAGAAGACCCGATCTCAATCCAATTGAAAACGTTTGGGGACGATTGGTAAAGGATATTCATGTTAGAAATTTTCGCACGCTAAACAGGGAAGACTGTTGACCGTTGAGAACGCTTGAGAAAATATGGATGCAGGTTACTGACTTCGGCTCGTTCTATGCCGAGACGGTTGGAAGCAGTAATTGATAGCAATGGAGCACCTACTAAATATTTATTTTAAAATAAAGTGTTCATTGATTTAATTTGTTTGCTTATTTTATATTTTAGCTATATTTTAAAAATAAGAGATACCACCCCGTTATGACTTTATTTTGTTCTAATACCAAATTATAATTTAGACACCAAAACTTCATATTGACAGGACTTTCAACTGCTCGCGAGTGTATCTATAAGGTAGTGTAGGGTAATAAGGCCAGTGAGGTAGTAAGGCTCTGTGTATTATACGCCTAACATTAGCGTGAATAATAAAGTTATAAAGTTTTCAGAATGAAATAACCTTAAAAAGTTAAAATGTACTAGACATGCAATAAAGCCACGGCCTTATTACCTGCCCGAGTAGTAGAGTATTATACAAATTACTATCAGCCTGCCATAAAATAAATCTTATCGTCAGCTTCTCTTATTTTGCAGTTATGGGTAAGAAAAATCGTAGCAAAAGAGCAAAGTGGACAGAAGAAGGTATGGCAAAAGCGCTACAACTTATAAGAGACGGCCATTCACGGCCTCATTACCTATATGGCTTGTAATAGCCGAAATGCAAGTTTTTAATCATTTTATCTTATTATACATGCATTATTTTTTCTTTTCTACATCACTCTTATTTTTAAGAATACATGTTCATTAATCATTTATTTCATGTTCTAAAGAAAAAATAAATAAAATATTTCCTATCAATAAAAATGTTGTCTTTGCTCGCTGGCCTTATTACCCTACACCACCTTACTATTTTATTCACATTGTTGAAAAAACAACAATTCACAAGTCATATACAAATTTAGGTTTAAATCTGGTAAAGAAGTCGAAATCAGTATTGCGTGTCAATAATGTATCAATTAATCAAACAAGTCAATCAATCAAATAAATTTGACGTTTTTGTTTATCATCATCACCATGAAAACACTTCCAAACAAGAGATGGATGTGTTAATATCTGACCTCTTCCCACTCAAAATTAATAAGAATGTATTTTCAAACTTAATAGATGTTATGAATGGACATAATTATTACCCAATTGTCAATAAAAAATGTTTTTTATTTTTATTCATATTCATGTACCTTAATTGACTACTAAAATACGTTACATTTTATATACCTGTTAACATAATCAAGAAGAAAGTCTCAGCTAAACAAAGGAAGGGGTGGTGCTGCAGTCACAGTCTCGATCAGCCACCTGACGTGCATTTCTTCACACATCGCTGATTAAAGTATACTTCACTTCCTTTAAATCCACCCTTTCTGTTAACCAAAATCACAACCGTATGCTTACATAACGACTATCCTGAACCTGTTTGTTTGGTTTTCGTAACGGTTAAAGCGATATACAGGAACTACATAATTAACTGCAAAACTTCTGTTTGGAAGTTATACTTTGTAATAGGCTATTGATTATGTCATATAGAAAGGAACTAAGACGTTCACGGGCTATTATTGCACGAATCGGTCAATGGGTTATTAAAGAAGAAAAAAACGCGGAGTGCTATTAAATTAGATGGTGCAAATTGGAGATAGTGGTGAAAATGCACCCTTTTCGGGTTTCTCAATATAACTCGCAAACGAAGCAAAATGTCTATATGTTTTATATGAAACGTTTTGTAGAGAAATGAATTTCCCATGCATACCCCCTCTCCTACGGCGTGGCAATGAATTTGGCATAAGGAGTAACATTCCTCACGCCAATTCACATCTGTCAAAAAATATCCGTGAGGGTTCATGTCTCAGTTACTGAGTTATGTGGAATAAATCGTTATATTGGGGATTTTGGGAGCATGCCCCCTCTCCTACGGCGTGGCAATGAATTTGGCATAAGGAGTAACATTCCTCACGCCAATTCACATCTGTCAAAAAATATCCGTGAGGGTTCATATCTCAGTTACTGAGTTATGTGGAATAAATAGTTATATTGGGGATTTTGGGAGCATGCCCCCTCTCCTACGGCGTGGCAATGAATTTGGCATAAGGGGTAATATTTCTCACACCAATTCACATCTGTCAAAAAATATCCGCGAGGGTACATGTCTCAGTTACTGAGTTATGTGGAATAAATAGTTATATTGGGGATTTTTGGAGCATGCCCCCTCTCCTACGGCGTGGCAATAAATTTGACATAAATAGTAACATTCCTCACGCCAATTCACATCTGTCAAAAAATATCAGTGAGGGTACAAGTCTCAGTTACTGAGTTATGTGGAATAAATAGTTATATTGGGGATTTTGGGAGCATGCCCCCTTTCCTACGGCGTGGCAATGAATTTGGCATAAGGGCATTTCTCACACCAATTCACATCTGTCAAAAAATATCAGTGAGGGTACATGTCTCAGTTACTGAGTTATGTGGAATAAATAGTTATATTGGGGATTTTGGGAGCATGCCCCTTCTCCTACGGCGTGGCAATGAATTTGGCATAAGGGGTAACATTCCTCACGCCAATTCACATCTGTCAAAAAATATCAGTGAGGGTACATGTCTCAGTTACTGAGTTATGTGGAATAAATAGTTATATTGGGGATTTTGGGAACATGCCCCCTCTCCTACGGCGTGGCAATGAATTTGGCATAAGGGGTAACATTTCTCATGCTAATTTACATCTGTCAAAAAATATCAGAGAGGGTACATGTCTCAGTTACTGAGTTACGTGGAATAAATAGTTATATTGGGGATTTTGGGAGCATGCCCCCTCTCCTACGGCGTGGCAATTAATTTGGCATAAGGAGTAACTTCCTCACGCCAATTCACATCTGTCAAAAAATATCAGTGAGGGTACATGTCTCAGTTACTGAGTTATGTGGAATAAATAGTTATATTGGGAATTTTGGGAGCATGTCCACTCTCCTACGGCGTGGCAATGAATTTGACATAAGGGGTAACATTCCTCACGCCAATTCATATCTGTCAAAAAATATCCGTGAGGGTACATGTCTCAGTTACTGAGTTATGTGGAATAAATAGTTATATTGGGGATTTTGGGAGCATGCCCCCTCTCCTACGGCGAAATGGCTTATTTAAAAAAATTGAAAAATATTTTTTTATGCAGAAAATGTTGAGACAAAATGAAAAAAAAAAGTGAATTGAAAAAATTTGCTTATTTGCCTATAACTTTTTTTGGGTCAGAGATAGGTATAGGCATTGCTCCATAAAAAAAGTAGACTAAATTTCCTTTAAAAAACTGGGTCGAAGAATTTTTTGGGTTAAAAATTGTACGAAATATGGCCACTCGAGTATACATTTTTTTCGATTTTTTACCTCTTATACAGATATTATATTCTTTCTCGTTTTGTTGAAAAAATTATTATTTTACTCAATAAAATCATTCTAAACTATTCAATAAAACTAATCAAATAAATGTATGTTCAATAAAATTTTTTAAACTGTATATCGATAACATCATCTATATCTTCGATAAAATTGTCTTCTGCAATATCGGCTACTTGCACATTATCACAATTATTGATCTCCATACATTCATTGCAAAATATCGAACAAGTAATTTGAAATTTTCAGCAACCACATTTTCCATGGCAACCTGTAGTGCAACCACAAGTCACTTTTTTTAGCAAAACCTCTGGCGCAGGAGGTTGCGAATCGCAACTAATCCATAGTTAGAATTTTTCTAACCCCAGTTTAGAGGGTTTACGTGATTTTCTTGCCACTGCTAGATTTGGAAATAAGTTCTTAAGCCATGGTGTTTGATGGCATCACGTATTGGTGGTAATTGCTAAAGAGAAAATTTTGCACTTTTTGATATTTTTAAAAATTCTAGAAGAGACAGTTGCTTAGGGTCATGTTTAACTTTGCCCCATACAAAGAAGCTGCAATATATTCTGATGTAGAACTTATTTCTTATTCAGTTACATTGTCGTGTAAAAACGTGTCCATATGTATTTGTAGCTGTATGGCATTTATTTATGAAAAAAAGCTATGGTCGAGTGGCCATATTTCGGTCAATTTTTAACCCAAAAAAATGTTGCAATGCCTATACCTATCTCTGACCTAAAAGAAGTTATAGGCAAAAAAGCAAAATTTTTGCAAAAAATCGAAATTTAGCCTTTTTTATTTTGTTTCAATATTTTCTTCATAATTTTTTTAAAATTTCGCAATTCTCTACAAAAAGTTTCATATTCGTATAAAAAAAACTGAAAAGGGTGCGTATTCACCCCTATCTCCAATTTGCAACTTCTAATTTTGTAACTCCGCGGTTTCTTTTTCTTAAATAACCCATTGACCGATTCCTGCGACAACAACCCGTGAACGTCTTAGTTCCTTATTACCCTGTTTTTTAGTACATAATCAATAGCCTATAATAACAATGATAATAATAATAATAATAAATGTAGGTCAAGGAACGGCCGAGTTCAAGAAAGTTGCTCTTCCAGGCAATCAGTTCATTTATATAATAAGTATGAATTTGAAAGCAGCATACATTTGCGTGTACACATTAGAAATATATGAATAAAAATATAGATAAATTATTTCACATAATTCTAAAAACTATATGTTGGAATGAATAGTACTTAAAATAAAGTAAATTAATCATTGTCCACAGGCCCATTTCTTCACTCATTATTCTGCCTACTCAAGAATCATTCTGTATATAAAATTATGTATATAGGGTAAAGCGAGGAGAGATGGCACAGAAGGGCAATAAACACAGCAACAATGTATATTTCGGTGTGGTATTGGGTAATAAAACTACCACGGCACATTTGGTGGCGCTGCGATCAGACGAGTAATGATGATTGTTATTTTGTGTACACAGAATCATGCAGAATAAAGAAATTTATCCAACAGACACTTGTTATACACTCATTATACGCAGGAATAAGTCATAACACACTAGTGAGTTATGACTTATAAGTCACGCCTTTTTTTCTAGCAAGATCCAAGATTTATTTATAAATTTATACAAATTACTTACATAAATTAATATTAAATGGGAATGAAGCGCAGTTTGAAGATTCAGAGACAGTAAAACTTTATATGCTTCCAGTACTTGAACTGGGACCCAATTTTTGACATCACACGTTGAGATAAGAAGACGGAAGACGCAATTCTTGACCACCCTGCACTAAGCAACTTAATAGGTTCATGTGATAGCGAAAGATCTGTGCGATTTCATCGTAACTAAAGCCAACTTGTCATACTGACACAATTATTTTAAACTGGTTCATTAGACGTTGGATTTCCAAAAAATAAATTCAATAATAAAATGCCGGAAAATACAAGACGTGCCAGAATTTCAGAAAAAAATAAAAATATGTTAATCCAATATGTATGTAAAATGTTCATAAATAATCAGCGGAAAATATAACAATAAGTTTACCAATCTTAATAATGTGGTACTCGATGTTTTAATAAATATCTATTTTTTCTTTAAATTTTTCTCACAAATTGTCACTCTGACGAGGAAAATCAATAGGACCTAAAATATTCGGTATAAAACTCTACATCATTTATGTTTCACTTTTTTTAAGAGATCACTTTTTTTATCTTTACTCTCACTCTTTTTTCTATCTTTACGGTTTGGAAAATTAGGATATGTTGCTAGTTGGGCAGAGCAGATTTTCCCACATTAACCCTGTCTAAAAGAACAAAAAATATGAGTACAGAAAATTTTGTTATTACTACTATGTCTCTTATATTCGAATCCACACGCGCGTTTTTTAAAGTGTTTTTTTATTCAGCAAGTGATTTGGCCGAAATAAGGTACATTTACACCGCTCACATTAATTTCATTAAAAAACGCTACGACCAGAGAGTAATCGTAGTATTTGACGGTTATTCTGAAAATAAGGAGAGTACAAACAAAGACTTTTAAAACGAATATCTGCTTAAATAATTTTCAACGAAAAGACGCCTGAGTCACAGAAAAAATTGCTGAGCAATTTGGCGAATGAAGAACGTTTGATTAACCAACTGGTCCCAGAACTCTAAATCGTTCATTGTATCAATATCCTTGTTTCCTCCAAACCAAAATATGGCCATTACAATGATACAAACGGAATCTGGACTCATTCGTAAATAAACAATTTCTCCATTCGTTGATGGTCAAATTGCAATGTTCGCAATTCGCCTTCTTGCCCTTAAACCGATCATATGCACCCTTCTTCTAACCGTCTGGTTTGAAATTACTGTTCCAGGGGCATTACGTAATGTCCTATTGATACGAGAGCAGAAACAGTTGCGTCTCGCTTGTATTAATTTGTAGTTTTGTAGGTATTTGTCTTCGGCAACAGGTTTTTTCACGTTCTAGCCTCCCGCCATGAATGTATGCGGCTGTTGTAGGATTCCAGGCTCGATTCACTACCCTTTCTGAAAAATTTAAACGTATTGCAACCTCAAGTTGCGTCAACCCTTAACCAAATAAATCATTTGTCGCAGTGGAACTGGTTGTAAACGTCTTCGAGGCATGACTGCCACTGACAAGACTTGTCACTTGTTGCTTAGTAACACCACTGAATTAAACAATTGTAACAAAACGCATACTTGTGAGTTCATATCAGAACTTGTTGTTGAATTATTGATTTATATGGAAAAAATGCCAAAAATAAAACAGAAAATATTAAACCTTGTTCTAGATAGTGTAAATTTGATAACAAAGCCAATATCTGGATATATTTTAAAACATTTTAATTTTAGCCAAAATTTTCAAACAAATTTAACTTGATCCTTATAAATTGTTGACCAGTGTAGATAAATTAATTTTTATTTATCTCTACTGGGTTTTGAGTATATGAAAGTATTCTCGTTACCAGACTGCTTAGATATCTTTGAAATATAGGTATAGGCAGAGTCCAATATTGATATGGATATTGATTGATATAACCATAAACATATTTGCAAACCATCCTCCCAAGTAACAATACATACGGGAACTCTAACTATATAACAGACTGTATCTGGATGTCAAGAAAAATATAATCTTACCAAAAACGTGGTGAAAACCGTTAAAAATAGTTGTAATCCTAATCAATTGGTTACAATTATTTTTGTAAATTAGCTATATATTATAAGTGTCGTTTAGATAAAAAAACATAACATCTCAAGATAAAATGTGTTTTAGAGCGAGTTGTTATTATTAATAATATGTGTAGGTCACCGCTCTCTAGATAAACTTATATTCTAATGGTTACTTCGTTCATTATTTTACCCTTGAAATTGTGCTGTAAATCGTCATAAGTTTTATATTCAAATAAATGACATATTATATTGCATATCACTGGCGACTCGTGGTATTTTGAAGAGAGGTGACATAATGTGTTGAACAGAAAAAAATAGTCTACTTGCGCGCCTTAAAATGTTTTAGGGATTTTAAGGTCATTGTGTTTTACAAGTACCCCAAAATTTGTATTAAACTATACTCTTTACATCTTTAAAGTTGGCGGTTATTTACATCACTAAATTATTCTTAATCTACAACCTACGCTGTTCGCGTGTTCTTCGTTAAAAAATAATGAAAGAGATAGACAACAAAAAGAAGTCCATTATATGTGACTGTTGATATATCCGATATATAGTGCTTCCGTTTAATATGCAAACTAATGGAATGCGGTGCTCAGTGGCGCGCGCAATTATCTTAATTTCTTTCTTTTATTTTAAATTGTTATTGGCTAAATTGAGCACTAAGTTGTACACGCAGCATGCAAAATTTTTTCAATATATTTTAAATACATTCAAAGCTAAATATTTTTTTGGCTTAAAGTTTTGCACATATTTAAATATGACATAATAAGACATCTTTTGAAGTGACTTCACCTTGGTTGCGGATAATGATACGCCACTGGGCAGTAAAGCCAGCAGTAAAGCCATAACTCGCCGGCTTGTTCAGGCAGGTGTCTTCTAAGTGAGCGAGAAGGGAAATGGGATTTATATGAGTTGAAGAGGGATAGCGACCGATACAGTAAGCCGCGGACTGCAGACCCTGGTTCTATTCACAAGAAATTGTAGCGGTATACAATTTTACACTAAATATTCATTTGTATTGCATAGTGATGTGATTTACCGCTGCTGTAGTAATTAGTACGGGTTTTATTTGTAAAATGCCGCACAATTTTTTGCTCTAGTTTGTATATTAAACGAAAACACTATAACGTTGTTGTAAGCTGCATTACGAAAAAGAAAGAGAGGACACGATTTCGTACATCGTAACTCTAGCGAGAATAATACCGATCAACTAATCGATTTCTTTTGACTAGCGCCGTACGCCGTATCTGCAATAGCCTTGCACCGTTTCAAAACTGACAGAATTTGGTTTTGCTTTTGAATCTTTCAGTTGAATTAATTTTTTCTTCACTTTCAGTGCACTTATTGGCACCCGCACTAAGCTGAACCTCCCATTGCTTACCACGCTCAGTCTCCTTTCTTCAGTCTTCATGATTTTAGCATTTAAATTGTAGGTTATGTATTATGTTTACGTTTCTCATCGGATAACGAGAAGTTTGTATACATCTCGACGAGTTGTTTCAACGCACATTTGACTAGTGCAATACTGATTTGATTCGTATGGTTTATATCTATTACGTAACCGCTAACTTTAAAGATGTAAAGAATATATATACATCGACATTAAAATAAGCGTGTGATGCTTTTTAAATTTTCGCGGCAGTATTACGTTTCGAAATATTTTTGGAGCCAATTTGGCTCCAAAATTTAAAATACTGAAGGTTTCCCTCCGTGACTCGTTCTTCGGCAACGTAGGTAATTACAATCAGTTTTCCTACAATTGTCTGATTCTTATCAGCAATATTTAGTTTTAACTCGCAGATTAAGTAATTTTATAGGCAAGTAATAATAGTACGGGAAAACTTTATCTTTTAAATTATTCTATTTATTAGTTAGTATTGTGGAAATTAACGAACTACGAACTAACGAACATTATATATAGATTTATCAAAAATTAATTATTTATAAAAAAAATCTTTTAAATTTTTACAGAGTAAGGGCTCTTCTTCTGATGAGCCGCCACTGCTGTATTTATTATATATTCAATATTACATTTCATTTTATGGAAATAGCGGTCTAGATAAGTTATAGTTGATTATACCTACCTACATTGTTAAGAAAATTGTATACCTAATACTTTTTTTATTAGCGTTTAACCAATGTATTTTTTTCGCTATGTATAAGTATATAGAGCAGATTGGTATGACATATACAGGGGCGGCACGTGGGGTAGAAAAGTGGAGGGACACTCAGTAGCGCCTAATAGAAGCTGTGTATATGAGGTGCAGATTTTTTTTGAGAAATTCAAGGTCATTGTATTTAAAAATTCAAAACGCGTAAGACAGGTAAGACAGGTGGTAAGATGTCGTACCGGGCACTCTAGATGTATAATCAATTTTTTCGTTCTTGTATTAGGTTTAGGGTTAAAGTGAGTTATAACATTGTATTACTTTGTCAATTTATATTTACTATTATTTACTATTTACTATTATACTATTTATATTTACTATATTACTATTTACTATTATTTAACTTATATTAATTCCCGTAACAATAAGTTAAGTAAAAATAAATATTTATCTGAAAATTGTTCAATTTTATTGTAAAACTCAGGTACAAAATAAAAAAGATAAAGCAATATTCGTTGGTTTTTGACAAACAAATAATATTTGACAAACAAATAAATACAAATTTTCTTAACTATCATATGAATAAAAAGTCGAAAGAAAGTCATCCTCCTTTCATTTCTGATAATGAAAATCTGCAGTATTTCCAGTGCCGTTCGTGTCCATGATTTTTGTCACATCCTCCTGCTCTATAGTCATGAGAGGGCACGCACTTCACCTCTCTTGCCCCATCATAGTGCTTCTTAGATACGTTTTCAACCGTTTTAGTGCATATAAGACAACTGAGAACTAATTTCCATACCTAAGGGAGCGTATTTTCTGATTGTCTTTAAGAAATCGTGTTGCACAATATACAACAGTTCTATTCATTTGCCACTATAATTAGTAGTATTTTGATATTTTAGGAAACTACTTTAATCTCTCTTTAAAAGTTGCACTACTGTTCAGGATCTTTTTTTAAAACTAAAATGTCTCATAACATTTTTATTTATTATCCGATCTTTTTTAAAAACAATATGATATACTTTCTTCATATTTCAAGCATTTTGTCACTAGTCAATGTTAAATTTGCAGAAATTCCTAACTGGACTGGAAAGAATATTACGATAAGATTGATTGGTTTTTAGTATTAGAAATTGAATAATAAAGTGACGTGCGGACGCGCAGCGCAGCGCAGCGTTTGGAGCGGACAGAGGAGTGGGAGAAGTGCCGCGCGCTCACAGTAAAAACCGATTTCGTGGATTCAAAATGACTCGCGCTTGCAAAATCTTCAGTGCCTCGGCTTCCAGATAATTGGAAAACACAAGTTTGATTTTTTTGCCACGCGTTTCTCTGCGTCTGCGTAGAAGCGACATCTTATACCAACAATTGTAAGTACAACAATGTTATAAAAAACGTTAAAAATATTTTAATTGAGAATGAAATATTTTTCTATGACATTTCTATGACATTATGAGATTTTCATTACATATATTTAATTTTCTCGATTTTTGGAACAACGGTTAGGAAAATCGGAAAATGTATATATGACACCTTCCCCCACCTGCCAATTGCATCTCTGACAACATGTTCTAGACACCCCTTCAACTTTCCAAACCCTATTTCTGCTGGCCTATCGAGTACCATCGATCTTCTTCTCATCCTTTTTCTTTTTTCAAAAGTAAAATACTTTTTGTCAAGAGAATCAGTTGCGTTAAGAGTACAATTAAATTTACATCCTCCCAAACTATAATAATGTTATTAACTGCAGTCATATTTGCCTCTGTTTCTATAATTAATGAATCTGCATTCTTCTGCTATTTTAGTTTCAAATTTAGCATTTTGTAATTCAATAGAAAGCATACTAAAAATCAATTAATATTATCGTAGTATTTTATATCGAAAATATACATATTTAGCATTAACATGTATGAATCTCAGTGCTCTACATCTACAACGTTTATACGCCTTCCAGATTTTTTTTCTAAAAAAAAATATCTCCCCTCCATAGAAAGTTGAAAGGTCATAGAAAGTTGTTTTTTAAATTCTTGAAAAAATGCCGGTAATTGATCCCGTAACTGTCATTTCCGCCAAATAAAAATTGCGAGATATTAAAACAAAACATGTAAAAAAAGTGCAAAGTTTCAAATTCATTTTCTGACCCTTGAAATAAAAAAAAATTGTAACAACTGTTCTATGGGATGATAGCGCAACTCTCACGAACAAAATGAGCGCTTACTCGGTGCTGTAACACGAGAAGATATAGCGAATGTAAGAGAGCATATTTTTCTCGAAAAATCGATATATCTCGATAAGTAATCAGTATTTTGAAATTTTTCAAAAACATTTTTCTTAGCTTGCCATGAGCTATATCTACCCAAAGTAACAAGTACGGGAACGTTATAGTTACGTTCTAGTTCTAAGTTTTAGAGAAACCGATTTTTAGCGGTATTTTCGAGTAACTCGAAATATATTTTGATAGATTTTGATTGATTTTTATATCTAAAACTTTCACATTTAACTTTTTCTGATAGGAGCTTAACTTTGCAATTGCCATTCAGGCGCGAGTTGAAAGAAATAGAAACTCATATTTAAATGTTATTTCCTATACGACCATATTTGTTTTTACAGGTAGGACTTTATGTCACGACTTGCCTAGACTGCTTGCACTATCAGCTAAAACTAAATTTCCATCTAAATTTCAAAACGATTGTCCAGTTAGCTTGCTTGCAAGAAACTTGATGTATGGACGTATGGATTATTTGAAAGTTGTTTAGAATTTCGATGACAAATACAGGGGTATGAACATATTTGTTCTACTAGCGATAATAAACGATTTCAGAAATGCGCCGCGCAAATGCCTTCGTTTTCATATTTTCGAAGATTACAAAAATGTTTTACTTGTGTAAAACATTTCCAATCGAGTCCAAACAGAGACTGAGAGTTGCATCTTACATCTTACTATATGTTCAGGATATTTAATAATTATGATTATTATGAATTAGAAGTGATAGTTTATGGATAATCGGTTTACATATTTGGAAGAAAAAGTGGGATGGGCTACAAATTGGTATTTTGAAAAAACTGGCAATCTTATGCTAATGATATTCCACTTGACTGAATTAATAGATATTATTTAATTATTACGGTAATTGTACCTATATAATAACGAAACTTATTCGTTAAAAATGACCTGCCTAATTTGTAACTACTTTTTCTTTGTTTAATTTAATAACAATTCATTCACCTGTTATGATAGTCCATGCAATGTTTCCTCTATATATACAAGAACTTCCTCTATAAGTATACAAGGTTTGAATTATTAAATTATGGAAACCTTCTGCGTTTTTTTATGAAACAAAATATTTGAAATAATCACTTTCGATCGCTTTAACTCAAATTATCTCAGAAAATATACATCGCATGAATTTTACAAGAGATAAAAGTTGTTTATTTTTCAAACTTCTCCTAAAATCGTTTTTTTTTAATTTGAAAAATAGCAAAAACAGTAAAAGCAAGCTTGAAAAATATCTCATTAAACTTTCCAAAAAGTTTAATTTTTTCATTGTCATCGGAGCTTGCAAGCTCCATCAATAGGAAGTTGCTTCAAGTGCAGTAAATAGCTTCTGCATAGAAATCAATTACGTGGAAAAGGTCGCTAATATTAACAATTTGTTAGAACAAAAAAGAAAAGATTCCGCAAGTGGGAAAATAATTTTATTCCCCTTTAGAGTTAGATCCCCTTTATCATAATCCATGAAAATTACGATGTTACTTACTGCATTATCAATTCCATAACAAATTTTAAAGAGGTAAGTATGTTTTTTGAGTATGTTTTTGCTGCCGAATAAAAATCGGCAGTAAAAAATTATTGTAAGCGACAGTGTGGCAATATATATAATTTTGTTAGGGAATTGATAATAGAAAAGATTATAGAATATTTATTTATATCTATCTTATTAAATTTGTCTTCAAATGTATCTGCGTTACTAAAACTCTAGCTCTAGGAAGTTCATATCAAATTTTGTGACCGAAAGTCTACGTATTGAAAACTTTAAGCTCATAAAATTTTCAATACATTGTCGGTAATGTATTTTTGTTGTAATATTTTTGTTGTCAAATATTTGTATTCGATTATTTTAAGAAAAATATTTATAATTGAAGATAGATCTTCAACAAGTGCTGAATTTTATTAAATGAACATCGATCAACATTCCTGTAATATTACTAAAAACTTAGTTGTATCCTAGAAGATGATTTTGCAATCGTATATGAAAACAGGAAATATATGCATTTCAATCAAATAAATAATAGTGATATGTATTTGAAAATGCTGACAGTATCAATTACGAGAATTAATTTATGTTACATGATAGCATAATTTCATATTTTTAAGTTCGGTTATTTAAATTTAAGAAATGTAAATATTTAAAAACTATTTCCCGCCAAAATTATCATGTCTCGGATTAGAGAATTATACTTCTGTATTTGCAGCATCTGGTTACTGTAAATATTAACAGGTTCCACTTAGGAAGATAGGATTTAGATTGAGGAACTTCGCTTAGTGCCTTAAATAAATTAGCATTAATATTAGTATTAATTAATATATTTGTTTGGGTCATATACTAAACACATATTGTTCAATTTCTAAATGATTTGATTTCTTTAAACACTAAATGAAGGGTATATCTATATAGCTGATGGTGGAAAACTTCATATTTTAGAAAAAGGTTTGTAAAAATGAATATGGTATTACCTGTACAGGACAATGCTGTATACACTGAAACTCTACGTCATTATCCAAATGATCTAAGTTGGCCAAAGTCTTTACCACAAAACAAAACAAAAACACAACATTTAGGATCATCGTCTTTATTTGAATTTTATACCATCGTAATTATCTGCACAATCCTGTAAACTAGCGAAAAACTTAATTTGTCACACACACTTGTGTCAATTTATTCACTTCCACTAATTAGCGTTCGATGCGTTTAGGCGTCAAATTTAAATAACAAAAACGCGCGCAAACCACATGCGGCTTACTAGATCGTGCAGCAAAGGATTGACTGAGTCCAGTAGCAAAACGTCAAGTGGGCGCTGCGCTCGATCCGGTGACGCCCCCACTATACTTAATAATACCCAACTTAGAACAAGTGTATGAATGAAAAATAATGAGTTTGTCAAACAAAGCTTAACCACTTCCGTTGTTTTCAATTAGCGTTGTTTAGGTCGACTTTTAGAGCATGTACTGTGCAGACTATTGGCCCTTCTAGGTTTATTTCCTGTCTAGCTAGGTATGAATTCACCCGCAGTCGTAATTAAATGTATAATTGTTTTAAATATATGTAATTGTTAGCTTCGGAATATTCGTCACTGGCAACAGAATCTGAAAACGAATGCGCTTGCACTACTGATGGATTACTGCGCTAGTGTCTACTTCCTTTTAAATTTTAGTTGGTTGGTAGGTATAGGTAAGTACCTACTTACCATAGACCTCATAAATAAAGTAGAATGCTGGCCAAGCATAAGAAGTGGCATCCCCATGCGAAGACGACGGTTTAGGGGTTATGTTAGTGATATTTTTTATTATGTTGGCTACACACTTTTGAATGCATTCAATTTCAAATTGACAACAGAGATTAAACTTAATTATACCATAGTACGTTTTCCCATGTTAACAGAATATTATTTAGGATTTAAATATAGGGTATGAGGAAATACCTTTTACTACCTACCTCTTCTAATACCTATTTGTATATAAGTTTTAAGGTATATAAAGATATGTGTATGTTCTCGAACAAGGAAAATATAATAATTGCTGAAGTAAATTTATAAATATAATTGTATTAATAAGATTGACTTACAAAATACAGACATTACATATGAAAAAAAATATAATAAATAAATAAAAGTGAAAATACTTACATTATCATAAGTACCTACATATGTTTTTTCCACTTGTGTTACTGCAACTATACACTAAACACTTCGTCATATTTTATGAAATTTTAAAAGAGTATAATACAAGAAATACACACTTAATAGGTTTTCAAAATTTATAAATAACACCACACTGTACACTAGAAATTCGGCTCGACTTCCAAACAAAGAGGTTATGGCGATGCTGCCACTACAAAAATAAGTGACCCTTGCCAATATCTTCTAAAATCGGCCCCAAACCGTCGTCCATAATGGGTGGGTCATCTTTTTGGTAGTGGCTTATGAGAACCGGTATTCTTCATCTGCTTTATTTATGAGGTCTGTGGTACTTACTGATTCACTTTGTTTTATTTTTGACCGTTTATTCTGACCGTTATGAGAAGAAACCACACAATATGTTGAGTACTTATTATTATTGTAATAATTAATCTAATAATGTTACCTAATATATCTCAAAATGAAAATTGGTCGCCATAAACGTATTTACAATTCTCTTCACTCAACGCTTTAACATAATGTTGATCAAGGTAATTCTACTACAGTTCCTACACTCTCTGCTATTTTCCTTTTGTATATGGGTAGTAATATTCCCACCTCCCAATCCGTTGGTATATGTTGTTAATTCCAGATCTTATCAAGAGATTTGGAACACAGTCTAATAAAAAGCGTAGAATAACTCATCAGTTTTTTTCTTTTGAATTTCTATTTCCACAGAGTAATTAATAAAGGCTTATAGAACGTGCGGACCCTCAAAATATACAGGTTCACAAAAAAATTATTGTCCATTTTTCGTTTTTCAGAAAAAAAAATTGGGCATCAATCTTACAAGTAAAATAAAAAGATAGTTCCCTTATACGAAAATTGATAAAATAAACAGATTTTTTGTAAAGCTTTTGATTTGCAATACGTAATGACGGATAAACTCTTAATAAACTAAATTATGTTTCTCGAAATAAGGCCGACGCGTGTCCCGAACTAGTTGAAAAGGAATTTAGCAAGGAATTTCGCTAATGAGTCATGCAACTTCCAAAGGCCCTTAAATAATTTTACTAGAATTACTAAGCCTTTTGTATTAATTTTTTTAAATTTTTCTCTGTTATGCCGTCATTTCCTGCCGCTTTGCATCGTTTCAACATCTTAATAGCTTCTATTATATCCTCTTTCATAATCTCTTCATTCTCTACATTCTCAGTGTTTTCTATGGTAGGTTTTCTCAATTTCTGCTGTTATTTCCTCGTGATTATTATGTATGATTATTCTGTATTAAGCAATTAAGCAATTCCATCTCTTCAGTACGTATTCCTCTTCTTCTAAGATTTCCCATTTAATAATTTTATTTAAGTATCTATTTCTGTTTTGTTTACCTTTTCGCAGCGTTTTTAATATTCTATAAAATAGATTTTGGTTCACATTACTATCTCGTTTCATTTATCCTCCGAACTCTTCCTAAGATTGTTAATTTGCTTCTTCTTTCACCACCTCTTTGACTTTTAATCTTTGTTCTTTAGTTTTTATAATTTTCGTTGTTCGTTCCTCTACTTTTTCCATTTCTTTCTCCAGCTTTACGTCCTTTTTAATTTTTTCTTGCCACCTCCACCTTGTTTGTTATTTTTTTTGTTTTAGATTCTTTGGTACATCCACATGTTTCTTTTGCTGTTTTGAATCCTTGATTGTTCTCTATTGGTTATATCTTCTTCTCCGAGTTTGTATATGTTCTGATTAGGTACTTCTTTTACCTGCTACATACTTTTACAGTTTCTCTTTGTCGTATAATATTTTCTTTTTGAGTCCTGTTTTTACATCAATTTTTGTTACTACAAGGTACTGGTAAGAATATATTTCAGATCCGCTTCTTACTCTTGTATCTGCTTTATCTCTCTTCCAGAATTCAGGAGTAGGAGGTAAATGGGGGCGAGTCGCGGCGAGTTAAAAAAAGTGTCGAAATTTGCATTTAAAGACAATTTGGTTAACTTTAATATGCACATAGCGACCAAATATTATTACCAAAGTATTGCGCGAAGTATTGCATTTTAATTAGTAATTTAATCACTTAATTTAAAAACACATTTATAGGATATGTTGTTAAACGAGCAATTAATTGTAGCCATTATTCACCCAGGGGACGTATGTGTCACGAGTGATAGGCGAGTGACATAAGTTGCCCGAGTAAATAATGGCTATTATTGCCAGTTGAATATTACCGCACTTTGTCCACGACAATTATACATTTTTATTATTAACGACTTATTTTTTAGTCCTAATGCGTTTTTGGGAAAATGTCACGTAAAATAATTTATAATCTAAAACGTCAATGGGAATCTGATTCTATTCGTCTTATAGTACATACATCAATCAATTTATAGATAACACTTAACGTAATTTGATAGAGGTCTGGGCTATTCGCTGGACATGTGATTCTTTTAATACCCTCATTTTCTAAATATCGAGTAGCAATTTGAGGCTGATGAGCTTTTTCCTGCTGAAATTTGAAAAGGTCACCTTGATTTTCGAAGATAGAAGCAGCATGGAGTCTAACCCGTCTAACGATCTTTTGCATATATTTTATATTTTTTGGTAAGTGTACCATAGAACATGGTATACTCACTAGAATCAGTTCAGTGCGGTGACTTCCCCACATCATTACCAAACCATCTCCTTTCGGAGGCGGTTTTGTTTTTTGACCCGTTTGGTCTAGGTACTTCTCGCCCGAGCCCAACATCACAATGACTCATTTTGTACCTGGATTTATTGGTAAATAAAATCTCATTCCAGTGGAGAAAATCCCAATTTTCATATTGCTGAGGAAAGTTCGACGTGCTGCCCCGTTGGCATTTAGACATTCCATATATGTATTTCGCACCAGGGGTTATCCTATTGGTCGTTTCAAATTAATGGACCAATAAGCAGCGGAGTGCCAAACGCGTGTATGGAATGGTATTTGGTGCGAAATTTATATATGGAATGTTATATGCTCGCAGACGACGCCGATTTCGGGTTAGCATACTTATAAATAAGATTTAAAACATTTGTATTTATTATTAGACACTATTAAAAATGAAAGTAATACAAAATAAGGTAAACAAAATAATATATCTGCCTGATAGAGAATCGAATAAACTAAAAATATTTTTAAACGAAATAATATTTTTTTCCAAAACTTCAATGTCCTTGGCCATGTTTAGTTGCATTAGCCTGATTGGCAGATATATTCGCCGATTGTGTCGCTTTTTTAATTTTTTTTGATAGGTTCATATTTGGCTGGTCGAGTGGTCGCCCAAATGGCAATAGTGTGGGGTATTTTTTTCGTATTTGTAGCTCTCCAGCTTGAAAAATAAATGCTCTTATATTCATCCAGCCATTTATATATATATATATATATATATATATATATATATATATATATATATATATATATATATATATATATATATATATATATATATATATATATATATATATATATATATATATATATATATCTTTACCATTTTTAATGTCCACTCTGTATTTATTTTTATCGATTACACTATAGTTAAAACATTTTGGCAAATCCATTATTTACTAGGACTATCACTGAGTGAAAATTCTACCGTATAAAATATTCCGTCTGATGGCACGCAGTTCGTATAATCCCAGATATTATAACCTTTAAAACCAATTAACGACGAGCTATACCACACGTGTCTGTCACGCGTTAAATGTAAGTGCCTAATTCTTTAAAGCATGCGCGCGAAATTATTCAACATTCCATATATGAATTTCGCATCAAATACCATTCCATATACGCGCTTGGAACTCCGCTCCTTATTGGTCCATTAATTTGAAACAACCAATAACAACCCCTGGTGCGAAATAATATACGGAATGTTTAGATGCGCCCCGTTGCCTATGTGGATAGGCCGTTCTTCCCAAGAGCCCAATTTCCTAGTATCTAGCCAAAACTCGACTAAACTAGAAATTGTAGACTGAGTAACATTTAGTAATTTAATGACATAACGTGGTGACCGGCATTCTTCTAATAACGTTACAACCCTAGAAGCATCACTCAAGAATCCTCTATATCTACTATGTACTAGGTAGTATATTCATTATTAGAAGTAAAACTGAAGGTAATATCACCTTTTTACCTCGAGTAATATGCCTTGTATATTTTACTACAATGCTGATTTGAGAAAGAATTTATTCCCAAACCAATATTCTGCTAGACTGCTATTACTCAGAGACTTAAAAAGGGGGTCCCTCGATCAATAGGTCCGGCACGTCTGATTTTTTATATGTTGTTCGAGATGATTAGAATAAAACAATTCCAAACTTCCGTCATCCCCACCCCTGCTCTCGCTTGGGGAGGGGGAAATAACCATCAAAAATCGCACTTTTTCCAGTTTTTGGGCTATAACCCCATTGTTATGCTTTTTAGCGCAAAACGTTTCTTGCAGACGTTGTAGTATACGAAATTTCCTACAACATTGATATCGTGCTTTTTTGTACAACCACTAGAGACGGAGCTATGGAGCGCTGAAGAAAGGGTAAAATCGTAACTTTGACAACTTTTTCACATTCCACTGCAAAATCGTTAGCATCGGAATATGAGGCCATTTCAATCGTGATCGAGGATATTGACTTGCTCGTTCTACTCATTGGTACTTCACCTTAGACTAGCAATGTTTACCTTCGCAAACCTGCGAGAGGAAACTCGACAGATGCATTTTACTCCACAATATCTTACAAATTCCCCTCACCAGAAAACGTTATCCTCCTTCACGCGATAAGTGGGTGTGACACTACATCCAACATCGTCGGGTTTGGCAAGAATATATTTTGTATGCTCTTCCACAGGAACCCTATTTTAGTGAAGATCGCCTAGGAATTCATGGGTCCAGATGTCAGTCTCGCAGACATTTCAGAGGCAGGGGAACGGATTCTGGTGGCTCTGTATGATGGGGAGCAAGATCAATCCATCACTGCCATGCGCCACACCAAGTTCTTTAGCAGCTCAACAAGGCCCAATCTGGCCAAGCTCACACTCACGTCAAATGCGGCACACTATCACTAGCTTAGAACTTACCACCAAGTCATGGCGTTGATGGGAAAGCCCAAAAGCTCATTGGATTGGGGATGGTCCAGGAATAGCAGAGGCCGGTGCAGACAATGAGGTGCAGACAACAAGGAATGCTCCTCTATCAGCCTTGCTGAAAACAGTCTCATGCAAGTGCGTCACAGGATGCATGAAAGGGTATGGCTGTAGGAAAACTGGCCTGGATTGCTCCAATTTATGCAAGCATTGTTGTAGGCAATCCTGCGAGAACAGGCGAGCTTTCCTTCTCGATGATGACGACGAAAACGACATACAGGTTGAGGAACTTAATTGCCCACTAGTTTTAAGCCTCGGATTTATTATATTGGCGAATTTATTTAATTACCTTTCTTTATGAACACTTACTTTATGCATTATTATAATAAATAATTTGAAAAAGAATGGTGGAGACTTGAATGGTGAATGGAATGGTGGAAATTGAACCTAAATTGAAATCGATAAATAATTGATAAATGAAATCAAACCAATTAGATCAATTGATCATTATACGTATACACATATATTATTATTTGAAAACACTATTGTGAATTATAGAATATATTTCAAAGTCACTATAATTGAAAATATCGAACCTAACAGCATTTTCGGGGTCAACTTGAAACACGGCATTTTCTCGTTTTCTCGTAAATGACCCCCCACTCCTCGGCATTGTTCATAAGATTTTATTGGAAATATGTATTATAAAGGTAAAGAAAAAGGTAAAACTTTGATTATGGGAACTTATAATCATAATCAAAGGTTATGGGAACGCTACAACCAAGTCTTCCATGGCTCTTTGCGCTCCAAAGTGGGGTTAATGTGAAAATTTTGCTAGTCAAGATGTTGACCTTTCTTTAGCGCTCCATAGCTCCGTCGCTATTGGTTATAAAAAAAAGGTACGAGAAATCAATATTGTAGGTGATTTTATCGTCTACAACTTTCACGGGAAGCGTTTTGCGTTAAAAAGCACAACAAAGGAGTTAAAGCCCGAAAACTGCCGATTTTTGATGGTTATTTCCCCCTCCTTAAGCGAGCTCAGGGGTGGGGCTGACGAAAACTTGGTATTGTTCCCTTCTAACCATCTTGAACAACATATAAAAATACCACACTTGCCGGTCCTATTGCGCGAGGGAATTCCCCTGACGACTGGAGTACCTATATTAGATTACTATACGATATAAATAATATACCTATGTAAATATAAACATTGTTCATGTTTTAAACGTATCCTCATTAGCAGCTCATTCTTAAACATAATTATAATCATGCAACAAATATAGATCACATTCTACTGTGTCCACAGCAGCTGAAGTAACTCCTGCGAATAGATATATATCTTTTCCCTGGTAATTCATATATCGACTAGGTTACTATTATAGGTGGCGAATTAACTATACTAATTTCCGCATTGAAAAATGTTAATATATTGTTTTCTGTTTACATCGTACATACATGATACCTATGTAATAGGTAATGGACAGACATTGTAACTGATGATGTCAATTTTTGCTTCATCCTCGGCAAATCTATTATCGACATAATCAATTCGGTTGGCATGTGCAACTATAACAACATATTAAACATATATTGCTTAGAATAAATTGTAATACTAGTAAAATATATTGGAAACTGAAGTCAAAGGTCATGTGTATTAAGTACAGATATAACTACTCCATTTAAAAATTTATTTCTGGGCTGACGCACCTAGATCAGTTTTGGGTCAAATGTCAACATAAAAAGTGATTTTATTGAACACTGTATTCTGTGTAGATATTTTTTCTGTGACATACTCGTATTTTAATATATCCACCACAATATATATATATATATATATATAGATATATATATATATATATATATATATATATATATATATATATATATATATATATATATATATATATATATATATATATATATATATATATATATATATATATATGTGTGTGTGTGTGAGGGTGTGTGTGTGTGTGTGTAAGATACCTTAAGTAGATTTGATTAAGCCCAATCACCTCTAGTAGAAATAAATGTTTGGTTTTGAGATATAAAATTATAATGTTTTTCTCTTAACGTCACACAGATGGACACAAAGGGCTTTGAAATATTTTGATTTGAAATTATAGTAGGTGCCTATGAAATTTAATTCCAACTGCTTAATAGGCCATATTTTTATAAACCTATATAATATGCGTTTTTTATGTACATACCCAATAATAGCCGTTTAATGTTTAACATTTTAAAATTAATTTAAATATAATTCATTACAAAATCACCTCATAAAATCATAATATTTGCACGTACAGCAGGTATTATAAATGATACAGCTATATTACAAAATAAGAAAGGGAATGTTTTTATTACTACCTACCTAGGAAATCGCTATTATTCATAGGTACTCATTATTTCCTTAACAAAAAAGTTAGATATCTCTACCTGGTAAATAACACTAATGGAAAATTGCTTAGGTAGATAAAAATTAGGCACTTTCTACTTCTTTGATAGATATTTCGGCAATATAGCCTTGATATTTTAAAATACCTACTTAAAAAAATAAAACGGTCACCATAATATTATGAACTATGAACTGATTATAGGTAGATAGGTTCAGCCACATCTTAAGTAGTGTTTACTACAGCAGCTCTCATTACGACTAATCGTATTATTAGTTGCATAACTACAAGTTTTGGCTTTTGGTATTATCGCTGATTGAAGGATCTCCTTCAATCAACGGTATCACCAAGTGTTCTGGTATTACCATACGTCAGGGTATGTTCACGGTATCGTATCAGATATTTATATGACTGTGTATAGCCTGTATGGCATAGCCATAACTATTTGCGATATGTAATTGCCTATAACCATTATATATTATCTATATTAGCTCAGTCAACACCCGTAAGTCTCTTGTTTGTATTTACGTGTATATACAGTTGCATAGAGTTGGTTCTTGATTTTCGGTTTCATTTTGGGTTTCATTGTTTCAATCAAGAAAACTTAAAAGATAATATAATGAATATTGTGCATGTTTTGCACTAGTGGCTGTAGTGGTGTTTTCCCTATTCCTTGCTTTGAAACATTATTCTGGGATTTAGATAATGCAGTAAGATAGTTAGAATAACCAATAAATCAATAGGTATTTTACCTAATATCGTCACTGATATAAATGTAGTTGACATATCTGTTGACATAGCTGTAGTCCGTGGTAATTATTTATTGAACTATCAGCATCTTCAAAAGCCTGCTTTACAAAAGTTCCCTCATTCTTAAACCGGTTGCACAACATTAAAGCACTTGTAATATCCAGGTAAATTAATGCATGGTACATAGTAATTAAATATACCCTATAGATGCTCTAGATATGCCCTAGATTTTAACTCTTGTAACTACACAACCGATGATTACACGATGAAAATAATGTTTTGTATGCTCTAGATATGCCGTAGATTTTAACTATTTTAACTGCACAACCGATGCCGATGGTTACAGGACGAAAATAATATTTTGTTAAAGATAATTCCATTAGCTTTATTTTCTGCTATCGATTATATGCAAAAATATTTGAAAAAGTTTTCTATGGACTTTTCCAATATGGCAGCCAAATCAGGGACCGACAGATAGTCCAAATTTAGTAATCCGACTACTTGTAGCCCATACATAATACGCTGTGGTACAATTTAAGTTGGAAACAATTTCATAATAAAAATCTAACTTATTTCTTTTATAACTATAATTAATTTTGAATGTCATAGCCGCGGCAGTTTCAAGTTAGACCCTTATGCCTAAAAAATCACCTAGTTTTTTTGTAGATTCTATTTAAAGAAACCCAGAATGCGTTTTTCTAAAATGTACATGGACGAACTGCGCGAAGTACGTATAGTGAGTTGTCTATCTGCCAGGGAGGCGCGGGCGGTTTCGAATTGGAGTATTATTAATCAAAACTCATGGTCTTGATCGTCCAAATACGTAACACCAGAAATATGACTGCAGTTGCTACCATCATTGTCATACTCATCAGATGATCCTGTATTAACAGTATATGAAAGACTATCAAATGCGGAGTGAAAAATGCCTTTTCTATAATTTTCTTAATATCTATTACTCTTTGACACAAGTATTGCGCCACACTTCTTAAGAACTATCTTAAGAAGTATCCTCAAATTTTTTTCTTGCCAATGCTTCTACATCAGCCAATTTGAAAGTGACATTATGACTAGCTACTCACCGCTTAACTATGCACAATACATTTTCAACAAAAGCGTTGAATTCAGGTCTATAAGTTTGTCCATATGGTATTCCGGAAGCTTGGTTTTATTTTCTTAATCAATCTTTAATCAATTTTTTTTCATTTTTTATCAGTTTTGCAAAAATTATATCTGGGCTGCTGTTAATAACACCAGTTGCACCTCTTCCAGCCTTGCGAAAACCATTTAATGCATTTTCTAAACTAGTTGCTTTCTTATATGCGCTTACAAAAAACTTTGCTACCTGTGTGTGGGTAACAACTCGGCCAGGATTGGCCTTTAGCCACTTTGCAGTGTCGTAATAAAAAACTGTTAGAGGCCCGTATACACATATGTCTAGGGGTTTGAGTCGATGAGTGCAGTGCGGTGGCAGACAAAATAAATTTATACCGTTTTTTTTTGCACACCTCTACCTCCCAAGCAGCATGGTGACGTCATTATTACGTTCTTTTATGGTGATTTTTGGTCTAACATGTCAAGTGACCAATATGAAGCTGAACATATGACGTCATTTCTATGTCGTCTTTAAAACGTCACTTTTTTCTCGTCATTCAGACGTACCTTTTTAATCTAATGTTACTAATCCTTAAGACGTCATGAATTTGACGTCAACTTGACGTCATATTTTCGGCGAACAATTTTCGTCCCTTTGATTATACTTATTTGTCTACAATAATTAATGTCATGTTAAGTTTGAGACATTTCTAAATTTAAAACATAAAGGGCACTTCAACGGTGATAATGTAATGTTTAGAATGTAATTTATTATCAGCAATCATTTTATATCGGAACAAAGGATTGTTCCGATTGTTGTCGATTTCCGCATTTTCTTGAACAGTAGGAAATTGTCAATTACTTGAAAAAAAACATACAAATTAGCATAAGCCAGACAAAGACGCACAATAAAACATAAAATAAAGCCTCTACCTCAGCCAGCGCTGCCAGATGTAGCATTATTTTCGAAATTTATGAAAATATGATAAATACTACCTTTTTACGTATTTCTTAACTATAAAACACATAATTTGCTATTTGTCTTATGTGCTATAAATATCCATTTGACAACGCATCGCTGGACACGTGACTAAAATTAACCAATAGAATGCTATGCGTTCTCGATAAAATGAAAATGGTTGTCGGAGGCGTATTATTGTTTTCGTGTTTTTTGTAGTTTTTACTGTTTTCCCTGCATGTATTTTGGAAATGGCGTCAAATAAACGTCAGTTAATGACGTCATTTAAACTTCAAATAAAGGTCATTTGGCTGTGACATTTTCTCGTCATTTTGACGCCTCTTTTGTAGTTCTTTTAACGTATTTATGTCCTAAAAACTGACGAAATAAATACGTCATAATAACGACACCATGCTGCCTGGGCTTGCAACACCTCCAGCCCTTTGTGACTACTATGTCCATCAACCACTAAAAGTACTTTTGAGTCAACAGATGGGCTAACGTTATGAACAAAATGTTGGAGCCATTTTAAAAATATGGCCTTATTAACCCAACCGTTTTTCTGACAAAACTGTCGAATCCTGGGGGAGTATAGTCCATTAAATCTGCCTTCATTTTCTTTCTGGGAAACACAATAGCAGGTGGAACATATTATGTCCCAATTGTATTCTGGACACTTATGACCATAAAGTGTTTCCCTCTTTCTGCACTTGATAGAAATCCAACCTGTTTTTTTACCTTTTGTAGCAAAGACTCTCACTGACTTTGACTGCACAGCGGAGAAAACACTTTCATCAACATTCCAGATACTTTCTGCAGAAAGTATATCATTGTTATCTAATACTTCTGCCAAACGTTTAAAAAAGTCCTTGATCCTCGGCTTATTGGATGCCTGTGCTCTGGCAGCTGAAGGCAACTCTAGTTTGCGAATACTTATTGATGGATTTCTTTGGAGAAAGTTTTTTTACCCAATTCTATCCTGTATCCATACCGTTTTCCTTATTAAATTTTTGTGGTATGCCAATCCGCGCTTCCAGATCAAAGGCTAATTTTCTTAACGGTTCTCTAACATAGTTAAACCAAAGAGTTCTGGTTTCAAGTTCCTTAATATGCTTAGTAATTTGCTCTTCTATATCTTTATTAAAGGGAGGAACTCGCAGCTCGGCGAAGTAAAGTTGACGTAGGCACGTTGAATGTTTTAGAGGCTCATTTCCAGCCCATTCGTTTTTTTTAACACATGATAGAGCTTTAGACATGTCCTAATCGGTCCACTGGTGCCGTTTACCTTGCTTCTTCTCCATGTCAACACTAATGTAAAACGATACATTAGAATATGACCAGAGTACCTCCGTAATATAAGCATATTGCTCTGTGATGGCACCCTATGCTAACATAAACTACATATAAGAGTGCCCCCATCATATGTGAATATAAAACACTCTGAATTTCCCGTTCCTCACTCAAGAAACTAACAAATACTATACATTTCAGGTTATGGAACTGGAAAACCAATAGGTCCAGATATTTGCTGATGATAATTTAAGGAACAAATCATGCGAAATATAAGTATAAAGTACACCTTATGCTTACCTTGTTTATAAACTTTTGCAGTATGGCACTGAAATATGGTTAAACATAATCTAGCCGTTAAAGTTTGACATTACTATAGTGCTTTCGTTTAATATGCTAACTAATGGAATGCAGTGTTCAGTGGCGCGCGCAATTATCCTAATATAGGAAATAAAATAAAAAACAATAATGTTAACTCATTTTAATTTATAGCAGGGAGCGTGCCCCCCCCTGATTAAGTCTAGCCCTTCAAATATCCCGCGTGAAAAAATGCAAATTCGAGAGGAGTTTTTAGGATTTATGACAATTGATCAAATTGATGCTGAGACCATTACTAATGCAATAAAAGAATTTGTCGAAGATATAAGTATTGATCCTGAGATGGTTGTTCAGCGATGGCGGGTAAAGATGGAGGCATACAAAAAATATTACAGATCAAATTCACTAAAGGACTATATTTTCACTGCCCCAGTCATAAGCTGAATATTGTGGCTAATGAACTAAACCATGTCACGGAAGTGCGAAACATGGTATCAACAATAAAAGATGTTATCAACTTTTATCGTGAATCGGTGTTACGAAGGAAGTATTCACCTAATATCCCTCTCCTTTGCGAAACAAGATAATCCCAAAAGTATAAAAGTATTCTTCGTAGAAAACTTCGTGGTCATTGTAGAAGGAGTCCAGAAACTGTCTGAGGAAGGAAATGCTGCCACCAGAACAAGGTCATTTCAGCTACACTCAGCAGCAACGAAAAGCACTTTTGTATTTTGTGTGTGCCTTATAGCGAAATACTCTGTCTGCCCTATTAGAACCTGTCGTAAACACCCTGCAATCAAAAACTCTTGACTTGGTAAAAAACTCTTGTGTTATTTTTAAACATACAGAAATTCGGTCATTTCATTTGCTCATTTAAAATCTTCTATACGCCATTGATAATGCTTCTTATCATTCTCGTAGAACAAAACAGCTACCCACAACTGCATGGCGGAAAGGGCAAATTAAAGACTGGCTGGAAGAAAGAAACATTGAATACGATGATTCACTACTTAAAGCTGAATTGTTGACACTGGCAAGGCAACATTTTCCAGCTTTCCAGAATCGATATTATGATGGATACTCCGGATACTCCCGTTAAACCAGTCATAATAAATGTAAATGAAGACAGTAGTGAAAGCGACTTATTTTAAGATAGTGAATAGTGGTATGAATTTCTGATGTGAGTTTTTGTGAAGAGTGCTACTAATAAGTGACAGTGAAAAATACTAATGTTAGTGTAACTATATGTGCAAATAATAACATATCCCGCAAATTGGTGAGTTAATTTGTTATAAATTTTACTAACAGTCTTACCTATACTAATAATAAGTAACCTAACCACGTTCTATCCTGGCAAGGGGCGCTCTTACCTCCC
>CAXKVY010001197.1:0-23554 GCA_964058915.1 Tetropium fuscum | reverse complement strand
GGACATACTCAAATTGTATGTAAAAAATTCTTTCTAAGAACGCTTGGCTACAATGAAAAAAATGATAAGTTCATAACAACAATGTTAAAAAATTCGTCATTGGAAGCAATAACACCAAAGTCGGACAGACGAGGTTCAGTGCAGCCGGCAAATAAAAGTGATCGTGAAGTTCTACGTCAACATATATTATCATTCCATCCGTGTATAAGTCATTATAGGCGACATCATGCTCCTAATCGTTTATATCTCCCAAGTGACATCACGATTAGAAGTATGCATACGGATTACACTAATCAGTATCCTAATAAAAAAGTGACCTACTACACATACCGAAAAGTGATGTCTGACATGAACATTAGCTTCGCGAAATTGGGACACGAGGAATGTGATACATGTATGGAGCATATCCAGCATTTAAAATCACGTGATGAGGTCGTCCAAATTGATGAAGACTCTGACCAAGATCGTAATCCTGAGATTGGCAACCCCGGTTCTATTAATCCTAACTCCAGAATTGATTCAAATCTGTCAGCTCTTGAATCATCTTCTAGAAGATATCAAGCTACTTGTATGCCCTGTAAAGAATGGCTGAATCATTTTGAAAAAGCTAAAATAAGCAGAGCTGCATATAGAAAAGATTTAACACAAGGAACTTCCGCAAAAGTGGTAAGAAGTGTCGACTTACAAAAGGTGATAATGTTGCCTCGTAAACCAGGGAGTAAAAAGGCATGTTTCACTAGGAGAATTGTGGATTTTCATCTGACATTTGCTATCATGGAAGATCCGGAACGCAAGAAAGAAAAGAAAAAAAATATATCTCTTCTGTGGCATGAAGCCGTAGCAGGCAGAAAGGCAGAAGAAATAGCCTCTGCATAAAGGCGAAATCCAGAAAACCAGATAGGCCGTTACTTTGCGATGTATCTGCCGTTCAGTTTAGACGAGACAGCCGCTATCTTTTTTATAAAAATAATCTTAATGATGATAATTTTAAAGAATATAATTTTCTTAAAGATAAATTTCAATTAACCATTCCAGAAAAGCTAAGAAATAATCCTAGAGGAATTTCACCACAAAAGAAACAAAGCATAATTTCAGAGTTATGTCCAATTATACCTGAAAACAGACGGCCATTTTGGTTAACGCTAACTGAAAATGATGTGGAAGATTTAATTGACAACTTTGAATAATTTTATTTACCTATTTCTGTTCTTATTAATATCTTAAATTTTGTGTACCTATTTTAAGTTTTTTATTTTTTTTAAAATTCGTGTTCTTTAATAAATATACTTATTTTTCACTCCTTGAGTCGTTTTTTCTTTTTCAAATTTAATATTATCATTAGTTACTGCAAAAAATATTAAAGCAAAATAATGATTACTGTTGAAGCAAACAGCAGTAAGTGAGCAAAAACAAGCAAAAACACTAAAAATACTAAATTTAATATAATGCAAAAATAAAAGAGCCTTTTTTATTTAATTTACACGTTTGGTATTAAATATTTGAGTTACAGTAAACAACAGCTGATACAATGCACTAAAATGCGATTTTTTCGACTTCTTTATTTTTTCACTTACTGCCTTTTTCCTTCTCAGGGCAGTATTAGTATTATCCTCCCCTAATAACAGCTACAAAAATGTACGTATTAGCAATAAACGAGGTAGTTTATAGTTTGATTCGGATACGTATTAGCTCTTTTAGTACTTTTTTCTACTACTGTGACAATTGAGTTCATTATGCATCGGTGGGTGGTGATACATAAAAAGTATATTAAATTTAGATATAATTTGCTCCCAAGCAACATGATTGCTTTTACTAAGACAGACTTTATATAACATCATGCAAGAATGTGGGCCTAAGGACGATTTTTAATATCTGGAAAATCTCGAGACAAAATTGTAAAATTGAGTAGAGAATATGAGCTTCTTCAGCGAGCTTAATATAATAAAAAAAAATACCGACATTGACGTAGCAGAGGCAACATCTTGATATTATTCTATATATATATATATATATATATATATATATATATATATATATATATATATATATATATATATATATATATATATATATATATATATAGAGAAGAAGTGAGTTAGTGGGTTTGCAGAATTGTGATAGACAAGTTGACACATCTCCTGAAGCCATGGGGGTAGATTTAGGGAAAGGAATAGTGTAAGTAATATTAATTTGTTAAATAGTGTTCCTCAAAGGTGTCACAGTAAAAGTATGAATAAATAAATAAGTTAGTTGTAGTGAGAGAATCTGGTTTTATTAAAACTAACCCGAGCCCAAAAAGTTACGAGAAACGTAACAATATATATATATATATATATATATATATATATATATATATATATATATATATATATATATATATATATATATATATATATATATATATATATATATATATATATATATATATTCTATATATATATATATATATATATATATATATATATATATATATATATATATATATATATTGTTACGTTTCTCGTAACTTTTTGGGCTCGGGTTAGTTTTAATAAAACCAGATTCTCTCACTACAACTAACTTATTTATTTATTCATACTTTTACTGTGACACCTTTGAGGAACACTATTTAACAAATTAATATTACTTACACTATTCCTTTCCCGAAATCTACCCCCATGGCTTCAGGAGATGTGTCAACTTGTCTATCACAATTCTGCAAACCCACTAACTCACTTCTTCCCAGCTTGCTATCTGATAAAAGCCAGTCCGGCAGATTCACCATTCAATAAGTTCAGTGTTTTCTACTTCATTTAAAGTTCCATTCCAAATATCTTTACTCCACAAATAAACTGTACTTACTAGCTAATGCCAATAAATGATATAAGATACCTTACATCCTTTATAGGATCCGGAATTTATTCATTATTAACATGGAACTTATTTGACTTTGTAAAATTTATAATTATTATGCATTAATTTACTATTCAGTGTGATTTCTAATTTGTTGCCAAAATATGTTTATTTTTATATTTAGTTATATTTGTGACAATATATATATATATATATATATATATATATATATATATATATATATATATATATATATATATATATATCTGACCGTAATAACCCTAAAGTTAAAATTTTATTGACCTGCTATTCTAATAGTTTTTGCGGTCCCTTCTACATAAAACATTGAACTTCAGGTTAGCATAAAGCCATGTCCATCAAGGCATCATTTGGGGTCACAATCGATCCCATATGCCCTTTTATTACTTACAAGTGGCGAATTCCGTCTGGAATCCTTTTCAATTCACGTTCAATAACACTACTGCTGGGATTAGATATCCATGATTCACACTGGCTGACACCAGCGACTTCACCAATTTATCGGTAAATACCATTTATATTGTGCAAACAGTCTTATTAAATACCCTCTACCATTATGTTATTTTAATATATTGAGATTGGCTTTACTGGTGATATCTCCTTTATTCAAAAACAAAAAACCTTTTAACCCTCTCGACCTCGGGAGCTGAACGTAACTTTGTCAAAAATCCGGAGACCAGCGAAATTTTACTTCAATATAAGTTTTTGTCGATTTTGATCGTGAACTGCTCTTTCGAGAATAATATAAAATATAATATTTTTGTACAACTGTCAAAAAAACTTTTCATTTTTGCATCTCATGCGTAAATGTTTACTTTTTTTCACCGTGAAAAAAAGTATCTTTTTTTCACGGTGAAAATAATTAACAAAAATAAAAAATATAGAATTTTCCGGTTAATTCTTCAAGTACAAGGCTAATTTTATATGTAATTTTTTAGCAAAATTCTGGGAAATCTGTTCGATAGAAAGAAAATTGTAGAAATCTCAAAAGCTGCTAACTTTACCCCCTGCAATAATTTTACATAACTGGGTATGACAAAATTTAGGATGTTCTATTTGAAAGAAAAAGTTTTCGCCGTTAGAAATTAGCTAAATGTGGCATGGAAAATGGAACTTGGTATATTATTTTCGGTTCTATTTTAATTGCAGAACTTAGACCACTCTATGTTCTTATGCTGTGTCAAAAACTAAATTTAGATATACAATATTAAAAAAGTTATAAAGCTCCGTCCGGACTCTTCTACTACTCATATTGCTATTCAGTATTCAATATGTCAGGCATCATTATAATAAAAACGTATCTGAATATTGGTATATTTTTATCTTCAATCATGATCCCAAACGCGACGAACAGTATCACCATAATATTTACTGTGGATTTGTCTGCAATCATAATATTTTATATGCCAACATATTGTTTGTTGTTATTGAACCTCAAAATTTTGTCATTAGATAATTAAAATATTAAGGTGCAAATGGGACAACATGTTCATTCAAGATCTCTATGTATCTAACTGCATTTAGAGATTGCCGTGGTGGAAACACAAAAAATTCTGTACGGGCATCGCTGGTAATTCCACCCCATACCATTAGTGAACCACCGCCAAAACCCTCCCCTTCACTGAACATACCATCCTCGTATCTTTCCCCACGCCTTCTCCAAACCCTGCGATGCCCGTCTACTGATCTCAACATGAATCTTGATTCGTCAGAGAATAAAACTTGAGACTATTGCAACTCATTCCAAACGAGATGAATTCGAGCAAAATCCAAACGAGCTACTCGATGTCGTCGAAGTAATCGCATTCCAATAGCAGGTCTTCTTGCGATAAAACCGAGACTACTGAATCTCCGACAAATTGTTCGATCTGATACAACTGTTCCTCGTGCGTTTCCTAAATTTCGGTTTGTGATCACAGCTGTTTGATAGGGATTCCTCGATATTTGCAGACAATTAAATCGATCGTCAATATTTTGTATAATCCTGGAACTATTCGAACCTGGACGTCTGCTGTATTGGCCCGTTTCTCGGTAGCGCTGGATCGCTCTTCGAACAGTTGTTTCTGGTAGACCAACAATACGAGCTGCATATCTTTGACTCCTTCCATCTCCTACCAAAGCTACAACTCTAGCTACTTGAATTGGACTAATTTGCACTGGCATTTTCTTTTAGAACGTTAACTGAATTTTTTTTTCAAGAAAATTTCAACTGAATCTTTTGACGTTTCAGTGTTAACCGTTACCATAGCCTCCTTGTTAAATATCAAACTTAATAACACCGTTTCATCGAAAATGTCGCATCTTCGTTGCTGATTGGGCTAGAGAGGTGATTTAAAAAAGAGAATATTGATAAAAGAATGGTAAACATCGTGACCAACCTAAGAAATCAATACAAGTAAAATTTCACTCCACAGCGACAATCAAATTTCGTGTCAAAATCAGAATCGGTTTTTAAAGGCTGTACATAATAAAAAATACATTTTTTATGGAAAGCCAATTACAAAATAGTCATCCGCAAGAAAATCTCTTTCAAACAAAAAAAATTATCAAAATCGATCGGCTGGTTTAGAAGTTATTGAACAACAATTTGGGACAAAATCTAGGTGCGCCACTTTTTATGTCAATACTATGTCAATACTATGTCAATACTAACTACTACGTACTTATTTCGAACGTTTTAGGCAGAACAAACGAGAGTATGGCAGTATCGTATAATATGGCGGAGGTGCCGGTTATTTACTAGAATGGCTTTTAAAAAGTGTTCTTTCTTGCGCCATAGTCTGACTTAGTTAAAATGCTTCTGGGTCTTATACAACAAATATATTACTCATGAAATATATTCGTCATTTATATTATACAAAATTAGGCCCCAAAAACCGAGCCTTATGGAAAATGTTAGAGACTTGTTCATTGACACAAACTTTCTTTAATATATCCTGCTATCAGATGGTTATATTTAAAAAAAAGCAAGCTCAAAATTTAAAATAAATCGAGATCGAAATCAAGATGAAAATGGAACAAGAAATATAAAGTAGCTATTCGGCATGGAGACACAGATGTTAAATCAGCAAGTGGAACGAGATCTGGTTCTGAACTGTTCAATTTCAGAGAATACTATTTTCTCTATGGAAAGAAAATAACAGCATAATTCCTTGTAACGCAGAGAACATAAGAAGCCAACAAAAATTAAGAATTCACTGGAAGCAACACAATATTGCTGTAAATTACAGAATTAAAAAAAGTAAACTTTGAAAAGCTGTTGGATATACATAAGCCATTCTAGTGTCATATTATGACAAATTATAAAATAGTTATTTTTGTATTAAGTGCGTAAGATGAGTGTTTTTTTAATGGCACACGAGAGTGTTAATTTTTGTGCAAGAATTCTCTCGAATGTGCCATGAAAACACGAATTTTATACACGAAATACAAACAACATTTTTTGTAAAACTGTAAATGTGAATTTACATCGTCTGAAATATATTAAAAATAAATACTTCCAATACATCTTGACGTGGTTTTTTGTCCCGATAAGTTATCGCTTTTAAACGACTGTTGTCTTGAAAATATTATTATTATATTAAAGTATATTAGTTTTCTCTAAAATCGTATTCAAAAATTTTTCCTCTCTGAAAAAAATAAGTCCAAAATAACTAAATAATACTTCTCTTTTCCATATATGTTATCCTTAATGTTATTAATACTTCCAATACAGTTTTACAGCATCCAGTGGTCTGTCTGTGTCGTTACTATAGAGATGGTTTGTTGGCACCGCGTATTTGACTGTTTGACTGTGTTTGCTCGTAGTTGCTTCCATTTCAAGTTATTTTCAAGAAGATGGATGTTGATTATGATAGTGGTAATGATACCTCATCAGATATATCTGAGAAAGCAAATGCAATAGTATCTAATATGTTACCAGCCAAATCCAATTTAGTATATGAGAAAACATATGACCAATTTCGTGAATGGTGAGACAAGAAACATGTAAAAAGGGTTTCTGAAAATGTGCTTATATGCTATTTTGAGGGAAAATCAAAAATTATAAAACCTCCTACCTTATGGAGTGTCTACTCAATGTTGAAAAGTACATTGAATGTTAAGAAAAATATTCATATAAGGAAGTTTTCAAAATTGGTCAACAAAAGCGTCGGATGCTGAGGAAATAAATCTAAAGTTTTATCAAGGGATGATATCAATAAATTTATTCAAGATGCTGATAACAAAACAACTTTATAAGTTGCAAGGTACATATATAATCATAATTAATTTCCATATTTTTATTTGTAGGTTGTCCTAATTTTGGGTATCAGCGGTGCTTGTCACCGTGAAGAATTATTACATATAACTATTGGTGCCATTGAAGATGATTATTGATTGTTAAAATACCTAATACGAAGACCTATTGCGCAAGAACGTTTACTGTATCAAATTCTGATAATATTGAGATATACCGCAAGTATAGAACACTACGGCCGCCTCATACAAAAAGTAACAGATTATTTTTGAACTATTCGAGAGGAAAATGTATTAACAAACATGTGGGGATAAATAAAATAGGAGAAATTCCCAGCTTGATTGCAAAATGGCTCGAAAAGACATTTATAAGAGCTACACAGGTCACTGTTTTAGGAGAAGATCTCTAACTCTTCTGGCCATGCAGGGGGCAACATTACATCCATGAAACGTCACAGTGGCTGATCATCAATAGAGATGCAGAAATGTCAAGTTTTTTTAGTTTACAGTTGTAAAAAAAAATATTTTATTCAAGATAAATCTGGGACTCCAATTTTAGAAGAAATGAGCTTTCAGAATATCTTAAGTTTATAAATTTCGGTTAAGGCATTTCCTAGATAGAGGCGCTTCGCTAAAAGTGGCGAAATATTATGTTAATTATGTTAATTATAAAATTAATATAAATTATAAAAATTGATGGAGTTATTAACTACCAGAGTTTCGATGATTAGCGAGGTAAATTTTATTTACCTGATCGGACGGTTAGAGGCTTAAATTTTATCACGTAAAATTCCCCATCGTAAGTGGTATAAATAATACTGCCCTCTATTTATAATCTAAATAATCCGCCTCCATAAAAAATATCTACCATCCACCAGGTAAATTTTATTTGCCTGATAGGAAGGTCAGGGGTTAATATTTCCCGTAGTAAGTGCCCTCAGAATTTAAAACCTAAATGATTTATATCAAGAGAGGAATTTCTTGCACGCGGAGAATTGCAAATGTCAGAATATTGTAAAACAAGTAAAACAAAACATCTGTGCCCAATTATTTGGGCACAAATTTGACATAGGCAAAAATTGCAGTTTTGCATATTCCAAATATGTGAAAAATAAAATACTCTTTAGAAAAATGCCCAAAAAAAGGACCGAAACGTTAAGTAATATAATCAGTCGTTTTATTGCTACCATCCCAAAGAAAAACCCTCTAAAAATAAATAAATATAGCAAAGAAATTAGAAGATATATATTGTGATACATTTTATATATGAATATTTTTATATGCCCCATGTTGTGGAGACAATTGTGAAAATTGGATTTATGTATACTTAATTCCCCACGTTATGAGACAATTGACAAGTTTTAAAATATTTGTATACTTAATTATCCTCGTTATGGGCGACAATTGTAAAAAAGTAATATGGATATGAATTGTTATCAAAGTTATGCAGTGATAGCACAGAGTATGAACACTTGACAAGTCTGCTATACTGTCACGATCTCGATACTACTGCTAAATTTCCCTAGGCGCCAGTTCTTTGAACATTTATTTTTATTAAATATAAAAGTTCACTGCTGAGCATGAGTCCTCTATTATCTAGTAGGGGAAGTTCAACTAGGTTGCTTCGAATATTGAAACTAATTTGCTTGCAACTGATTATTGGTAAATTTTATGGAGACTGACATGTTTAAAGTTATTTAACCCTCCAGTGGTGACGTAACATATTAGTACACGAGTGGTGATGTCGGTCTGTGGGACCGATAAGAGTATATTTATATTTGGAGGGGGTATTTTAAACTATTTTTATCTATATATATATATATATATATATATATATATATATATATATATATATATATATATATATATATATATATATATATATATATATATATATATATATATATATATATATATATATATATATATATATATATATATATATATATATATATATATACACTCCCCGGCACAAAATTCCGTCACCCTAAAATTTTGCCCAATTTTGATGTTTTATAACTTTTTTATTTTTCATCTGATTTTCATAAATTTTTTACCAGTCTGTAGATCAGTTCATTGTGTGTCTTTTTTATTATTGTAATAAGTCATATTTTTCGTCCAGGCAATATTATACAGGGGTAAATCAAAGTGTTGTTTTTTGTCGTAAACTCAAAACACCCTGTGGAAAAATTGAGGCGAATAATTTTGTTTACAAACTGTTTGCTGCCATCTTAGACATATTGTAAACATTTTGTTTTTTGATTCATCCCATTATCTCATTTCTTCTGCGAGCAGCAAAATTTTAAATGAAACGCTGATTTCAAGCTTATTTTTATTAACAAAAACATCCACTAGGTATATCACAAAATTAATTAACAAAGACAAATTTTAATAACGTGTATGTCCTCCTCTCGCAGCAATGACAGCTTGCATTCTTCGTGGCATCGAATTAATAAGATTACTTATTCTGTCTTGAGGAATAGCCTGATATTCTTCTGTCAGCGCCAGCCGTAAGTCTTGCAAGGTTAGTGGTTGCACAGGACGGCGACGGAGTGCTCTTTTAAGAACATCCCAAAGATGTTCGATTGGGTTGAGATCCGGGCTACATGCGGGCCAGTCCAACCTCATCCAGATATTCGCTCACTACCCGTGCAACGTGAGGTCTAGCATTATCATGCATTAATGTAAATTGGTTCCCAATGAAAGGAGCAAATGGAACAACAATTTCTTGGAGGATTTCCTCAATGTAACGGTGGGCGGTTAGTGCTCCATTTTCAACAAATACAAGGTCAGTACGTGCATCGGTAGAAATACCCGCCCAAACCATGACTGAACCACCGTAATATTGCAGTCGCTCAGATATGGTGCAGTCTGCATATCTTTCATTTCTACGTCTGTATACCCGTTCACGACCATCCGGCGACCTTAAACAAACCCTGGATTCATCTGTGAATAGTACGTTTCCCCACTGTTCTACAGTCCAGTCAGAATGCGCTCTTGCAAATCTCAGTCGGTGTTGTCGATGCCGAGGAAGCAATTTTGGACATACTGCTGGCCTTCGTGAATGCAATCCTGCTTCTAACAATCTTCTACGTATCGTTCTTTCACTTACACTTACTCGACGTACCATTTGCAAGTCATTTTTTAGATACACAGCAGTAGCTCTTCGATCTCTTAAAGAACTCATAATGACAAAGTGATCCTCAGCTTGAGTGGTCATTCTCCTTCTGCCAGAGCCTTGCCGCCTAATAAAGTTTCCCGTCTGTAGATACCTATTCCAAACATCACAAACTGTAGACCGCGCAATTCCCAGAGTACGGGAGACATAACTCTTATTGCGGCCATCCTCTATTAAGGCAACAATTCTACCTACGTCTGCTGTAGTTACCATGATGACAACACACTAAATTAACTGTACTGTCAAATATTCTGTCACAATAACCGCGTATTTAGCCAACGTCGATGTTTTTTAATTAAAAATGATAAAATTAACAGCGTTTCATTTAAAATTTTGCTGCTCGCAGAAGAAATGAGATAATGGGATGAATCAAAAATCAAAATGTTTACAATACGTCTAAGATGGCAGCAAACAGTTTGTAAACAAAATTATTCGCCTCAATTTTTCCACAGGGTGTTTTGAGTTTACGACAAAAAACAACACTTTGATTTACCCCTGTATAATATTGCCTGGACGAAAAATATGACTTATTACAATAATTAAAAAGACACACAATGAACTGATCTACAGACTGGTAAAAAATTTATGAAAATCAGATGAAAAATAAAAAAGTTATAAAACATCAAAATTGGGCAAAATTTTAGGGTGACGGAATTTTGTGCCGGGGAGTATATATATATAAAAGAAAAAGAATACATCAAAATAATATATATAGCTACATAGAATAGATATGAAGTATTTGGTAAATAACACAATAATTATGTTAATCGTCATGTGTCATGTTTCTTTGGAAGCAATCGTCACAAACTATTGTACTATGTTCTAGGCATACAAACTTCTTACAACATTTACAGAAATAGCGAGTTTTTCTATTCTTCTTGGAACTGCAGAAAAAACATCGACCTGATTCTTTTGTTTCTGTGGCAGTACTCGGCTCAGTATCAATGCGGCAAATTTCACAAATGCGACTGCGCATTGTGCGAGGAATATATTCTGAATAAGCGCGTACTTTCAGGTGTTTGTTCATAAGTGCAAAAGATAAATTTTCAAGGAAGTGGCGACGCAGAGTATTGTCCTTGGGATTGTTTCCGTGAAATATTATTTCCGAATTTATTGCCGAAATATTGAGAAGACTATAAAAAATAACCATGGGCCATCGTCGTGCATTTCGGGCACAATTGTAATTTGCACATAGTTGATCGACAGTATCAACTCCCTCTTTTGTAGAATTGTAATCCATTACAATTTCTGGTTTCCCGGTAACTTCACTTATAGAATCGTCATCATGCATACTGGAAATAAGAAGCACATTTTTGCCTTTTTTCGGTATGTACGATACAAGTGTGCAGTTGTCTCTGTAGGCAAACATGCTTGTACCAACAGGCCGGTTTTTCCCGTTTACAAATTCTGGTGGCAACGCTCGTTTGTTTTTTCTAATTGTACCCCCTGTTGTGATTTTCTGTGATAGTAATAACTCACTCAGTTCCAGGCTTGTAAAAATATTGTCACTAGTCAGATTTCGACCTGTTCCTCTAATTGGCTGACATAACCTATCTACAAGTGCAAGCGCGCTGTTGCTAACAGAAAATGGCCCTTCTGGTTGTTTTCCGACATATACGTCTAAATTGTATGTATGGTACATCTTGGCATCACATAGGGCATAGATCTTGATCCCATATTTGTTCGGTTTACTTGGTATGTATTGCCGAAATCCACGTCGACCTCTAAAGCCTTCGAGCTTCTCATCAACGGTGACATAATGCGACATACTGTAATTATTCCTAAAGTTTCCTACAATGGTCTCAAATAAAATTCTGCAAGGTGCAAGTTTGTCAATAGACTGCCTTTCAGCACGTGTAGCAATGTCGTCGAACCTAAGATATCTCAACAAAATTCTGAACCTTTGGCAAGACATTACAAGCCTAAATATTTCAGGACCCGTGCCATTTGTCTTGAATAAATCCTCGGCATTCAAGTGATTACTTTTTGTGACACCACTGAGTAATAAAATACCCAATAAAGCCTGGATCTCAATTTTATTTGTAGGACGTGTATAAGTCTCTCGGCCATAATTATCAGATGCACTAGATAAATACGTATTTGTGTTTTCTATTATTAGATCTAATACCCCATCATCAAAAAATAAATTAAAAATTTCAAGTGGATCTTTGATGCCACGCGCGAGTCCTTTGACACCAGGCACTTGAGTCACTATATTTTTTGCGCCTCGTCTTTCCATCTTCCGCAAATGATGTTTTCTCCAAATAGTAGTCCCCCCCCTCTTTGCCAGTAAAGATTAATCTATCTTCTCTTTGAGGACCTAGTTGAATTTCAATGTCTTCAAATTCTTGCTCCGTATCTGTACTTTCTTCACATTCTTCGATATTATCTATCTCACCTTCCTCTTCGTTGTCGTCATAATTATTAGTTTTGTCATCACTCTCATCGGACAGACATTCTTCCAACAGACGCTGGAGTTTTTGCTGCTCTGCTTCATAGTCATAATGTTGTAAACACAAAACTTCTTAGAATAATGTGTTGTCCTAAAGTAGAACATAAATGGTGACGTCGGTCTAAGGCACCGAAATGGATAGTAGGTAGAAAACGTGTTACCTCTTCCCTTCTTTGACTCGCACTGCCGCATCCTAAAGCAATAACATTAAGCTAGCCAAGAGTATCGGTTAATAAGTCACGTGATTGGGCCAATACTGAGAAACTAAATCTGAGTCGGTGTGAGAGGCCGCACGTCACCACTGCAGGGTTAATGATATCAGGTTATTTGCCCACTCTTACATGAGAGTAATGATAACTAATAACTATAGAAACTTGGTTGTTTTATTAACAAAAGGAAAGTAAATATGTCTATAAGACAGGAAGTTTAACACACAAAAGTAAATATGTCTATAAGACAGGAAATTTAACACACAAAAATAAATATGTGGTTAGCAAAATTATTTAGAAAAAATGGCAGCATGCTTAAGTGCATACACGCAAATCATAAAACTCTGTGAGTACCTAGTAACATTTTGAAAGAGCTTAATATTAAGACCTACTCCAAACTACGCAATCTTACACTAATTACATGGGCAGTGGGTCTTTCGAACCATGAATTCATACTACTAAAATTATTTTAAAATGTTGTTACCTTGCTACGTTTATATATAATCCTTTCAGTTTCGAAGCACCACAATTTTATTTAAACCGAACTTCACTTTGTTTATTTTTATTTTCATCACACTCATTCCATCTGTCGGAATCACCATCTATCGGAAGAACTTCGTACTACCAATTGGAAAACTGCTTATCCTGGTTCACGATGCTGCCATCTATCGGAATTTCCTTTACTATGGGTACCTACTCGCTACTCTTGACCGTAATTTTTAGGTAGGTATCAATTTAACACGGAAAATTTGGATAACCTTTATCCTCTGCTTACTTTATTTTCTTGGAGCGATTTCTCCTCCTTTTCCTTCCTCGTACACACTATTTTAGTCTCGTACACTCTCCCTGGAGACACCGTGCTTGGAATAACCTATTACCAAGTCAGAACACTATAAATCTTGATAATTTTCTTCTCTACTTGTTTACCCGTTAATAACTGAATACTGTAGCACTTATTTTACTATTGTCTAACTAATTATAATTTATTAATTTTTATAGACACATAAGCGTAGCTGCCGCTTGTTAAAGGACGCTATTGCAACTCTTGAGTTTGTTACTCGTTTCTACGGTTTAGTAGCTAAGTTTATCAATTTAAAACAATCGAAGTTCCTTGACAATGAGTGTTATGTTATGTTACTCTCATATAAAGTGACCAATCATATGTAGCTAATTATTTAATTTATTTAGTTTACCTTAAATGTTGTTGAATTTTGGTTTAAACAGTTTAATTCTCCATTCTACATAGAATTCACACATCATATTCACTTTCGGCAACTCAGTTACAATGTTCACAATACAGTGACCTGTACCCATCTGTACCTCCAACGGTTTGCTTCAGGATTATTAATCCTGACCCCTATTCTGACGTGACGCTTTTACAATTTTACATCCAAATATACCGAGTTTATGTTAGTGTGATATACCATAATGTTTGTTAGGATTTGTCTATTCCGATTAAGTTGAATTTAGAATTTTGCGCCGATAAATGACTTTAATATTATTTAATTTACATACTGGCCAATCAGATGATTTCTCGTACATTGTCTGTGCGATGTGTAGAGATGCTTGCACTCGCGACTGATACTAGAGTTGGGGCTTTATAGATTGAATCTCAGTACACGTATTACTTTATAATTTAACGTGTCTATTGTATTTTAACTCTGTATTTGGGCTCTGGATATTCGTTTATCTCAATATATATATATATATATATATATATATATATATATATATATATATATATATATATATATATATATATATATATATATATATATATATATATATATATATATAGAAGATTATAAGAACAAACATCTCTATATGCAAATAATGTTCATTCTATACCCAAAAATAGGCATTATTGGTTTGCTTTCTAAAAATAGATTTGGAAGCAAACAATATGTTCACATATGTCGTATCTACTCAGTAGGGCACGCGTCTAAAATATATGCCTCGAGAGCCAGTATCGGGAACACCTGATCCTACCCGGTAAAGAAGCCAGAAAGCTTACATAAACTAAATCTCCTAAATAATTTATATATAAACATGCTAATAATGCACCACCTTAATGCGTAGGCTAATGGCAAATATTTGCTGCTATAATTTGTCAAGATATTAGGCCAGCTACTCATATACGTATATAATGGGGGGGAGGGGGCAAGGGATTTAACTCTCCTTCATCGAATGTACGTCAAAACCACCTGCAATGATGACACTTTGTTCTCCGTTATAAATTCAGAACAGTTTTGAATAATATATTCTGTCATAAACTGCAATAAAGACTTTGCTTTTCCCCGATTTTAGGAAATTTCGTATTACTTGTCCTCTTTACGCACTGTCTTTTTACATATAATACATTCCATATTACAGAAATCACAAGTTATAATAACAACTAGACAAAATTTGTAATAATACGCGATTCGGTACAGAGCCACGGGCCATATGCATCTAAAATGTAACACGTTCCAGTAAGAAAACGTCCCTCTAGCTGTGCTGAATAATTTATGCGCCACAAAAAAAATCGTAGCAAAAAAACCGTTAATTCCAGCAGATTTTTTTGCTTACTCAAAACTTCTTTAATGTCTTAGCTTCAAATTTTTCGCAGCATGTATGTAAAAATTTCCATAAATAAAAAAAGTTTGCCGCTTATCGAAAATATAAATACACCTGTAAGGAAGTAGTAAATTAATTGTTATTTAAATACAATAATAAACAATATTCAGTAATGATAATGACACTGTTAGAAGCGCCTAATTCTATACTCGATTTGAGGCTGATAGCTTACGTAGATCTGGAGATGTGACGATGTAAACCTAAAAAAATCTTCGATTTTTTACATTTTTTCGATATAAAAATCCTGTACCACAAAAAATGTCGTTAACACCAATTCTAACTTCCAAGTAACCTGCTTCAAATAGCTCACCATTTCTGTCATTATTTTAAAGTTATGAAATATAACAGTTTTAAAATTCGCCCTGTACACAGTGAGTCCGTAATTTAATATTGACTGCAAGCGTAGCAATATATAAACTAACGCCGTAAAATTGTAAAAACTAATCTACATTTTACACTAATAAACATATAAGTGGGCTATTATGTTGAACTACCCAATAAATTTGGTGTTAACTTATTAAATTTCCTGCAGCATGTTCCTGTATTGTAAATATTTACGACAAATCACTAAAATATTGAAAACTACCGGTTACTAAACAGATATATCATTAAACATGTAACATAAGTCCGTCGTGTGGGTATTTTTCACAGCTTATACTCCATAGAGATACGCTACTACGTTCCGTTATAAATTATCGCCATTATCCTTCCTGAAAGTTGTAGGAAAAAATCTTCAAGCGGATACCTAAATAACCGCGGGCAGAAAAGTGCTCCCATTTACAGCGTAGAATCGATACCGCCTAGAGCTAACGGAGCACAAATGGCTAGTTTTGTTTGAATTTGTACGAATTACTTTGAATAACACTCCTAAAATGGAGATAGAACTCGTGTCAGTGAGTTAAACGAGGGTACATCTGGCTTTAGAGATTTCATTTAATCCAATTCCGCAATCGTTTTTAACGCCACGTCGGATTTCATAAAAGCGAAGGATGAATAATAGTGGTTTTATAGATGGAAAATCAATAAATAAACAATTCAACCTATTGGCTGGGTTTTTAGTTAGTTTAATAGTCCATCAGGAGTTGATGTACCTTTTTAAGTGCATACTCGAGAGGAACAGATAGAGAAAGTATGTTAAAAGCTTTCCCTGGCCGTCGATTTGCAATAAATTATATTATGCGAAATATTAATATTATATTATGCTTCATAACGGACAACAGGAGTTACAAGTACTGTATTGTGCAGATGGCAAAGTTCGACAAAGACGTCTGGTAAAGTTTTAATTTGTGTGCCAACTGATTTGAAACTTCGCAGACGATGGCAAACAGCAATTTTTGGGTGACAAAACACTACAATTCGTTTGAAGCGATCCCTGTAACATAAGTTCAGTTTATAATAATCATTTACAGCTTATATAATATGTATGTGTAGTTAACTGACCGCATATAAGATAGCGCGCAGTTGCCACATGTAATTCTCAAATTTCTCAGTATTCAATTAAACTATCATATTCCACAATACTATATAAAAATTATATATATTATTTATGAATGTCATAAAAGAATTATTGTGCATTCAATAATACATTATAGCCCAAGATGTTAGCCATTTTTACATTTATTTTCGTCTACTTTAAACTATGGAAATTCCCTAAACATTTATTTTTATAGTTAAAAGCGGCAACGCCGCTCTACCGTAGATGGAATACTGGATGCTCGAGCAGTGTATCTCTTTTTAACTTATTGGAATGACGCGCCGTCTGTATTTAGTTTGACAGTCCCTATGGACTCTCAAACGTTCGGATCTCTTACAGTAGCGGGTTTGCGGGTATTGCGCTCATTTCTATAATCTGCAACGGTCATTCGCATTGGTTGAAATATTCGCGTATTCCCGTATTCCCGTATTCCCGGGAAGAACCTGGAAAAACTCGACGTGCTCAATGATAGTGGCAGAATAGAGGAATATACAGACACTCTAATAACAGCCATAAGGAAAGCTTTTGAAAGATCCTGCCCGCTCAGAGTCTCGAGAGCCCCTGGGGAAGCCACTAAATGGTGGTGCCGGGACTTGACGGACTTGAAACAGAGGACAAGGACATCTTTCAATAAAGCAAAACGGACAGAACTTGATTCAGACTGGGACCAATACAAGACCCACCTGAGGGAGTTTAAAAAACTAGTTAGACAAAAACAAAGAAAAGCGTGGAGGAAGGAAATTGAAGACTACTCACAGGCAGCCAGGCTATGTAAAATCCTCACCAAAGACAAAAACCATGATATAGGTATATTGAAAAGGGACGATGGTACCAAGACCAACAACCTTTGCGAAAGCCTAGAGCTGCTCATGCAAACTCACTTTCCTGAATCTGTCACAACAGATAGTAGGGAATGGCCAAATGAAGTCGACACCCAACCAACAAATTCGGACTGGCAAACCGCCAACCAAATTGTAAGTGAAGACAGAATCAAATACAGAGCTTCTCCCCATTCAAATCGCCGGGCATCGACGGTATATATCCAGCACTACTTCAGTGGGGCCTGGATAAACTACTGCCGCACCTGGTTGGGATGTTTAGGATGTGCTTAGCACACCTCTATATCCCAATGACATGGAGAGAAGTAAAAGTATTGTTCATACCAAAAGCAGGGAGGATGGACTATTCCACCCCCAAAGCATACCGTCCTATTAGTATAACTTCATTTCTACTGAAGACAATGGAGAAGCTATGTGAGCGATATCTGAGGGATGTAACATTGACTAACAATCCGGTGCACCCCAACCAACATGCATACACGCCAGGAAAATCCACCGATACTGCCCTCCATGTGATAGCAAGTCGGATTGAGAAATCCCTGGATCATAAGGAATCCACCCTGGGTTTCTTCATAGATATAGAGGGTGCGTTTGACAAGACCACCTTTCCTAAAATCACAGCGGCCCTAACACATAGGAACGTTCCTAATACTGTGAGCAGCTGGATATCCAACATGCTCTCTAAAAGAGCAGTACAAATCAGTGCAGGAGACACTGTCATAAGAGGACTGGTTGCGAAAGGCTGTCCGCAGGGAGGTGTTTCATCACCACTGCTATGGAATCTGGTTCTTGACAGCCTCCTAAACCACCTCAACGTGGAAGGATTCTACACAATTGCATACGCAGATGACTTAACGATACTGCTTAATGGAAAATTCGAAGGAGCTCTCTATCAAAGAATGCAGATGGCCCTAAGAATAATCGAAAATTGGTGTGAGGAGTATGCCCTATCCGTCAACCCCAGGAAGACGGAAATGGTACTCTTTACCAGAAAAAGAAAACTGGAGCCAATGAGAGCACCTGTTCTCCTAAACACAGCACCACAGCAAATTTTGCACCACAGGTGAAATACTTGGGGGTAACTTTCGATGCTAAATTAAACTGGAATCTTCACCTCGAAAGAAGAATAAATAAGGCCTACATATCATACGAGCAGTGTCGCAGGACAGTAGGGAAAACCTGGGGAATGAAACCCAGGGTGGTCCTGTGGATTTACACCGCTATCATAAGACTAATGTTGGCCTATGGAGCTGTTGTCTGGTGGCCCAAGAGTCAACAAATAACAGCAAAACTCAAGCTAGGCCAGGTACAAAGAGTTGCCTGTCTGAGCATAACCGGAGCCATGCGAACAACACCAACGAGAGCAATGGAGTACCAAATAAAAATGAGACTAAAGTAGCAAATAAAAATGGAAAGCGATAAGCAAAAGAAATACTCTATAATAGTGCAATATCGACTCCATACTTTTTTTTTTAATAGAAAACGCCCTAGGGATGTTGAACATTGTAACTAGATTAAATCTATCTAACAATATTTTCCTAATAACTAGACTTTAGCTGTTCAGTAGATAAGTATCCAGTGACACACTCCACATAACACTAATCACTTGGTTCATGTGATAGACATATAATGCTTAGAAATCTAGGCACTATCACTGTCACTACACTAATTCGAACGGTTTTAGTCTCTTTAGCCGTCGAACAAGTCCGTTGTTGTCGAGTAGTGATATCACTTTGACGTTTTCGTGGTTTTCTAGCCTCTTCTGATGTTTGCCTGCAAACCTCTTAATCTCATCTTCAACCATAGGCATATCCAGGTCACGATGGATGTCTTCATTGCGAATGTACCACGGTGCTTTGACGATGCTTCGAAGTACTTTATTCTGGAACGTTTGAATTAATTTGATGTTGGATTTCTTAGTGCATCCCCAGAGTTGGATGCCATAAGTCCATACGGGCTTCAGAATTTGCTTGTAGATAATCAGTTTGTTGTGTATTGACAACTCAGAGTGACGTCCAAGGAGCCAATACATTTGTCTGAATTTGAGGTTTAATTGCTCACGTTTCTTCTTCACATGTGTTTTCCATCGAGGTTTTGCATCTAGGGTCATGCCTAGATACTTTGATTCGTTGGCATGTGGGATTGTTTGCTGGTTGACAATCACTGGAGTATAGTCATATTTCTTGTTGGTAAAATTGACGTGAATCGATTTCGCCTCATTTAGTTTGATGCGCCTATCAAATCCGGAAAAGGTAATTACAATAAGAAATATGGGAGAACTGACGGCCAGAGCATTTCAAACTGCTTTCTCGATAAAAAATATTACAAATTCTTTTAAAAAACCTGGTCTATGGCCAGTCAATAGAATCGCCTTTGCAATGGCAGATTTTTTGCCCAGCACAGTGACAGACAAGCCCCTTCAAGGAGATAGTAAATGCGATAGCGACAAAATAATAGTGCACGGCAATGTTACTTTGGTGGAAGCTAGACCATGCAGCGATGACCTACCAAAAGAAAAAAACGATGAGGCTCCATCTACATCTGCCAAAACCGTTATCAGTTTCGAAGAAGTGCGACCATATCCAAAAGGCAGCAATAACGTGAAAAGATACAAAAGAAAACGTGAATCAAAATCAAGAATATATACAACCACACCAGAAATTAAGGAAAAGGAAAATATTGAGCTTGCAAAAATAAGAAAAAAGAATGTTTCGGAAGTGAAGAAAGTAAGAAAAATCAAAATCGTATTTAAACATAATTTAAAAAATGAAAGTTCTAGTGATTCTGATATCTCTGTAAAATTGGATGATTCTGAAGACGAAGAAATATTTGAAGATGATCCATTCCCTTCATTGCCAACACTAGAATCAGAGGGTGAGCTCCATGAAGGAGAAGTTTCCTTCATTAAAGTACTAGTTAAATTTTCGTCCAAAAGTAGCATTTGTTATTACATAGGAAAAATTGTAAAAGCGAAAAATTGTGAATATGAGGTAACATTCTTGCGAAGAAGAGTGTGTAACAGTCATAATTTCAGCACCCTGTATGCACTTACCTATATATACATACTTACCTATACCTATATATATATTAATTGCCTTTGTCACGCCGGTAAATACCCTCAAGGCCACTGTATTTGGTTTTAGCATATTTTACAGCTATTAATTTAAGGAGTGGTATTTATTCACACAGACAGACTAAGTACACAAATTATAACAATAAATAAGAGAGAGGGTTGTTTGAGAATTTACTTTATTAACAACTGCTTGAAGTAAGAAATAACATTTTATATTCAAATTCAAATCTAGTAATTTTAATTATTTCAATTTGGCTAATCATATCAGTTTTATCAAGGAGACAAAAAGGAGTCCTTTTTTTGTGTATAATTGGAAGCCATGACATGATAGTGAATTTTAACAGCTATTTTCTACATTATCCTGGCTCAAAGTGTAAGGAGGCCTAATAAGTGCTAAGGTATGTAACAACTAAAATCTCCTCTTTGTTTTGATATAAATTTCATATGTGAGAGACTGAAAAACGGAACATTTTCAGGCCTCTCGTCTCTTACTGTTTGTCCTTACTTTCTTCACGCCAAAATTGACTCTAGTAACACTAGACAAAAGCAGCGAGCATTGTACGGTGCACTCAACCACTGGTTTCATCTATTTTTGCTATTTCGAGCAGCTTGTTATAAAGTTTGAGGTCCATGAGGCGCAGCCTTTAGTTAGACCTGAAGAGAGCTGCGGTGGGTCAGAGAAGCCTGTAAGCCACCTTTACCCTTCACAGAGTGTATCGGAGCCCCTCAAAGTTGGACATTGGTTCGCTAGCAGTATTTTCTAGAGTGATATCCGAGAGCAGTCAAAGACGGTTTGTGTACTTAGTCCCAACTGTGAGTACCACTTTCTTTATTTATGATAGCGTTGTGGAGGACACCTTTGTCTCACGTTATGGTCACGACACTTCCAGGACAAAGTGTATGGGTGGTGATAAAATCCTTGTAACTTTAGTCATACCTCTTACCGTAAGCTTTGCGTTTGTGATTATTTCATAATTTTTTGATTTTGTAAACTTATGAACAGCTGTTCGTAAGGGCATTATACCTGTAAAAACTACAATTTAGATGGTGTGCCTTGAGCTTCTTTATTTGGTCATTTGTTGATCGGTGGCCTGATCACTACCTACTTTCCTAGGTAGTATATTGTATTAGTATTGTAGGTTTCATTATTACAAGTAAGATCACCATTTATATTAGATTTCAACTTGTCTCTGTTGTACATTGCAAAAGAGCGCGCATTTGTAGGTTAATATTAGTGTCAAACTCATCTGTCACCACAGGTCTTCACACACTGTCTTGGTTGTTCCAAATTGTGATTTCGCTGTGTCACACAGTGCTGTGACACATTATTTGTCCGTGTTACATTTACCTTTATTTGTGTTTATACATATTTATATTTACAAATACCTTTATTCATATATCTCTATACCCATTTATTTATTTATATTTTTACATTTATATATTATTATACTTGAATTCGGATACAGTGTGTTTTATTTGCACCTGCCACATATCTTGCCAGCTGTGTATTCATTTATCAATTTGGTTTTGCCGATTTCACTAAAATCGGATGGCGCCTGGGCTGGTTTACTTATGCGCAGAGAAGAATTAAATTGTCCGGAGTTTACTTTAAATACGAATTCCGAACTCACGACCGCTTCCGTAAAGACGAGCAGCCGGCCTCTGTGACATTGCCTGCAACACCTATTTAGTGTCACAAGGATCATCAAATTCGTTTAACTTTCCAATAGTTCCAGATATTAGTACAATAGAGCGTTCCGATATTGTAACTCTGCTTCCTTGTCCAGAGAAATCAGCCACTGCTAGAACATCATCATTTTTTACATTTAATTACAGTTTTAGGGGTTTTGATGTGCGATAAATATTGCATGTAGTGCGATAATAAAAATAGTGCGATAAATATTGAAGTGTATTTGTAAAAACAAAATGTATTTTTAGAATAAATGTTCATGTTTTATAATATTTCATCTATTTTCATATTATTTTTTTGTGGTACCAAAAGTACCCCACCCCCTGGCCTTATCTACCTCACTGGTGGGGTAGATTCAGCAAACTGTAAGGTTACACAAAATGGCCTATAGCAGCTAAGGTTTTTAATTATAATCTTTATTACCACCTGAAATATGTTAAACAAGTATCACCATTGCTGTATAAGTACCGTTAATACACAATATAAAGTTTGTGTATTTTTTATAGGCTTAATTATGCAAACATGCCGAATCATCCACCTTTTCCCTACCTATTTATTTTTTGTATCATACCAATGTGTACAAATCTACATAATTTATGTACTTATCTATTATTTTTATTGTAAGATGTAGTTTCTATGATTAATATTTTTCTCGATTGCTCAAAAATACTTTAACGAAAATAACAAGACTAAGTTTGTTATTTTTTAAACACATTAAAAAAACATATGGTATAATCGAGTTGTACATGTTTAGAAGCGCTATTGTGTCTACTTTAATTTGAAAAAATCAGCTGCTCGATAGCACAATTATGTTTAGAGATATGACAGTGAAGACGTTAAAAAACACGTTTCATAAAAACATATTTTTTTCTAGTTTTTCAAAATAAAAAAGTCCTGACCAGCAAAAAATGTCGTA
>CAXKVY010001196.1:0-19993 GCA_964058915.1 Tetropium fuscum | reverse complement strand
ACGTTTTATATTATCTCTACTTACTTTAAAACATGCCCTCTAGGGACTGACAATCTTGCTAATTTACGAATAAGTATGTATAGACTCGAACAGTTTTTAAGTCCACCTCACATATATCTCTTTTAAGTTGAAATACACTTTGATTATATACAAAATAAAGTTAAAATAAAGTCTGCTCAAAATAAAGTTAGCACTAATGCTAACTTTTCAACCTACTTCAATAAAGGGGGAGCTTCTCAATTCGGGTGTATTTTTTTATGTGTGTTACCTCTGAAATCCGTCATTTATAAATCAATTTTAAAAATTCTTCTATTGTTGAAAATGGGGTATTTTCAAGTGGGTCCCGTTTTAGTTTTATTGTCATCGGACCTTGAATTCCGAAGATATACTAGGGACCTCACCAGATATACCAGAAAAAATGGTACAAAATACAAATTATTTCGTCTTCACATATTAAGCAAATAGCACTCTAAGCACTTCGCATGTCAGATAAAGAGAACCCATAGAAGTAATACCTAAACTAAGAAACAGGGCAATATTCTATCAGTTGTTTTGTGCAGTCGTCCGTTCATGTGCATATCTTCACATTCACCCGATCGGGGACTTGATAATAAGTGATTTTATTATAAGTAATTTTCTATTATGGTTTAATATTAATGTGACTAGTATTGTTAATGAACAAGTGTAATTTTAAGTAATGGAAAAATCTAAATTAGTATAAATACATAATACTAGCAGTTTTGTAAGTCAGCGCATGTGAGGGTAACTACAAAGGTTTTTTTTATTTCCTATATATCCGAGATGTACTGTACAAGCGTTTAACTTTTGCTGAATTAAAATTCACATTCCTTTGAAACACGTTAAAATAAATTAACTTTATATAGTTCTTAAATATCATGTTTTTCCATGAGCTTTCTATTGTTTATTGATTTATTCTAAAGAAAATTGACTCATATTAGCCAATGTAACTTCCAATATTAGTCAATATATTTTTTGGCGAAATTTCTAGTACTGTTTCTCCGTTGTATAAAAATGAATTACAGGTCGACGAAGTAGGCCTTTATCTAAGTCGTCTACATTTTATTTCGATGCAGGTTTGCTTTCGCCATCCATGATATATTTCCACAGCAATTATCTGTACAGCACGTAAATTAAACCTGTTACAACTGGAACCCGCTCCTGGATGTTTAAGTTTGACTTAAATTTCATTTTTAAGCTACACTTATTGCACTTCTTTCTCGGATAACTTATGATGTTTACTTAATGACGTCTAAGTGCATAATTGCAACTGAGATAATTGTAGGTTAATCAGGATTGTACACTGCGCATACAAGGGGCGCGGGCGTCCCGATACCGAGAAACTGATCCGGGTTCCTATTTTTGACAATCTCTAGTATTTCTACATAAATAAAAAAAATTGTAAAATAAATATATTCCACACATTTATGCGCTGTACAATGTACATAGGTACATCAGTTAGAGAAATCTAGTACATGTTAATGTTTGAAGTTATACTGACATGTGTTAATTATAAAAAATCTGAACAGCGCACATTTATTATGTGGCTAACTCCGGTCCTCTAAAAGCATCATCATAAATGTTTTCATAAGCTTTATTGTCTTGATTCCATCAGCGCACATATTTACATCGTTGGCAGTTCTACATTAACTTCATATGTTGTAAACTTTATACTTTTTCATAAATTAAATACCAGGTAATACGAATAAATAACATCTGCATCTAATACTAAAACTTCTCCTTTCTCGGAAAACCGTACATTTCCTAACCCTTTATGTTAAATATTTTCTCTACAGTTTCATGTTTTGTTCCTATATTGTTCATGGCAATCTCTTTCTTTGATGTAGGTCTTAGATACAAAATATATAGATTCCTAAATTAAGTAAACATTTCAATGCCATCTCAGGAAGCATTTTTATGTTTGTTGCATACAAAATACGTTATATAGCACTTCTATTTGGTTATCTAATTAAAAAATATATACAGAACTGGATTCCCGCGACAAATTTAATATTTGTCGCCTTATTTAAGATATTCTATATGATTTTCATGTTTGTATCAGTGCGAAGTCAAAAAAAATGCCTCGATATATTTCGTAGAAATATTAACCATAGAAATGGCAATTGGATTGATTAAACGCAACTGAAATATTATTCCACTTATCTTTGTGAAGTGTCTCATGGGAAATAATCTGAGAGAACAGTGAAAATGGGATTAGGTTTTTCTTTTATGATATTGACTAATAAAAATATCTGATTCAGCATGCGATATATTTTTGTGCTTTATTTAGTATTTATTTAAATATTATGAGACTTTGTTCATACAAAAAAGGAAACCCAATAAGAGTTTCCTCCAATTACATGGAGTAGGTAAATGCTATACTATTAGAGCGGTATTATTAAATATATTATACTATGTATTAATCTATTCCTTTAATATAAGGCACTATTTTTGTTTCGGATAGTGTGACACGGAGAGAAAATGAGCATTAGCAGCACGAACAAAGTAAAAAATAGTATGCACAATTATTATTTAACATTATTATTTAACACTTTTGTTGTGTGTTTTGAATCCAAACTTTACATAGTAAAGTAAGTATTATATAACTTCAAGGAGAATCAGTTGCTCTTCCTATTACTGTAAGTTATTGTTAGCTGTTCAATCCAGAGCGATGGTGTATGAGTTTTTGTACAAGAGGTACGAGTTGCTGTGTTCCACTGCCAGAGGGACAACGAGTTTAGTGTAGTGTTCGTTTTTCGCGAGTGGCAGTCACCTCAAAGGTTTACGAATTAACTTGTAATAACCAAAATACTTTATAATAATAATTTTTTTTCTGATTGCAAATTTTCATAATATTTCTTTATTCGTCCAGGATTTTTATATCCCATGTGAATTTATAGTTCCTAAGTTATATACGGCGGCTCAGGTAATTTTAAGTACATTTAATTGCAAGTGTGTTTGCTCTTCTAATCGCATGCTATTACAATAAAAACTTAATATAATTTTAAAATCAAATATAATCTTTTCTTCAAATTTAACCACTAAGAATTTCCAGACACGTTCAATTTTACAGAACAATAATTTAAACCATTCAACAAGTCAAGCAACGCAAGTCTGTTTTGAGCACTCCTTGAGACATATCTTTCATTGCTCTAATAATTATAAAGTGATTGACTAAGCTATAAAATTTTGAATCTTATCAATACTTCCAAAAATTTAATTAAAAAGTTCGACAAATTATAAATCAACATTCTTCATATAATTAATGAAGTGGCGCCCATAAACAGAGATTCCAGGACATATAAGTTCATCAAAGTAAGTATAGTCTAAACTATTTCCTTCCAATAAATCTCAGCATCTCAATCTAAAGTTAATATTCTTAAATATTTCCACAGATAATATATAATTTTAAAATAATACGAACTAACATTATTATCTCAATTAGCGATCCCAACGTGGAACATATTCGAATCATATATTTAATAAAATTTATAATAAACACAATCATAGGCCCTTAAAAAATATCTTCTCAATTTATATATATATATATATATATATATATATATATATATATATATATATATATATATATATATATATATATATATATATATATATATATATATATATATATATATATATATATATATATATATATATATATATATATATTGTAATATTATAATATGTATATGAAAATATGCTCCACGTTGTGATACAATTATTGTAATATATGGATAAGATTTGTTATAAAAGTTATGCAGTGAAAGAATAGAGTATATGACCATCTGACAAGTCTGCTATACTGTCACGATCTCGATACTACTGCTAAATTTCCCTAGGCGCCAGTTCTTTAAACATTTATTTTTATTAAATATAAAAGTTCACTGCTGAGCTTGAGTCCTCTATAATCAACTAGGTTGCTTGGAATATTGAAACTAATTTGCTTGCAAATGATTCTTGGTAAATCTTATGGAGACTGACATGTTTAAAGTTATTTAATGATATTAGGTTATTTTCCCACTCTTACGTGAGAGTAATGATAACTCATAACTATAGAAACTTGGTTGTTTTATTAACAAAAGGAAAGTAAATATGTCTATAAGACAGGAAGTTTAACACACAAAAGTAAATATGTCTATAAGACAGGAAGTTTAACACACAAAAGTAAATATATCTATAAGACAAGAAATTTAATATACAAAATGAAGTATGTGGTTACCAAAATTATTTAGAAAAAATGGCGGCATGCTTAAGTGCATACATGCAAATCATAAAACTCTGTGAGGAGTAATATTTTGAAAGAGCTTAATATTAAGACCTAAGCCAAACTACGCGATCTTACACTAATTACATGGGCAGTGGGCCTCTCGAACAATGAATTCTTACTACTAAAATTATTTTAGAATGTTGTTACCTTGCAACGTTTATATATAATCCTTTCAGTTTCGAAGCACCACAATTTTATTTAAACCGCACTTCACTTTGTTTATTTTTTTTTCACCACACTCATTCCATCTGTCGGAATCACCATCTATCGGAAGAACCTCGTACTACCAATTGGAAAACTGCTTATCCTGGTTCACGATACTGCCATCTATCGGAATCACCTTTACTATGGGTACCTACTCGCTACTCTTGACCGTAACTTTTAGGTAGGTATCAATTTAACATGGAAAATTTTGAAAACCTTTATTCTCTGCTTACTTTATTTTCTTGGAACAATTTCTCCTCCTTTTCCTTCCACGTACACACTATTTTAGCCTCGTACACTTTCCCTGGAGACACCGTGCTTGGAATAACTTATTACCAAGTCAGAACACTATAAATCTTGATAATTTTCTTCTCTACTTGTTTACCCGTTGATAACTGAATACTGTAGCACAAATTTTCTTATTTTAATATTGTCTAACTAATTATAATTTATAAATTTTTACAGACACATAAGCGTAGCTGCCGCTTGTTAAAGGACGCTATTGAAACTCTCGAGTTTGTTACTCGTTTCTACGGAAGTTTATCAATTTGAAACAATCGAAGTTCCTTGACAACGAGTGTTATGTTATGTTACTCTCATATAATGTGAACAATCATATTGCAGCTAATTATTTAATTTATTTAGTTTGCCTTGAATATTGTTGAATTTTGGTTTAAATAGTTTAATTCTCCACTCTACATAGAATTCACACATCATATTCACTTTCGGCAACTCAGTTTCAATGTTCACAATACAGTGACCTGTACCTATCTGTGCCTCAAACATTCTGCTTCAGCATTATTAATCCTGAACCTCTATTCTGACGTGACGCTTTTACAATTTTACATCCAAATATACCGAGTTTATGTTACTGTGATATACCATAATGTTTGTTAGGATTTGTCTATTCCGATTAAGTTGGATTTAGAATTTTGCGCCGATAAATTACTTTAATATTATTTAATTTACATACTGGCCGACCAGATTTCTCGTACATCGTCTGTGCGATGTGTAGAGATGCTTGCGCTCGCGACTGATACTAGAGTTGGGTCTTTATAGATTGAATTTAACTACACGTATTACTTTATAAATTAACGTGTTGTTTATTGTATTTTAACTCTGTATTTGGGCTCTGGATAGTCGTTTATCTCAATATATATATATATATATATATATATATATATATATATATATATATATATATATATATATATATATATATATATATATATATATATATATATATATATATATATATATATATATATACGTCCCTGTCCATCAACGTGTTAAAATATTATGCCATTATGTTTGGCATAAAAATTTTTGCTCTCCGACGAAAATTGGTGCTTTTAGTATTTCTCGTTAAGATAATGTAGTATCTCCTTGACTTTTCGCAGCGAATAGTATAACAGTAGTTATAGGCATATAAAAACATTGTTCATTTCCAAAATACGTTTAATATTGACATAATGCAAGTCTATATTTGATATACTTATACATTATACTGAAAATGTAGGGGGAAAATAGGCTAGGGTGAAAAATAAAAGACCATTTGACTAGATAATAAACAGTTTTTTAGCCGCATATCTTTTTATTTGAACTTTCATTGTAGATCAAAGGCTGCAGTCGTAGTCTACATGAACTGACATAACTAAGTTTTAATTACTGTTAAAACTGTTTCCTGCAAACCAAATAATTAAAAGTGAGGTAGAAGTAATTAATAATTAATTATCCAGTAGTTTTTGTACTTAAAGAACAAATAACACAAATTATTTTCCTGTAATTAAATTATTCCGAGTCTTTATCCGCAAACAAGAAGTATGATTTAGTTGTTAAATATGTAGGTTCTATAATTTACTACTACTGACGAGTCTCAAATTGACTATGTATTTACAATGAGATACAACTTCACGCGTATAGTACACAAAGCGTCTGTAAAAATAAACAGGGATAAGGACCTAATAACTTCCTGTGACAATAAAAGTAGATTTTTTATGAGGCCATCGTGCAACGACCGAAATATTCAATAAAACTGAATCGTAAAATTGTTAACCTATAAGGGAATAAATCGATCTCGCAATCCAATACTTTGTTATTCTCTATAAGGCGTCGGATTTACAAAAACGGTTAAATTGTAGCTTCACACATAGTTCTAGACGTTATTTGTATTTCTAGTGTATATATTATGATTCGACGATTTCACGGCGCCTTTATGTGATTTTTCGTTGACAAAATGAGCATTGATTTGTAGTAGAAATATATGATAGAACTGTTCGGTGATAGAACTGAAGACTGCAACTGCAACTAAAGAATAAATTTTTGTTCTACTCATTATATTAATAATTAATAATTATAATAACATAATTATAAAATACAATAACAAAATTATAGTAATATGAGTTGTCTATTGTTGTCTTTTGTGTTTCTGTTTGTGTTATTTTATTAAACCACGTTAGTAGTTTACATAAAAATATGAAATTAGAGTAGAGAAATATATTATTTTTTCTAATTTTGTCATTTAAAGTGGATCTTTTCAAACCCCTTTGAAAAATTTTACGCAACTGGTTTTGTAAAGTTCTTTTCATAGTAGGTTATTTAGATCTGGCAAGCTATGAAAGTGACAAACTGTCACACCGTTACAACCTACTGGATTGTTTTTAAACGTACAAAATTTGGTATTTTCTCATTTCCCTAATTTTTAACAAACCGTATCAGACATATATAATAATAGCGGGTTTTAGGCAATGCCTGAAACCACGTGACCACAGAATATAGGCAAAACATATACACTGTTATCTGGAAAGACAAAAGTCATTAAATTCATTCCATGGGCGTCCTATAGTTAACCTAACATCTCCATTCTCATGTTTATTACTTATCACAAAAATATTTTTTTAACTGCACAATTTTTATAATATAATGTCGTGAGAGCTTCCACTATATTAATTATCAAAATAGTGTTTGAAGTTTTACAATGAAATTGGCGCATAGTCTCCTTATTTATTACTTGGCTTAGTTCCTATAAGATAGCAGGTCGATATTATCCGTGACTAAGCTAAAATAAGATAGTCACCTTTGATATACATGAAGACTTTAGTTAGTTTAGACTGTTAAATATAAAATTCAACTTGGAATTAATTACTATTATTGACTCTCGTGAATTACGCCACTTGCCTTCTGCTCATGACGTCACCGTCTTTCTGAATTAATAATGGCTGTCATTAATTGCTCTTTTAGTAATATATAATGAAGTTCTATTATCTGTTAGTAAAAAAAGCGGTAGTATCGGATCAGACACTGTAAATAAAGCACTCATCGGAATGAAGTTAATAAAGTAAACAAGGATTTACTGTACATTAAGAATTCAAAGTTTTTACCAGATTGGATCCATTATTCAGTATGCCAACTAATTAATTAAACATTACGTAAACATATTGATCATAGAAAATTTCCTAACGCGAGGATTACATATATGTGAAGTAATACATACATATAGTAATAATTGAAAGCATTAATTTAGATTTCTATGATATATATATATATATATATATATATATATATATATATATATATATATATATATATATATATATATATATATATATATATATATATATATATGTGTTAGATTTGGAACTGACAAGACTTCTTTTTAAAAACAATTTATTCACTTTAGTAACACTTGTTACTTGGTTACACTTAGATACAATTATTATAAAATACAGTGTTGAATTCTTAACTCGTTGAATGTAAAATAGAAACTTCCGTTGGAAGGGATTTGGGTTGTATTTATAAGGTCTTAAATGCTGACAAGACATGCAGGTGTCCTCATGGTCATATTATAATTTCTCTGTTCATTTTGCTTATTCTGATAATTGAAATGCACGTTCGTTCTGTGCAATGGATACAATAGATAATAGACGATAACATATTATTGTCTGAGAATGTGAGATAAGTGACTTAGCGAACTAAAGTACAGTTATAATATAATAGAGTCTATATAATGCTAATATAACATATATATATATATATATATATATATATATATATATATATATATATATATATATATATATATATATATATATATATATATATATATATATATGTATATATATATATATATATATATATATATATATATATATATATATATATATATATATATATATATATATATATATATATATATATATATATATATATGTATATATATATATATATATATATATATATATATATATACATATATATATATATATATATATATATATATATATATATATATATATATATATATATATATATATATATATATATATATATATATATATCCATAAACGCATAGAATCATAATGTAACCTACAAAGTAAACAAACCAGACCGTATACAACAGACAAAGACGTTGCTAGAAACACTTAAATGCCTAGCAAAGAAATAACTAAAGTAAAAATCGCGAGAAAAAACAAATGACAATTATAATAGTTTCGCCATATCATATTATGATTATCCAATATAAAAATGTAACTATGTTATTGTGTGTGGTGTTGTAATATCAGAATTTTGAAGAATTTATTTGATGCTACGTGTTTGATGATATGAATCATATTTTTTTAATTTCAGTTGTCTGTTTTCGAATCCCAGATCCACTCCACTATATATAGATCAGTATGAGGGAATGATGTAATTAACTCAAAGACAGCTATACGTTTTTTATGTGTATTTATTTTAAAAAACAGTATGTTTTATGCACATTAAACAGCATTATACAGTGAGCTCGTAAAGTTTGGAATAAATTCAATTAATCGTTATTGAAGGATTTTCACAGGAAATCCTCGGACATGTCAACTTTATTTTATAAAATGTCACTTTTTTCAGCCATCAATTTTTTTTTTGTTTTGTTCGTTTTTGAGCTATGACGTCATCGACAATTTTTTTAAATGACAACCCATATTTTTTTTCACGGATTTCGATGGAGCACATTTTTCTGAGTGCGAATATGTCAAAAACATAGTACCTTTAACATTAAAGTGTTCGAGATATTCGGTTGCAAAGTTTTAAGAATGAATTATACAAGCGATGACCAAATGCTAAACATTTATCAAGAAAGCGCAGGAAAAACAACAGTTTTGACAGTTGTCACAATTTTGAAGTTTTTCCTCGCAAGTTTGTGTTTTAATGAGTTGAATAATATCATTAAGTAAGTTGATTAATCATTATTCCATCATAATTCATTTTATTTAAAAATGGTCCGTCGTTTGAGTGAAAGGGAAAGAATCGAAATTTTGATGATGATCGGTTACGGGGACAGAGCTCGCACACAAGTAGAAGTTTGCCGTTTATTTAACAACAAATATCCAAACAGAGAACCAATTACACAGTCCACCGTTAGCAAAATAGAACAAAAGTTTTTAGAAGTGGGTCATACGAGAGATCGCCCTAGAACGGGTCGTCCACCAGTGCAAAAAGATGTTAAATTGAATGTTCTACTAGAGCTTCAAGAAAATCCCCATTTACCCACCCGCCAAGTGGCGGCAAACAACGGAATAGTTCAAAGCTCCGTCTTGAAATATTTGAAATTGAACAAATGGCATCCGTATAAAGTGGTTTTGGTCCAAGAGTTAAACGAAGATGATCCTGACCGTAGGTTACAGTTTTGCCAAACCATGTTGCAACGCCTGATTGATGACGACGGATTTTTACGCAATATTGTTTTTTCTGATGAGGCTACCTTTTATCTCGACGGCACAGTTAACCGGCAAAACTGTAGATATTGGTCTCCTGAAAATCCACACTGGAAAATGGAAACTCGTAGTCAGTTTCCACAAAAAGTTAACGTTTGGGCTGGTATTGTAGGTAATCGTATTTTGGGCCCATTTTTCTTTGAAGGCGTATTAACAGGTGAAATATATTTAGAATTTTTAAGAGACGACTTAGTCCCTGCACTTGCGGTACTTTACCCAAATGACGTAGATCCAGATCTGCCCCATCACACGATATGGTACCAACAAGACGGTGCACCACCCCATTTTGCAGTGATCGTTCGCGATTATTTAAACCATGTATTTCCTAACCATTGGATTGGTCGCAGGGGAACTATCGAATGGCCCCCTAGATCTCCAGATCTCACTCCCCTAGACTACTTTTTATGGGGCTATTTAAAGAGCAAAGTCTATTTCAATAGACCAAATACCATCGAAGAATTAAAGGACAGAATTCGCAATGAAATTCGAACCATTCAACCCGATACTGTTGGTACGGTTCTGCAGGAGTTTCAGTGGCGGATGGGATATTGCCAGGAAGTGAATGGAGGTCACTTTAAAAATTTGCTCTGATTTTATTTTTTACTTTAATTATTTATCATTTATTTGTTAAAATATTTTTTTATTTGTTTAAATTGTTGTTAAAAAATTAAACAGATTACTCCCAAATCTTTCAAAATGTTCGATAAGCTACCAAAATAAATAATATTACTCCTTAATCTTTTAAAATGTAATAAGCTATAAGCTATTAGAATCAATAAGCTATTAAAAATCTTGACCCGCCCGATAGCTTATGCATGGTGCCATGGTACATTTTATAAACTTTGCAACCGAATATCTCGAAAACTTTAATGTTAAAGGTACTATGTTTTTCACATATTCGCACTCAGAAAAATGTGCTCTATCGAAATCCGTAAAAAAAATATGGGTTGTCATTTAAAAAAATTGTCGATGACGTCATAGCTCCAAAACGAACAAAACAAAAAAAAATCGATGGCTGAAAAAAGTGACATTTTATAAAATAAGGTTGACGTGTCCGAGGATTTCCTGTGAAAATCCTTCAATAACGATTAATTGAATTTATTCCAAACTTTACGAGCTCAGTGTATATAAGTTTAATCTCAGTCGAGATGTTTTCCTATTTTGTTTACAAAGAAAAAAAGCAAATTTTAAGTTATGTTGGTGTGATGACGGACATTTTTAAATATATGGTGGGGATATACTATTAAAAAAAAGATGTAAAAATTAGTAATCTATTCTATACATATGTAGGTACCAACTAATTATAATTAAATAGTACACAAAATTGTTTTTCAATTTTTGTATACAGATATGAGAGGACAATAAAATTTTATATTCTCAGCCTAATATTGTTACAACTTGTTTTGCCTAATATTGTTACAGCTATGTTTAAGTAACAACAGAAAATAACAACTTGTAAAGTTAACAATGTGTTACCATCATAGTGGGCCGTAAGTGGGACTGAATGGAGACAAAAAATATTCACAATTTCCAATTAGGTTTGTGTTTTAATTTTCCCTCCAGGGTTACGTTTCTGTATGATTTGGTTTTGTTGATTCAGGTTAATTGTCGGTGTGGGTTTATCTGACTATGTAGGAGGTAGATATTCAGGTAGATAGTCAGGTAGCCAATACGGACAATCGAGTTTTTAACTTTATGAAAATTGAGTATATAATTTTATCCGCCGAAATTTTTAATAACGTAACTTTGCTGTCTGTAATAGTATTCTTTCTATTTGTATCAGTTGCCTATTATTATTCCCTGTCATAATTAGTAGCATATGATTTCTAATATCCGAGGCCAAAGAAAATCCAAAGACGAAGTTTTTTTACATATTATTTTTCATAAAATAAGATTTTGGTAAATAATGGAGAACTTTTTTTAGGAAATTTGTAAAGCTTTCTTTTTTATAATGAGCAATTTTTTGATATACTCAACGGTTAACGAGTTATTAGCGAAATAAGGGCTTTCTCACCGAAGGAGTGTTTTTTTGCTGGGGATTGCGCACCAGCCCCAGAACTGATTTTCGTAGTTTTATGATATGCAACCCCTCACCCCTGAAGAAATGTCTCAGATAACATTTATTGCGATGGAATTTTTTATAATTACTGTACTATTTGTAGAAGTTGATTTTCAAATATAAAATTTAGGATATATTTTACTCTTTTTCTAATACTTCTCATATATTCTTCTTATACTGACTATATTTGCCAGAATCCTTTAGGCAAGCAGTATTCAAAATCAAACAATGGAACTTCAGAATGCAGCAAAGAAGTATGTCAATTACAGGATTTATGACCCCATAAATTTACTGATATGTGCGGTCGATATTCGATAACCGTTAAATGTAGTTGATTCCAATAAACATCCAATTTCTGTGTAAGAAAGGTCGAGACATTTATACGGGTCACTCTCTGGATACACGAAATCCCTTGGGGCAACTTTTATAGCTTCAATGGTATTATACAACTGCTTTCAGAGGACAAGCGAATAAACTTTACGGTTTATGCGATCGAATTAACAATCGCCTTATTAATCCTCGGAACATGCGAATTTAGTTCGCTCGACACGCAGCATTAAGCCGTTATTGTCATATTCCCTGTTGGCACGAATTGCTAGAAAAAAATTATAATACTTAATTACTTTGTGCTGCTGCCGTTTTGAAACGCTTAGGCTTATTATTTTGAGTGCGAAAGGATATTTACGTAAATTTTGTATTTGATTATTTATAATTATTTGCGGAAATAAATACATAAAAGCATTAAATGGAATCTTAGATGAAAGGGAAGATATAATGAAGACATGGGAAGAATATTTCGAAATATTTTTTAAGGGTGCTTTACATCAGCTGATCAAAGCTGGATCATAACGAGAATAATAATGGATTTTGAAAAACAGTTGAAAACATCTGTTGAGCGATATTCTTGATTGCATATTTCTGAAATATATTGTAGCATAGCTCACCGCATGGAGGTAGCACTTTTCAGTATAGTGAATAATATATCAGGCACATTGGAATTTACGAAAAATGGCAAATTATTATGAAAAATTTTACAGGAAAGGATTGTTTATTTTTGTATCACGCACGGTACAAAGGTGGTCATTTTGATCTGCTCAAAAAAAATTATATACAATTATATAATGATCACGATTAAGCACGATCAAGCTTCTTTTGTAAGAAGTCCCTACGTTCCTACGTCCGGTAGGTGTTCTACGGGACGTATATCAGACGATATTTTACTTCATCCTGTCTTTAAATCCTTTACAAAAAATAAATATGTACTTATGTTTATTAAACAAAAAAAATTATTGACAATTTTAGATCAGATTACTTAAATGCATTTGATCAATTTTTTTCCATAGTTATTTGTTGTTTACTTGTCACTTAGTCAATAGTATTTTGTTTGTTAGAAATTGTGGCGGTTTCGGATATTTTAAATAAGGCAACTCAAAAATTAATCTCTTTAAAATCATCAAAACGATATAATAAGAAATGTTAATTATTTTGTCAGTGGAAACAGGTTCATGAAATAACAAACATACAAGAAGATGTTATCTTGGCTCATTCTCTAGATGAAGCAAGTATGACCTCAAGGATATTTTAAATACTATTTTAACAGATATATTTATCAGTTTATTTTTATTTTGTAGTCAAAGAGAATGAATGGTAATTCCTTGAGGGCAAAATATTCTATGTTAAAAGCAATGTTAATTGTTAGAGAGAACGTGAGAACTTCAAATTTCCAAAAATTATCCCATTTTTTAAAAAAATTAGTGTTGGTCATCAACCTACTAAGTCAACGGTACTGACAAGAGAAGAAATAAACATATTTATCAATAAGCATCTGATGGAGACTATTTATTGGTTAAAGTTACTGCTATTATTGGTATTGCTGGAGGTTGTCGGAAGGAAGAACTATATTCTATAACTCTGGACATTAAAGATATAGGAACACAACTGATTATTACGATCCCGCAAATTAAAACTAATGTCAAATGTGTTTTTACTGTTATAAATGAAATACAAGGAATTAATGTTTTGGAAATATATCGGAAATATCTTGCCCTGCAACCTAAACATTTAAAAGATTTTTATTTCTTGGGTACCAAAATGGTAATTGCATTCAACAAAGAGTGAGGGATTCATACTGTAGGTAATTCACAAGAAAATAAATAAAAAAGTATTTGAAACTTGAAAATCCTGAAAAATATACGGGCCATTGTTTTAGACGAACCTCTGTGACTTTTCTTGCAAAATCAGGTGTAGACTCATCCGTTTTAAAACGGCATGGCGCTTGAAAAGTTCTGCAGTAGTAGAAAAATATGTTGAAGATGCACTTGAATGAAAAACGAAAATTGCAAAAATGATTCAAGGAGGGGAAACTTTTGTACAAGAATTGCATCAAACTCAGAACACAGAAATAAATAGTATTATTTCTGATGGAAATGTTCCTTACACATCGGGAATTAATATACGAATAATACAAATTGTACTATAAAGGTGAATTTTAACAGATAAGTTGAAGTTTTTGTGTAAATAATAAAGATTGGAGGCCGAGGCCTCGCTTATTGTCTTCGAACTACTGTTACATAGGCTCATTAAGATAAGTCAGTATCAGGCATTTTCATTATCGACAGGGTGATTAGGAATGACGCGCCTAGCTTCATTTACCTATGGCAGAACTTATAGCATCGTTATATCATGAAATTCTTTTATTTGAATGTCTATATTCTATATTGACTTGGCCCATCGAGTTAAGGGTATTTGTTGTCTGACTCGGGAATGTCACTGCCTATCTACATTAATGATAGGCAAAAATGTAAATATCTTAACACCCAACGGGTATATAAGATTAATCATTGTAATAAAAAAATTATTATTGCAGCTTCCCACAATGTAACATCATATATTATTAAGTGTCGTAGGCTCCTAAAATTAAATAAAAAAATAGCAGAAACGATAGAAACAGATAAAAATACTACGGATATATAGGAAATGCTATATACGGATTGAGGGATCGATGCGACCGAGGTTAAATAAATATGCGAAGATAAGATCTAGTGAAAGGTCTGAATGAAAAATAGACGACATGATTTTTTGCCACCCCCATGAGGGAATTGACGTGATTGGTATGATAATTCTCGAATGTACCTATTCAAAATTCCCCATAAGGGTTCCATAACTCTGTCAGATATACATTTGTTATTTTATTATCGACACACAGATTTTTTACCTCCCTTTTTCGGTCCAGATTAATAGGCAACAATTAAATTCAGATATGATAATGGAAATTGAATATATTATAGAATAATATATTATAAAACTGATATAGCGCAATATTAAAAGTATTTCCTAACTGATATGTGATGAAGTATTTCCTAATATTTCCTAACTGAAGATATATATAGTATCAATATTTGTATCGCAGTGAATTATAACAGTGATTAATGATTAATCACAGTTTCTCTAATTCGTGATTTATGCAATCCTATGGCATCTAATAGTTGATTTACATATTTGTACGAAGAAAAAAGACCCTAATATCTCTAGATGCGGTGTTACCACATCGTCGAAGCGGTGTTGCCAGATGGTTAATATTTCCCTAGATCTGGGGAATTTTCAGTAAATCGTGCACAATCGCTACTGACGATCCCATAACAATATCAAGAGTCAGTACATTTTGATATTTGGTAAATAATAAGAGAATTTTTGATTCCGCACAATATATTGTTTCTGATTTTGATTATTATTTTAATACCTACTGTCTTTCTTATTTATAAACATCTTCATGACTTCATAGGAAAAAGATCTTGCATATCAAATAATAGGTGTCCTGTTTGTCCTAATACATTTCTCAATCCATGGATGACCAAAATCAACCTGAATTTCCCACCGAAATTCTACGTAAAATATTAATGGATCGTAGGCGGATAATTGATAGCGAAGGCAAATATCTGCAAATATCAGCTCTCGCCTATTTTCACCAACATCCGGTGTGCCACTAAGATACAATTTAGGCTATTGTTCTTGCTATTTGCAAATGTTATTTAAATTCAATTTCATATCAAAAATTCTTCGTACTAATATATTAAACACACAGCGAAATGGTTGCACTAAATAGAAGCATTTGAAAAAAAATATTTTTTTTCAAATATATGCGAAAGCATATTGCATTTGTGTTTAAAACTTCACAACTAGAATTCGTGGAAGAAAAATCCCTTGAAAGGGGAAAATGAAATAAAGCTATTAAATTATATAATCAACAGTTTATATCACACATAACTTTTATGTCATTTACAGTATTATTATTTAACTTGATTTGATAAATAATACTTTTGGTCTTTGCACAGGATAATAACAGACTTTTCTATTTCCGTTTTCAAGTTTCTGTAAGCCATAAAAAGGGTTCTTGTATAAATTGCCGTGAAAATATGCTAAATGACCCATGAAAATAATATAGAGGCGGAAAATTAATCTTTACGTTTGTGCCATCCGACTGGAGAATGACGTTTAATACAAAATAAAAGCCTCAATTTTACATGCTCAAAAATATCTTACCCTCGTCTGTTTGACAATTTATTTCAAAAATAAATACCCATCTGAAATACAGCAATAGAACAAGTAAATTGTGTTATTTATTTATTTATTTTCTATTCTATATAGACAATTATGAAAACAATATATATATATATATATATATATATATATATATATATATATATATATATATATATATATATATATATATATATATATATATATATATATATATATATATATATATATATATTTCACACAACTGGCACTCAACTGTCACTGAAATAAATCCGAAAATTTGTTGATAAGTCCAATTAAAATACATGTAAACATGAATCACAATATTTACGTATAGAATTGTGCATGGTGGGTTGAATTTATGCAAATATTTGGCGTGTCTATTTATAATTCTCATCATTGTTTTCATGTTGAATCCCAGTATTCGGTGTTTAGTCGGCGGATTAATTGTCCATTTATAATTTACATTTTGTGCATTATTTAGACACGTAATTCTCCAAACATCTAGGTACTTAAATTAGTTTTATTGAACAAGGTTTATGCAACTGTACCGCAACAATCCAAAGAGAAATAATCTAAACGAGTGAATTTAAGTTATCAGGAAATTATTGTGTCTAATCATTTATCGAAAATATTTTTTATTTAATTTTTCAATAATTACATTTTTCTTAAATTAATGTCTTAAAATAATAGTCTGACTTCTATACATATATGCGGAAACGAACCACTTGTTCCCCAGGATCTTGTTCTTGAGGATCTTCAGAATGATGTACGATTTGTTTATATATATATATATATATATATATATATATATATATATATATATATATATATATATATATATATATATATATATATATATATATATATATATATATATATATATATATATATATATATATATATATATATATATATATATATATATATATATATATATATATATATATATATATATATATATATATATATATATATATATATATATATATATATATATATATATATATATACAGGGTGAGTCAGTTTTTGGTAGACAAACTTTAACAGGGGATAGAACGCACGTTTTTAAAAAGAAAAGTGTCTATAAATATATGGCCGATCTAGCTTCCTGAGGAAGATACAAGGTGTTAAAGTTTCATTTTTTTTTACATTAATGTGTAATATTTTCTGAACGGAATGATATATTCACTAAGTATTTTACACATATCTTAACCTGCATAGGATCAACATGTTGTATTGTTCCTGTCGAAAATACTATAGTGGATGTTACTTTTTTCGGGTACTTCGGATATTCTTCATAATGGAACTTTTTTTTCGTACGCCACTGACATTATCTGATACATATTTCTAAAATAACGGCCCCTTAGTAACAATTTTGATCTCTTGTAATTTTGCTCTAACTACGACAGTTTTAGAGATATTGGCCGTTGTTTCTCTGACAGTGTAATGTCGTTATTATATTTTTTTTCTCGAATTTTCTTTATGACTTATAAACGAACGCTTAGATTTTTTCATGTTTGGGGGATAATGCCTATTAATTAAGGCGCATAAAACAAGCGGTAAGAATGTTCAAAAACTTGCACAGTGGCGGGGTGGAAGGGGTGCTCCACCCCTTTCGTAAACAGAACATCTACGCCAAAGACTATTTAAAAAAAACTGTTATTTTCATTATCTACATACAGTTTAACAAAAATAATGTCCCTTCTTCTGTTTCGAAATTCCTGTGCGGTTCCTAGTTATTTTGATTTTTCGTGTTTGATGTGGTACTAAATTAAGTAATTTATTTATTAGCAATAATAATTATCGGCTAAATATTTAATTCTTTCAACGAAACCTACCTAAATATGGTGTGTTAAGGATTCTAAAAAGCCGAAATCTCTTATTCTTTATCTTTTTCCAATGTAGTCAAAATAAATATTTGTTATATCAAGCCTTACTCAAATACAATACATTTATATGTTGAAATCTGTTACATTACAAATGTACTTACAATACAATAGATTATTGTGCAGTTGCCAAAAGTCTTAAAAATTTCCTTTAAGTTTTATTAAACTTGTGCATGTACCAATTTCTGTTTCAATTTTTGTTGTTGTTTGCTATATAATTTCCATTTAAAACTAGCGTATTTGTAACTGTACGTAATAATTGCAACAAAATATTATACTCCTTGGAAAACAAGTAAGCATTATGTCATATTTTGAAACGACAGTTTGACGTATTACAAGTTTATCTACAAACAATTTTGCTTCATCTTGAATATTTTCACTGTTATTAATTATTATTTTTAAGATTAAAAAGTTATTTTATGTGATTTGCCAGATTTTAATTAGTGTAACATGCCGTTTACATTTACAAATAGCGAACAAGCCGACATTCATTTTATTTATGGGTTCGCAAATGGGAATTCAAGATACGCAGCTAGGGAGTATCGAAGAAGATTTCAAAATAGACGTGAGAAAATAGACCTCATCATTCCGTTTTTGTGAGTATCCACCGTCGATTTGTTAACCAGGGTTTGAAAAATGTACCCGGGGGCCGACAGAACAACCGTGGACGAGATAGAGACCGTATATTACGGGAATTTAATAGGAACCCAACGACAAGTACTCGACGTGCTGCTATTGCTCTTGGTATTTCCCAAAGTAAAATTTCCCGGGTTTTAAAACGGGATCACAGACGCCCATATCATTTTCAACCTGTTCAAGGTTTATGTCCAGGTGACGCTGAACGAAGACTTACTTATTGTAGGTGGGTTCTTAACTCCATTCAAAATAATAGGGATTTCTTATCAAATATACTGTGGACTGCTGAATCTTGTTTTACTCGTCGTGGTATAGTAAATTTTCACAATCTGCATGTATGGGCACATGAAAACCCACATGCCATTCGACCAAGAAGTTTTCAACATGAATTTAGTACAAATGTCTGGATTGGAATTTACGGCAACCACGTGTTTGGACCTTATTTCTTGCCACAACGTGTAAATTCAGAAAATTTCCTACAATTAGAAGAACACCATGGTAATATATGGGAAGTCATTCCTTTGAATTTAAGAAGACAGTCTTGGTTTCAACTTGATGGGTGCCCGGCCCATTATGGCAGAAATGTAAGAAATTGGCTAAACAATAACTATCCAGGGAGGTGGATAGGTCGTGG
>CAXKVY010001195.1:0-21909 GCA_964058915.1 Tetropium fuscum | reverse complement strand
CTGGGCACCAGGTATCTCGGAGACCGTTGTCATTTTTGCCAATCCTAATAGGTTCAGTTATGGAAGTGAGATCAACATATTTGATTTTAGAAAAAGAATTAGGGTTCCGCGCAAGAAAAATTAAAATCCAGGAAATTATGAATAAAATCCGATTCAAATAGGGAATAGGGAAGTATTATACCCACATTCAATATAATCCAATACAAACACTAATAAATAATTAATTATTAACGTGAATCTCCGGAGTATTCCTACTTGCTTCGAATAATAATAAAATAAACTAAAGTAGCAGCGTCTAGTGTACCGCGCGCACCGCAGGAAGGGTGCCTCCCTCGGCTTCCCCCTCCCACGACTTAATATCACAAAGACTGCCTGTCGCGCGGGCTCAGAACGCGCATTAAATTCGCGCGGACGAGATCGCGGGTGACAGCTAGTCTAAGATATAAGAAGAAAAATAAAAGTATTACTTCTCTTTTTTGAACTTATTACATACGTATTTTGATTATATTTTGATAGATTTAATTCAAACTCGAAATAGGCGTTGAGCTATCATTTGTTGAGGAAATTATAAAATTTTGTGCGAATTCTCTGTCATAGTTAACTTATAGCTACACAAATGTTCGAACACCGCAATGAAATGAAATAAAATGATTCAAGAATAAATGTTTAAGTATGCTGTGGGGGCGATTTTAGTGTAAAACAATAATTGTTAAAACAAACATTGTACTCAATTTATCATTTATACTCAAGTATCATTGTAACTTTGTTTTTTGTTGTAGATCATAAAATGTTCGACAATGTTGTTAGTTACATCTGATGGCAAGCATGCGCACAACCATGTGCGACGGTAAATTTATAAGGCAAGGTTGATTACAATGTTATTATCTACAATTATTATTAAGGTAATTTTCTTGAAAACAAGAAAAACAAAAAGCAAGAAAGCGGCTTTCGCGTGAAAATCGGCATGCCCTCGTCGATTTTTTTGCAAAACCGGTATCTTTACTGGACTACATGCACCTTGTATAAAATATCTACTACATAAAACCATTACAAGGTTTGATTCAATTAATCGTTATGCTAACTAGCTAACTTGATGGCAAGAGATGACACCTTTGTGGCTTGTGTGTATTGCGGGTGTGTTTGGCGACAATTATTTTAATGGAACACGCCCATGCCTTCCTGGTATGCTCTAGCTCAATTAACCATTCGTATAAATATTTATAATAAAGAGGTACGCTCGCAGGGGAACGAACGCATGCAGATATTTTAACTGCAATTTTATCTTGAATTAATTTCGATTATTAATGATGGCGTTAAGCGAACTAGCTGAAACCGAGCGATTTCGTTGATAAATTCGCGGCAATGGAAAAACTGCTCGCAGGTTAGTGTACAGTAAGCTCAGACACGAATGTCGTGACTTGATACGTGTGTTATTAAATTACAGGGAGCGCCACCCTGCGTGCTACATAGGGGTCTGTTTTATATGAAATCTTTTTTCTGGAGCGGTGAAAACGATATATGGGTAACTCCGAGATACGTTGAAATAAATACGTTACAAAAAATTGCCAAAATTTTTCTGTCAATCTTTTTTTTTTAATCTTACTAACAACTGATCAAAGAACTTCGTTCGATTTTGCATAATGTAGTAGGTATATTAAAGTATATGTGGATATTAAGGTCTTTAAAGCACGAGCGATAGAGCAAGTGTTTTAAACATCATTTTCCAATTGATACACTGAAATAATAAATACCAGTATTTATACTTCAAAAAATGGAAATAAGAACTAATAATATGAAATGGTTGAATTCCCGATGTGATTTTCGTTGTCATGGAAATGGCAAAACAAAAATTTAATTGCAATCTGTCACATAAGATTAATTGTCACCACATTTGTTATTGGTTGTATATTGCTTAAAAATGTGTTTTACATTGACTGCTTAAATAGTAAAGCAGAATCGCGGTTAATACCGCAAAAATCGGAAGCCGCTTATAATAAAGAATAGGACCAGTTCATCAAATGGATCGAAGAGCGAAAGGTAACAGATATAGATGAACGAGTTGTGCTTGCCTACCTTCAGAAAATGTCGGAGTCGTACAAGGCGTCGACTATGTGGGCTATCCATTCGAAGTTGCTAAGTATGTTGAGGATAAACAAAGGGGGCGGTATAAAATCATTTGCTAAAGTGCATGCAACTATGAAGGCAATTAGCAAGAATGACGTAGCCAAGAAGTCATATGTATTCAAGGAAGACGATTTTCGGAAGTTTTTCACAGATGCACCGGATATTATTTTTTAAGGTGATAGCCATTTCCAGTATCTTTGGCTCTTGTAGAAGATATGAATTGTGCGATTTACGATTACATGACATCAAGGAAGAAGGAAGCGTATTGCTTATTATTATACGACCATCTAGACGGTGAAGGCTCGACGTTTCACTATTGCCGACAGTGATGGAATTAGTTATGTGCATTTGGTGAAGCAGTATTTATCATTACGACCCCAAAATGTAAGTATAGACAGTCTTCTTCCGAGAGCGCTGAAGGGCCAGACAAAATATTTTCTGTTGCAATTTACATTTAGTAACTAAATTTACAGATCATCTGTAAAATAACACTTGTTAATTGTCAATTTACACATAATATCTGTAAATTTATACTTAATAACTGTCTATTTTACACTTACCAACTGTAAATTTACACAATTTACACTTATTGTTTATAATTGTTTATATTATATTGTTTATGTATATTGTTTATATTTTATTGATTATATTTTTAATTTATACTTATTTACACTTATTGTGTATAAACCGATAATCAGCAGCTGTTATAAGAGGTCCTATAGTGGGATTGATCGGGTAAGTAACTGTAAAAGGTGCGTATCGATTATGCGCGCGCCATGCTTATCCGTGGCAAAAGTGCTCCTTTGCCGCTCGAGCCATATCAGTCACGAACTTTTGCTATAGCGCGGCGATAGATCCAGCCCAAACGAAGAGTAGAAGCAGTAGAAATTTTACGAGAATGTCAACTATAGCGTTTGAGAACTTAAAATTATTAATTGAGCCAAGTGTGAAGTAAATGGACACACAATTTCGAGACGCGATTTCCGTTAGTGAAAGATTAGCTACAACTAAAAGATTTTCTATTTGCCATAGAATTGTTATTCCATTGGAAATCTTTAGCACCGTCTAACTGGTCGGCTCGCACCGCAGCGTATTCGAGCGCGGCATATTTGATTTCACTCGCGCGGCAACTCAGTATCCGCGAGGCGCTCGGCTGCCACGCGAGCTAGTGCTCGTGAGTTTGCCGCATGTAATCGATGCACTGCTTCAATTTGCGTATCGATTACGCGCGGCAAACCCTCGAACATTGGCTCGCGCGGCAGCCGCGCCTAGTGGATACTATTGGAAACTGAGTTGCCGTACGAGCCAACTCAAATATGCGGTCGACCACGCCTCGGTGCGAGCCAATATCTCTCGGTTTTTTGACACGCGGCAAAAGTGTTTCAGTCAGTTGCTCGCTTGAAATTGGGACGGTTGTGTCGTTGTTGGAATTCGTTCGCAAGGCAAAACGACCAATTACCAGGGATAATGAAAAGTCTCGCCTTCTAATCCAGTTAGATGGGGCTAAAAATTTCCAATGAAATAGCAAATCTTTAGCAAATAGAAAATCTTTTAGTAATAGATAATCTTTCAGTAACTGAAATCGCGTCTCGAACTTGCATTTTCCATTTCCATTTCCATTTTCTTCACCGTTAGATCAATTATTAATTTTTATTTTTTTCAATTCAATTTATAAACAATAGGTAAGTGTAAATTTTAAAAATCGTAAGCATAAATTTACAGTTGGTAAGTGTAAAATAGCACTAAAAGTATTAATATTTCAAACACTACCAACTGTACTTTTCACATTTATTTAAAAAATTAAGATTCTTAAATATTTTAATAAAGCTTTTTAAACAATTGTTAGTGACGTTATATGACATATAACGTTACAAGGTACTCCTCTCAGATCAATAAAAAGTTGACATTTTGACTTCACGTTTCTCGGGTTGTCGATGTTGCCATGGTAACTTTAAAACGCCCGTTTTTAAAAGTTGGATTTAAACACGCTGAGAGCACTTTAAATGAGCAATATAGGGTCCCAATAAAAATAGTGAAATAAAATTATGTGGTGGTAATCACTACGTAGGCGACACACAGTTATATTTTATATTATAATTTTTGGATTTCTGATTTAAAGTAGATCGTACGATAGTAATGCAAAAGACAAAAGAACATAATAATGCAGATTATTATGTTCTTTTGTTATGCATTATGACAGAGGCCAATAAATATTAAAGACGATTCATTATTATTATTTACGTACAGAGTACATTTAATTTCCTGATAAAAATCAAGAACATACGTGGTAACCGAATTCAATTCGGATTCAGAGGGGCCATTAATTTACTACTCGTATTTAAAAATGTCCGACTTCGTCGTTGAATTATTTAAGCTTGAATACATTACTGGCGTTTTGAAATTCTGTGGGGATATATTTGGAACTTAATGTGTGATGTATGCTTATAAGATGCGCGAACGTATCAAAAATCCTTATACGAGTATATATATATATATATATATATATATATATATATATATATATATATATATATATATATATATATATATATATATATATATATATATATATATATATATATATATATATATATATATATATATATATATATATATATATATATATATATATATATATATATATATATATATATATATATATATATATATATATATATATATATATATATATATATATATATATATATATATATATATATATATATATATATATATATATATATATATATATATATATATATATATATATATATATATATATATATATATATATATATATATATATATATATATATATATATATATATATATATATATATATATATATATATATATATATATATATATATATATATATATATATATATATATATATATATATATATATATATATATATATATATATATATATATATATATATATATTCATATATATTCATGGGTCATTCAGGGTTAACTGGCCGGAAACATTTTTAATACAATGCGAGGAAACGGTTTGGGTTCGCTATACATACAGTAGTAGAGCTAGACCTGATACCCGAGTACCCTTATCTTTCCATCTATGGATATTAATGTTAATTTGTCAGTTATGAAACAAGATTTCAATCGATTTATGGGCCTCGTTTATTTTTACATTATAAATTAATAACATTTCAATGCAAATGTATACATAAACCTCGAGTTTATATTCTTAAATCCATTAACTGTCATGACAAATCTCTATAGAATTCTGCTAATATCTATTCGATGTAATAGAAAGAGATACATGTCCAAAATATGTCAACCGCAATTAAACTAAATTCATCTACTGATACTACCTTTTTTTTTGGATTAGATAACAGGGATAATACGTAAGAACTGTCGTATGTTCGTTTTCATTCCAGTTGGGGTTATCAAGGGTCAAATTTCAGAAAATCCTCGATTTTTAAATCAATTAATATAACCATGATACATATTCACACTTCAATTTAATGTAGTGATCAAATGTATTGAAATTGGCCAAAGTCGATTTAGACACGAAAGAGAGTAATAAAAGCGCATTAATTATGCAAATCCTAAAATAAAAAAATATTCAAAATCTTAAAAAAAAGTAGATAACTTTAAACGACTGTATCTCAGTCAATGTTTATTAAAAAATACTTTTGTTGAGCATCGTTGTGACGGCAATTACGCATTATTTCTATTTTATTACGCATTACTTCTATTATTTTTGTCAAGCAATAGCTATACGCAAATTCACTCAGAAAGAAGTTATCCACAAAAACGTAAAAATAAAAAATTGAAATTTTTGGTTTTTTAAATGTTGATTCCGTGTTTTGGCCAAGCACATCCGTAGATACAGTCGTCATAGATTTGTCGAAGGCATATGACAGTATCAAAATATCTGAAATATACACTTTTAAAAATGTATGACGTTTCAGAAAATATTATAAGGTTAATGAAAATGATACTTAAGAGATATTCAGTATAAAGTAAGGGTAGGCAGTTCTTCAACTGAAAGTTTCGAGGTAATAAAAGGATTAAAAGGCAAGGTAATACTCTATATACTGTTTAATTAAAGTAAAAAGAATGTTACAAATCAAAAAACCATTTATACTCAAGGTAACCAATATGCGGACGATGTCATACTGGCACAAATAAAAAAAATTACAGACGAAATTATTGTTATCAATAACTGTGCCAAATTTCATCGACTTAAAAAGTAAAAAATAATTACGTTATTCATTCTTACTTAGAATACAATCAATTTATTAGGCCAATAATATACAATTAGTGTTATTTTTTGAGTTGGTGCCAGCCAAGGTTTACAAACGTATAACCATAACGAAGTAGCTTAGTATATCTATAATTGTATTCGACTAGCAGCTTGAATTCAGGTTTATTTGTAATTGTAGTGTCGCCTTAGGCAGTTGTATTCAATTGTAAGTGAACACGTTACTTAACCTTGGCTGGCACCGATTCCAAAAATAATTGTATATTATTGGCCTAATAAATTGAGTGTATTCTAAGTAAGAACGAATAACGTAATTATTTTTTACTTTTTAGTGCAGTTTTTTAGAATAGATTTTTTTAAGGTTGTTTTTTTTTTGTGAAAAATATTTTATTACTTGCTTTTCAGTGAATATTGCGTTCTGTATCTAACTTGTTTATCGAATACGAATGTGGATAGGCCTACTAAAGGCGCTGCCTATATAAGGCTGCGCATTTAGTACGTTTATTTATTTATTTATACGTTTTACAAAATTTTATGCAACATCTTCTAGATAAATGTATGCCTAATGGTTTTATATATCAATATGTTCAGGGAGAACAATTATAAATAGTAGACTAGGTAGTTATTTTCTATGAATGTGAGTTCTCGAATGTGTCACGAATGTGTCTCGAATTTGTCACTGTGAGAATGGTAGGTGTTGATGGTAAATTCAAATAATTCAATAAATTCATTATTCTGAGGAGCCTTAATAAAGGCGAATGAACTTATACAACTTCTAAATGATTCGTTTCCGTATATACGTCCAGATATATAACGGGTAAGTATCTGTGTGTGAGCTTTGAACTCCACTTAAACGGCTGGACTCAATTTTATGATGAAAACCATTCTTGATGGGAAGTCGCTGAAGACAAAAAAGGTATGAATAACCCAAAAGTTTTCAAATTTTAACACAATGTGGGAGACATTACTAAAACTTATTTTGCAACCCATTTGAGGTCCGGGATATTATAAAAAATTGAAAAACTAAAATTATTCGCTATATATAACTTAACTAAAATTTGCAAAACTTGCTATAAATAAAAATTGTAAAAGTGGTGTAAACTGGTACACTCATGTTAAGTGATTCATTGTAAATAATAAGTTTGCAACCTCTTTTTCTAACCGGAATCAATTTTGAACAATAAGTAAATTTTGCCATCCTCGAGTTTTGCAAATTATGAATTACGTTTAAAATAATGTTTCGAACCTGCATGTCAATTTGCATAACATTTGAGAAACGGTAATAAGTTTTATAGTTGAGCTGATCATTATTATTTTAAATAAAATCAGTTGCGGAACAGGGTTACAAAGTTGATAAAAATTAATCTAAGCTGTATTTTAAATATTTGAAACCGTGCATCCCGGAACCCTGTCAAAATTTTTATGATGTTATGGCAAAATTTGCAAACTTGGGATATTATTTACAATGAAGCACTTGGCATGTCTTTCAGTGTGCACTATTTTTTCAATTTTTTTGAAAAAGATAGCGGATTGTCGTTTTTTCAATTTTTCACAATGTTGTGGATTTTGATATAAGAGAATGGACCAAACAGGATCGGATTCCAGCTCGCGTTTGTAATGTGTGGCGAGTCTGACTTGTGCCAGGTGACGTCACGCGCTCTCGAACGATAATGTAAAATATGGCGATAATATTAAAATATGTCATTTTAGGGAACTTTTTTATTGACGAAGATTATTTTTTTTTACTGTTATACTAATATTTATTGGAGTTTACGACCTCAATTTAAAAAAAATGTAAACTTTCTAATTACAGATACCGGTGAAATCACCTGGATTTTTCAATTTGAACACCAGGAACCGGCCATGTACAAAACCATTAGTACTAAATTTCTATGAATTTTAAAAAACAGTAGTACGCCCATGGCCACTTCTGAATGTTGGTTTTTATTATCATCTTTCATTTCCAAAGAGACTATAGTTTGATAACGGATGACCGTTCACTCATTACAGTTGAATTTGACGATAAATATTGTGAATAGATTATTATAGCGTTATCGTATTTACTTGTTGACTATCTATATGACTATATGTGGACTATGTATTTGTATAAAAATGACCTTTGGCCTATGATATCAACCCATGTTCTACACCACAATCATCTTATTTACTTACAAAATACGAGTAGTAATGAAGGGCATTTGATTGGTAGATAATTAGGTCAGAAAGCATTTCCAATTTAGGTGACTACTACAGGTCACCGAATTTCCATGGATCATTTTAAGTTCCTTATAAAAATTATAAAATTATACATAATAATTTTATGGTATACTTTTTTTTTATAATCAATAATTGACCTCATGTGATATGCAGTATATAATACTCCAGGCAACAGAGACTAAATAAAGGGTCCACCTGAAAAAATAGGAGGGTTTAGTTTTATATGCTAACTTTATGTTTTTTGGAGCGCTGATTCAGAATTTGTAACTTCCCACCAAAAAATCAGCGGAAATACCACCATTTTCAAAAATTACAAAAAAATATAAAACGTATAGTGAATAAACCGAAAAAAGTGCGTAAATTTCGCGGTTTTGCGAGTGCTACGAAGTTAGCACAGGTCTTTCGAAGCTGCAAACTTGGACATACACTACTGGTAGTGGTCCTAACCACATAGGTATTAAAAAATCAGAACTAGCCGTTAGTTTGCGATTTTAGCGATTTCTACTGTACTATCTGACTGGCCTAAATTTTATGTTTTTTGGTTCGTTGGTTTTAAATGTTCACCTCCCATCAAAAAATCTCACCAGAACCTCCATTTTGAAAAAATTGGGCCAAAAACCGTTTTTTTTAAATATCTCAATTTTTGTAAATTTTTAAAAGAAAATGGATTGAAATATACAAAAAAAATAAACAAAAATGGTTTCTCAATGTTTTTTGACAGATCAAACTCAAAGGCGCTCTGAGACGCAACGCGGCAGGAAGTGCAGTCATTGATCATTTTCCGCTCCGAATTCTTTGAACCTCCTCGACCGATTGTCGTGAAATTTAGTGAGTAGTTAGGGGATGACTCAATGAGCAAATGTGACATAGCGCCGAGGTGTGTTTTTACCCTGAGGCTGAATGCTGAGGTGAATGAATGAGGTAAACATGTTTTCACTCGATAAAGGTGATAGATAGAGGGACATAGGATAAAGAATGGATAGAGGGACAAATTCTTTATAAAAAATTATCTATGAAAATTTTTCGATATATCTATATTAGAGATGCAACGGATAGTTGTTTGGCCGGATACCGGAGAGCTGCGATGCCGGATAGCCGAATATCCGGCGGCCGTATATCCGTCCAACACAGGCGTTCGAGTCGCACAGGCGAGGCGCAGCGAACGCGATCGGATCGATTCGGGCATCAGTATCAGTTGTTTACTCGCTGCTTGCTGCATGATTTGCGTCGTAAAAACTAAGAACAATTAAAACAAAAAATGTTTTAAAACATTTTAGTTTTTTTAGAAGGTTCTTTTATTTTCTTTGTGACTTTTTGTAACTTTTTCTACTTTAAATAAAAGCAGTCATAACTATAAGCCATTTTATTATTATTTACCACACAAAGATTTATGTATTAAAGTTGATTTTAGGGAATTGTGTCGCAGTTTTTGAATATCCGGTAACCGGCCGGATATTCAGTCACTATCCGGAATCCGGCCGGATATTAAATTTAGGCCGGATACCGGATAGTCTCCGGATATCCGTTTCATCTCTAATCTATATATTTCGAGTAATTCGCGATTGAAAAAAAAATGTTAAATGTTAAAAATGCATGTGGTTCGACGGTTTTTCGAATGCCTCGAAAACTTCGCGTTCTCTCAAAAAACCTGTAATGACTAAAAATGAAGCTTGTAAGAAAACAAAGAGAAATTGTTTTTTATGAATGCGCTTGATCCAAAATAAAGGGTTATGGCTCGTGATGAAGATTTTTATTGCAACAACTTTGTTCGAAGTACTTAGTCAACGTTAAATAACGAGAAACTGATGCAGTTTCCGTGATAAACTTATAGAGCATTTTTTGTAGTACCTGGAAAGACCTTTAAAATGAGGGCTATTACTTTAATACTGCGTTATAACTAATCGTGATTCGACAAACAATTGCATTTTTTCGGAGCATACTTTTGTTTTGTAAATTTTTAAGTGTTTTTAGCTTTTTCTGGCTTCCTCTAATCAATTAATAGTGATCACAAGTTGTTTTTTTTTTAATTAACAAAAATAAAATAGTAAAAATACTCGTTTTTGGCGCCATTGGTGCAATAATTGCGGTATTTCCAGTAGGAAATTTTAGGTAGGTGGGAAGTGAAAAATTCGGTAACACCGACCCAAAAAACATAAGGTAAGCTTATAAAACTAAATCCTATTTTTTCCAGGTAATATTCTCTATTTCCTGGAGTATAATTGAAAACATCCATTTAATTACAGCCTCTCCCTAAAAAGTACACCAGCTTGTTATACACAGGGTACATGTACCCTGTAGCCAGTCTAGCCGAATAATTTGGGTAACTTATGATCCGGTAGACCATACTTTAGCTAATTATATTATGAGGCTCGGCATAGTGCTGACAATACCTACAGCAGGGCCGTATCTAGAACGAAAGTTGTGAGGGTGCCAAGGAAAAAGTAGAGGGTCTAAGTGTCTACGCCTACAGCGGCAGAGGGAAGTTTCGAAATAGAGATTACCATGCGAGTGTCTTAATAGCCATTAAATATGATGTGCATACACACTTATATATATATATATATATATATATATATATATATATATATATATATATATATATATATATATATATATATATACATATATATATATATATATATATATATATATATATATATATATATATATATATATATTTTTTTTTTTTTTTTTTTTTTTTTTTTTTTGGAGGGTTTATCTAAAGATAGCAAAGAAATTAGAAGATAAAATATATATATATATATATATATATATATATATATATATATATATATATATATATATATATATATATATATATATATATATATATATATATATATATATATATATATATATATATATATATATATATATATATTTATATATATTTTCTACGAACAGTCATAATGAAACATACAAAAATATAACAGAAAATCAAGGTTAACAAATGTGAATTATTATTTTTTATATATTGTTATACATTTTGGATGGTACAGTTATTAAAATGTATATGTGGCACTACTGGCAGTTTTGTTACAGTATTGGTGGCCGACATTGTTGATATTGAAAGAGTAGAGATGTTTATTAAATTTTTGGTTTCGTTTTATTCAATCGAATTCAAAATTTTATTGCCAACGTTGACTTTATTTTGAGTCGATTCGTCAATTAGTCTGCTGTCAAATGTACACCCGTGGGCTCTTTGATGATGCGAGTGTGGGAGTGTGGGGTCTCGATCTCTTCGTTTGGCCTTGGATAAACATAATTTCGATGGTGGCCCTCTCAAAAATGGTGCGTTTGGGTACTACCCTTCAGAAACAAAATGGTCACCATCGCAAACACTTTTTTCTTCACAATTTCTGTCGGGGCTAAATTTTCAATTTCACTTTCACTGTCACACATGTTCACTTATTTTTATTGTAAGAAGCACAAAGTTTGAAATGTACTAAGGAAAGAGTATGACTTGGCAAAATTTATATATTTTAGATCTGTCAGATATTAGAGGCAATAGTTGATATTGACAGAATATTTTATATGTCGCGTTTCTATTAGTTATAAACTTGTATCTTACTGAATCTCTCATTAAAATAGAGGTAGAGAATTTCTTATAAACGAATTAAAGTATGGGAGCAGAAAAAAACATTTATAATAAATTGAGAAAGAAAGTAATTATTTTTTGGATATTTATATTTTGTAATATTTTTATTGTTTGTAATAAAATTAATTTTTATAAATCATAACATTGTTATGAAAACGTAGGGAGTTTGAGACTAAACCCAAACACAGTAGGAAACCCTAGGTCACCCATCCAAGTGCCAGCCAACGTCTGCCTTGCTTAACTCGGTCCTCCATTGAGAGTTAAGCAAGTTAAGTGTGCGACCGTTGAGGCCCACCAGGAAATGCCTACACAATGTCTACAAAATCCTACAAGATATTATTAATTTTTCTATTAGTTTATATTTTTATTTGGAAATAAATATTATTATTATTATTATTAAAGGGTTTTAATATAATACTTCCTTACATTTCACACATCAACAACTTTATTTGAATTAATAATGAAAACACAAAAGTGAAAAGTTTCTACCCTATCCTATAATAGATGAACAAAGTGCTATTTTAATGAGATTGTAATTCAGGCCCACCCGTAGTATCCATCAACTTGTCACGCGGATATAACTAGGAAGGCACTATTCGTGTTGGTCTTTAATAATGACAGTATAATGTGATGAGTCGCCTGGGTCTAATTATTCATAGGGCATTTTACGACTGCTCTTTCATCTGTTTTAGGTAATACAGCCAAGCTGATTATTTAAGTAAATAATAAGAAATTAAAAAAATACCGTCAATCGAATTTTATTCCTTTTTTTCGTATATTCTTAAATATACACTGTGTTCATTTTAAAATTTACCATCCCCTGTAATTTAAAAACCGCAAAATATTTGAGATATCGCCGGGATATGTCGACTTTTATTTTAGGGGGGAACATTTTTGACAGTCAGGGGTCTTGATATTTTCATCCCTCTAATCCCTAGCAACCCCAATTTTAAAATATTAAATGGAACTACCCCACGTGTTACACATCATTTGAAAGTCTTTTTCGTGACGAATACAGCAGTGAATCATTTTTGGAAATCGGTTGAGAGTTTACAAAACTATTCAAATTGTGCAATAACACTTACCACCCCCTGTAATTGAAAAAAATTGAAAATATTTGAGAATTCCCCTAGATACCACGATTTTTATTTTAGGGGCGAACATATCTGACAGTCAAGGGGTCTTGATATGTTCATCCCCTAATCCCTAACAACCCCTATTTTAAAATCGTAAATGGAACTACCCCACGTAAAATCTCAACGCATTTCCAAAAATGATGCACTGCTGTATTGGCCATGAAAACGGCTTTCAAATGATGTATAACACATGGGCTAGTTCCATTTAAGATTTTCAAATAGGGGTTAGGAAAATAGGAAAATAAGGGGAGGAACATATCAAGAACCATTGACTGTCAAAAATGTTCCCCGTACAATAAGCATTACCGTGTCCCAGCGATTTCTCAAATATTTTGCGGTTTTTAAATTACAGGGGCTGTGGTAAGTTTTAAAATGAACACAGTGTATATAATTTTAATATATATATTTAAAAAAAATTGATAAATCCAAAAGGCATTAAGATTAACCTCAACATAACTTCAGACCTCAGAGCATATTTGAACGAACAATTTCCAGGAAGGTCGTTTGCCAAATACAATCAAATATCGTGGCCAGCAAGATCGCAGGTTTTTACACCCCTCAATTAATTTCTATGGAGATGCCTGAAGGTGTACATAAAGAGTACGAGACAATTAAATAATTGAAACCATTTTTTTTTATTTACAGTAAAGCACTGAAACTGATTAATATGATCAACCAGCAGTTATTATCTAATGTAACTTATAGCCTAAGAAAAGAAACCAAATTATAAAAGGTCCTATAGGTATCATATTAAAAAAAACGATGTAGTGGAGACGATAGTTAGGATCTTAAGGAGCCTTTACGAATAAGTATTACCGCCACTATTTATTATAGCATAATATATTGGAAATTAATTCCGATAATGAAAGCGTCTATTAATAAATCGTGTTTCAGCTGACCGAATTCCTAATTTTCACATACCAGTGAATTGTTTCGATATTTATATAGAGCCGCCTCTATCAAAACAATCCTTTTTAATAGAGTAACATTATTATCTCCCTGTTCCAACAGACATGGGCTGGCTGTCTCGATAAAAATAGTTTTCAGTTCCGTGTTTCTTCCAAACGATGTGAGATTTGAGAAAATATACAGCTTACTTCGACGTGGATTTCCATCGGAAGAATGCTCTGTTGTTGAATCTGAAATCACGGGAAATATAGAGCAGTTATAGGAATTACAGTTAATACAGTTGGGGTAGATAACAACACAACTATTCGAATTAGGGAAGTAATACTATCGTCCAACTATCTATTCAATTATAATTATTATTGGAAAACTGTAACCGTGATTAATAAAATATAATCTTATAATAGTCTTCCGATTTAAATCTACTCATATGTAGCAGCAGATAAAATATATACCTACAAAATCTACTGATATCGACTAATATTTTTAGCTACAAATCATCATGCCATTGGGCATGAGTAATAGTCAATATATTTCTATTAATTTTCGACAAAATATGTGAATATCACATCATATAATATTTATCAATTAATTGTCATCATCTTCGATTAGTTTGATGATATTCTATTGATAAAAACCGTACGATTTTCGTGTGGAAACCAAAAGCCGCAAGAATGTTTAAATGAAATCTGTTTTTGAAAATTTTGTTGATCAGAGAAAAAGGGTAGTTATTTAAAAAATATTTTTTTGCTTTTTCTATGCATTCTTTTATTTTGGGTCGTAGTGAGTATCTATCCTCTGGAAACATAATTTTCATCTTTTGTCAACAATATTTAAAATCTAGACTCATCAAAAATATAACATGAAGATAGTACTTATAAAATCAAATATGAATCATGTTTGATCAATAACTAAGATGTGAGCTGAGTCACCTTAGACAACTACTACCAAGAACCCGAGCAAATCGTTAGCTCATGCGCTAAGCTATTGCCAAGCCTTTTAAAAGCGCTGTTTTTTACTATCGGAATCATAACAGAAAAGGTTTGAACCTTTCATCAGTTTGAGTTAGTAGAATGTCGTGGTACATTTAATTTAATTACTACTAGTATTGTTTTCAATATACTGAACATTCTTTGTACTGAACATATTGTTTTATAAAGTAGGAGCAAAAACAAGGGTTGATTTTTCAACAAGGAAGTTTTTTATCGAAGCAGCTATCCAAGAAATATTATGAGGGCCGATAATTCCAGTGCATTTGACAAGATATATTGTTTGAGTATATAGTTATAGTGACAGAAGTTTGGGAATGTTTTGCATCGTTCATAAATTTTGCTTTGCCGGTAGGTTGCAATTTGCAATTATATTAAATAATAATAATAGAAAATGTTATTAGACCATTTTATATAGCATTTTTTTAATAAACGTTACAAAAACCATTTACTTATTTACTCTTATGTTTTAAAATAAACTACGTAACACCTGAATAATAAATGTCTAGAAACATACAATATGAATAGTATCAGCCCCTGAAAAAAAACCCACTCCCCTGATACTTCTATCATATTATTGAAATAAATGTGTACCGGTATTGCTTTCACAGTTTTCACACGTGTTTGTAGTAAATTATTGTATGAATAATAGCTTGGTTTAAGCTAGAACATGTGTCAGTGATCGAACAAGTGGCTGTGGAAATAAATTCGAGGGGTGGAAGTCTATATGTAGGGTGCAGCGGTTAGTCACCCATAAATTAAAAATAAAATACGGTTTTCGGTTTTTTGTTCTGAAATATATCGAATGAAAAACCCGTGGGATCATTCGAAAATCAACTGTTTAGGCCAATGGCCAATCCTGTTGGGTGCCATCGGTTCGGCCTGTTGATTATTAGGGATAAAAGGATCAATTTTACTTAAAAAAACTTGATGAAAGACAAATCAGTTTTATATATACAGGGTGAGTTATTAAGGCCACGGTGGTTTTTAACTCCTATATTATTAAAGAAATTTTTACATACATATCGTGAGAAACATGAGTACTTACTACATTCTAAAAATATTTTCAAGCCCACGGCGCGGCGGCGGCGCCAGCACTTGTGGAAATACCAGATATTGATATACATTTTCTTAATAAAGGGTATAGTTTTTGCATTTTTGAATTTTTAACGTTATTTTAGTTAGAGGGACATTTAGTAGTATTTAGTAGTTTTAGAAATTTTTGTCCAAAATTTAATTTTCTTTTACTGCATCTTCAGACAAAAAAAACTCGATATTTTGAACTCATATTCTGAAGCGAAGATAAAGTTCACATCGAATTCTGTGTTAGCATTCCCTATACATCTATCTGCAATATTTTTTGGGTTATTAAGAGTTTCAATAGAGTTCAGAGGAAATTTTAACATTTTCTTAATAGCTAGCCATGGATATAACGTTCTCATTAACAACTGTCGGCCATTTAAGTTCATTGAAAGTCGCTCTAAAAATAATCATCATACCACATGATTTAACCAGCTACACGTTGATAAATTAAGTAAATTAAAAATCGACAGAAAATTAAAAAGAAAAACTATATCTCATTAAAAATAAATGTACACTGAAGCATCTCTGAAAACGGTATGCGAGATTATAATCTCGGAACAAAGTGGGATAGTCGTCGGTCACAGTCCCCGCTAAAATGGAACTGTGTCCATAGCAAAAATGAAGTGTACACAACGGTGAAAAGATAAAAATTTAATACGTGAAATGTTTTAAATAATAAACTGTAGTGAAAATATAAAATTCATAAATAATGACATTACATGATTGGTTGGCAAGTAGCTATTATTATTACGAAAGACAAGTTCAGTTTCGTCTCCGGATGATGCCAACTTGATTGGCGAAACGCGCGTCGAACGAAGTGAAAGTGTTTTGGTGTTTGTGAAACTACTCCGAGTGTTACAGTTACATCAAAGGTTCCAGCCCTATCCAGTACGAAAGACAATGTAACCAAGGAAGTGTTTTTTCTTTTATATGGATAGACTTGAGTTGAGAAGAGTTGACAAAGGCACTTAAATACGGTAGCCACGTTTTAGATTTCTCTCCGAGAAAAGTAGTAGTTAATATAGTTAAATTTAAGTAAATGTTAGAAATTTGGGCATAACATATATATATATATATATATATATATATATATATATATATATATATATATATATATATATATATATATATATATATATATATATATATATATATATATATATATATATATATATATATATATATATATATATATATATATATATATATATATATATATATATATATATATATATAAACCTTTAATGAACATTCCCTGATGTAACAAGAAAATCTCCTCCTGATTTCTCTCGTGGTGGTATTTAAATGCATAGCTATCCGGTTTGCAGCTTGCAATAACAGACGAGCAATGGTCAACGGCGATTAGAAGAGTGCATTGGAGACACGGCACGGCAAGAACATTAAAAGGAAAATCCGATCCCGTGCCATTTACAATCAATTTGCAACAGATACCGTGTATTTATGTAGTGAGACCGGGGTCGGGCAACTATTCAAGGAGTGGGTCCAACTCACAATGTCACGGACCGAATAATGTACCTGTGCAAATCGCATGGGCGTCCTCAAAATAAGGAATATCGTTAAGGCTTTAACACGCGATAACACACTTTTCTATTATTATTATTATTATCTTTCAGTTACAATCATTATATTTACAAGCATAAGAACTCTTTAATTTTTAATCTCCCTTAATTTTGCCACCGTGTGTTGTGAACGCACTACAGACAAATTAATTTAATTTCAACGAAGTAAATATCAAAGTATGAAAAAAATCCTCTCCTTAACCAACAATAACCGAATTTGATAGAATGTCACTAATGAACAATGCTTTAAAATATAGTTTTTAATTTTAAGAATACTTATGATCTAATACCGAAGGATCTTCTTGGCTGATAAGAAAGAGGGGATTTTTCCTTATCAGCTTCCTGAAGCCCGTCGTTATGTACCTAATTGGTCTTTCATGAAGCCCGTCGTTACCTAATTGGTCTTTCCAGACATGGTCTCCCTTTTTCCAAACATGGTCTCTTTTAATATAATATTTACTGCCATCTTCACCTGAAACTGTGGGTCTCAGACCCAGCGTGTCACGTATAAGACCATGATCAACGTTATCCCTGTATTTCACTGCATTTCATATCCTTTCCTATGTAATTAGAATGTGTCCAACACCATAGAAACTCCCACTTTGAGAGATCAGATAAGAAATTGAATCTTATTAAGGCAGTTAGACTGCTTTTAGTTTCTCTTTCTTCCATTAATCTTTCATATATCCCGTCGAATACCGCCTTTTGGTCTATAAATGATATGTTCTTCTGCTATTTCGTTCTATTTCTCGGTTACTTGGCTTCTGTCTGCCATTTTTGACTGTGTCTGTTATTTTTCGTTTACCTTCAAGCTATATTCTGGACTTCATAGACGGATTTTCATCTCTTCTCTTAGAACTTCTCTTAATTTCTCCGCTCACTCCCACCGCCTTCTTTGGTATTGTCATAAATGGAAATTACACCTTATGTGTATAATTCTCATACTCTGATCCTTTACATGTTATAATTTCCACTTAACTTCTACAATAACTTCCATTTCTGGTCAATATCGTCACCGAATTTTCTCCCAGGCCTTTTGTACTCTCATTTGTGTATCCTTCTGTCAGTTATGTGCAGATTATTTTCTCTACCTTGGTTATTCCGCTCGTCCTTCTAAAAGCATCTTTTATAATAGCGGCTTAACCGCTTACCGCTCATGGGACCCGTTTGGCCCACAGTCTAAACTTGGATAGACCTGCAACCAGTATGTTTGAAAATTCTATAACCGGAAACTACCAAATAGGTAAGAAATGTAACTGCATCAGAATTGGACACGCGACAATGTACCAAAATATTGATGCTTTACCGAAGCATTCTGCTTTTTGTTTGAAGGTACAAGACAATAATCGAAGGAGCATATTTGACTTATAATGGTGATTGGTATTCAGGCGTTTTGATGCTTGTCATTATATAATATATAATGTACATATGAACGTTCATTGTATTACACGCGTCTACATCTTATTTTTCTTCTTTGTTTAACGTTTTTCTATGGTGTTAATATAAGTCTCGTTTTTGTTGGGAACGTTTGGCCTCGTGAAAATTAACCGCCGCGCCGTTTAAGCGTACATTTTTCCTGATAAGTGATTACGTTCTAACATTGTTCAGCCATGGGTCGCTATCGCACAAAAAGCAACCACATGCTGTCTGATATCTTGTAAAATATGTGTCTGTATCCGGTGCAGATACCACACATGGATGTTTCCCGTGAATAAAAACAGAACAGCTCTATTACACTACAAAAATTATCTAACGAGTACACTTTTTATATACAGTGCGCACCAAAAGCATGGTTCCTATAATGGAGATATAATATTTGTACGTATTATATTTCTTTGAAAGCACCTTATTTTCATCTGTATAAGTAATAATGTAAGATGGCTTTTTCGTGTTAGCGACCGGAAACAGCGCACGAAAAAAGTTTGTCTCCGATTTTTTTCCGGGCGCTGAATAAAAATATCGAATATATCAGTACATGGCATTCAAATAGAAATATACAGCAAAGAAAACTAAATTTAAGCAAATCTATATGCTCTCTAATATTTAACATGCACCTATTTTGTATTTTAATTCGTAAATATATGAATATAGATACATTTCTGTAATATTTTTGACGTTTTGTCCATCTTGTCTAATATAGACTAATTTAAAACAAACCACATTTGAAATAATTTGAGTGTAACCATGGAAACGTATAATACATGTCAAACACTGTATTATCAACATTGTTTATTTTCTGTTAATTAAATTTATACCGATAAAATGTACTCAGCAACTGGCATAAGCGTGAGCAAGTCGTCGCCCCAGAACCAGACTATTCCATGTCCATTTTTTTTTTAATATTAAGGTTTTAATTCCAAAATAGCCTATGTTTAAAGCTCTTTATGCCAATATATTCCAAGTGAGTCTATCCCATATATTTATCGCGATACGCCGTGTTCGTTTTATTCTATGTCCATTCAACTTGATTAAAATCCGGACCAAAATATACTATCTGACCTCGCCCAATAAGAATGAATGAAATCGCGTCACGTGTGGACATAGAATAAGTTGGCTCCAAACTATTATTATTGTGCAGTGATGTTTAGTGCTTGTTTGTTTTGATTGTAATTAAGTGCTGATTTTTGCTTTTGCGGAAATATAGTTTAATATGAGTGACGAAGAACTTTCTGAGCCGTACCAAGACTCTGGGTCAGAATATCAGCCGTCAATACGTGGAAGGGAAACTCCGTAAGTTATTACTTTACTTTTCTTTTGAGGTTAGGGTAAGTTTTCTATTTTAATCGTTTTAGTCGATACGATACTGATGAAAGTTTATCCGATTTGGAATGTAGAAATATTGAAATAAACTTAGATAAGGAGAATGAACATGTCGATCAAAATCAAAGAAGCATAAATGCCCCCGTAGATGGACGTGATACAATTAGTCCAGTAAATTTGAATCATTCCAATAGTCCGGCAAATTTAGATATTCAGGCGGCCAGGTATTTTTAATACTTTTAATGTTAGGTACATAATATTAAAACGTATATTAATTTTCAGCACTACTAGAGTGTCTGATGATAAAAATACAAGGAAACGGAAACGAGATTCTAGGAAATGGAAAAAAAATATAAGAAAAAGACTGCGTCAATCAGGTCAGGAATATAAGAGCTGCAAAGGTGGCATTGTTCCCAAAAAAAATCCTAAAAGAAACTGTGTAAATTGTCGTTTCAAATGCCTGGACCATTTTAGTGAAGACGATGTATCGTTAATTCACAAAGAATTTTGGAACAATACTGACAGCGAAAAAATTTTTTTTATGACAAAACAACTGAAAGATGTTTAGTAGATAGGAAAAGAAATCGACATGAAGAGCGCAAAAAAACAAAAACGTATTCGTTTAAATATTATTTTATAAAAAACGATAAAAAAATACGCGTGTGTAAGGCTATTTATTTAGGCGTTTTGGCTATAAGCCAAATCAGAATATCCTATTTCTATACTCATAAACGTGCAGGTATTACAACAACGCCGAATAAAGATCATAGGGGCTCAAAAACTAGCTTACGAATTAAGGATAAGAAGAGACAAACAATAAGAGATCATATAGACATGTTTCCCTGCGTTCCTGCTCATTATTGCAGGAGTAGTTCCTCAAGGAAATATTTGGAAAGAACATTATCTTTAAGTAAAATGTATGATCTGTATGTACAGTACTGTAGAGAGAACAACTTGATTCCAGAAAAAAAATGGTTGTATTCCCATATTTTTAATGAAGAATATAATATTGGCTTCCATAAACCAAAAAAAGATCTGTGTGACAAATGTTCTGAGTACGATTCAAAAAAGCAAGAAAATGCTTTAGTTAGTGATCAGCTAGAGGAAAAATACAGGATGCACATAGAAGCCAAGCTGTCGGCCCGAGAGGAGAAGTTAAAAGATGTGAATACCTGTAAAGAAGATGAATCTTCAGCCCTCATTTGCTTCGATATGCAGAGCGTGTTAACTTGCCCTCAGACAGAAATTTCTAAAGCGTATTACAAAAAGAAATTTGCTGTGT
>CAXKVY010001194.1:0-120046 GCA_964058915.1 Tetropium fuscum | reverse complement strand
TCATATTACAATTACACACTTATAGCGACATGTATTTTTTTATCACATTTTCAAAAATATGACGTGTGGAGCTGATGCTTGCCAGGTCGTGGTTTATAGTATCCCGTTACACATGACTATAAGAAATAGAAGCCTCGTTCACTATATTTTTAGAATTTGACTGTGACAAATATTAAACGATTGCTGCCTTCGAAAAATGACGGCTAAGTATACCAAAATACCGCTTATGTCTGCCGCCATTGTATTGTGAAATATCCCATAAAAAATTAATGTTGAGATTATAATTACTATTGCCCACCAATTTGCTCAATGGGACGTGTCAAATTAATACCGTTCAAATAGTTACGGTCATCAAGGACTCATTAACGATTTGTTCTCATTTTAAACTAAGAATTCTTGACCGCTGTATGTTGTCTAAACACAACAAGGGAGTCAAAGATGGGGCGAGAGGGGGGCTTTCAGATTTAATTAACTTTAGAAGACAAATTTGTTAAACAGAATCGGGTTTCTGTTCACCAGATAAACATGAACAATGTTTAGAGCGGTTAGTTATCTCGCGAGGATTTTATTTTTATTAATAAAGAGAACACATTACAAACGGAAATTCGATGTGACAGGTACGGTAGCATAACACGAATCCCTTGGATTTGCGAAATCTCCGTTAGCTTTTTTAGATAAATAAATTAGTTCAATAATTTGCATATCCGATTTATTAAATGTGCATAATTTAACAGCATTCCTGAAACACGCCGGAAATGGAAATGCTCTATGACCTCTGGAGTCATATCAATATATATATATATATATATATATATATATATATATATATATATATATATATATATATATATATATATATATATATATATATATATATATATATATATATATATATATATATATATATATATATAATTTTGGGTTAGCTATGCGTTATGTGGATGTGATAGATAATGAATACACAAATAATCTCAGCCTTAATCAACGTATTGCATTAACAGTGCCCCTCAAAAAATGCTGCTGTCAAGATTTTTCCCACTAACAAAGTCTTTAAAATGTAACATACGAGATTTTCAGTTACATTTTGATATGGGAGAAAGAACGATAAAACCCAATTTTCCACTAAAAATGACACTGGCTCCTGTACTATTGGTGACTTCTCAGCAGCTATGCCTCGAATGCAATCTCCCGGCTGAGAAATATATTCCCTGGAGAAGGGCAATACAGACCGCTTCGCAGGTTATCTACTATGCTCCTGTGATCGTGGATATAACAAAGTGCTGCCGAAATAATGCTGAAATAAAATTGTTTATGTAGGAACCGATTTGTGCCATTATTTATTTAATAATTATTGTGGAAAATATAGGCGCTAATTCATTTGTAGAGCAGTATATTTCCTTTAACAATGGATTATAAATTATACATAGTGGAGGTGTGATATCATTTGCGAATAAAAACGACTTGTTAGTTGAAATAATATAGATATAGGTATTTAATCTAATTTGGTTCTAATAATAATTTTAATGCCTGTATATAATAGCATTCTATAATATGCAATACCTATATTAATTATACTGGGTCTATGTTACGTTCATTTATAACCTCAAAAAATAACCCATTGCTCAAAAAGCATTTGTATTTTTTTTAAATATACCCATTCCAATGTCATAGGCAAATGGTGATTATTTTTTAGACCTCTGCAGATATCATTTAAAGTTGCCACAAAGTGAACCTAGAAATTAATATAAGTAGTCACATTTAACACAATTTGGGGAATATAAAAGTACTTTTAGATATCATCATTGGGTTAATTGAAATAAATTATCACCAATATAACGATGAAATTGTAAAATATTTGACACTTAATAAGGTATCTTATTATTTCGCAACGTACCACATAGATTTTACTGCGCGAAAACCATTAGAATTGCCAGATTTGTACCTTAGAAGATATTATGTCAGGCCAATTTCCCTCAAACGCAACACTGATTTGTCGTGAAGGCACGTATCATCCATTTACCCTGTCCAATTTTTTACGCAATAGCCATCGTTCCAGCGTTTAATAACAGTCGAGCGCGGGGCCGGTACCCACCCTTGACCTTTTTAACTAGCATCAGAGGGATCTGAAATGTGTCCGTAGTAGGTTACCAAGGCACTAAATGCGTACATTTATCTTATTTAATGAGAGAGTACTGCACGAGTAACGTCTAAGCGTGTAATTTGTTCCACATTGTATGAATATTACCATTCGAATGTAACATAATATATCAAAGAAAGTATATAGGTAAGGCAGGCGAATAACCTCACCGATTTGATCAGAATATCTATTTTTAAAGGTCTGACAAAAAAGCGTGTAATTTGTCAAGAGTTTATGAACTCCCTGACATTAGATTTCTCATATAAAACTAATAACACCATTATAATTATCATCTAGAATCTAGATGGTACGGTACACACTGAATAATATATCGACGACACTGAACAGGCAGGTTACGAATACTAGTATTTAAATAATAGTCCAAGAGCCGGTAATATTCACGGATATGTGATTGTTCATACTGTGATTCAACCAAATAAATAAGTTGCGTCGATTTCCATGATCGTAGTAGTTTTATAAATTTATTTTATAAAAAGATGATTTAGTATTGAAAATATATCTAAGCCGTCTTTATAAGAAAACTCTAGTGACATGCGACATGCTATTTATCTTTCCAGTCAGCAAGGTCAGGGAATACGGATAGGTCACAATTTGCCGTGATGGAAAATAAACGAATTGCTTATTCGTTTTATTTTTGGCTGACTAGAGAATATTGCTTACGTTTTACGTCAATTTGGTTGTCGCAATCGACTTTTGAGACACTATTGCTTATGCTAGAATGAAGATAATCCTGATCAGAAAACTTCACTAGGATTTTTTCAGCAGAATGTCTTATTTTCCTGGGATATAATGTAAGTTGTGTATGACATAATATTCTTCATCTTCAATAAGTAGGTTACGTATGACATCTAATTCTTCAATATCTGATGATAATATAAACTAAATTTTACATATCGAAAGTCTAGGCAACTTTACATGACAACGTATGGTAAAATGGAATAGTTTCTCATTGGTGAAAATCAAAATTTGGAAGTACTTCAGTTTTTTTTTCAATTGCCACTTTACATATTTCGTCTCCTCGTGCTCTAGTCATAGAAGAATGTAGTTTCGTGTTCCATTCTAAGTATATCCTGTACCTAAATATAACCTCTATATATGTTAGTGTGAAAGATCGTACTTAGAAATGTCGTTACTTAATTAATTCAGGTCATATGTAAGGATATATGGGTATAAGAAATGATCTAATTTTATATAGGTACGATATAATGTACGTTTTAATCAGATATCAATGTACTATAAATACCTAATACGCCACTTATTTTTTTCCCGAATTAATACTTCAACTTCAAAATATAAATTCTATCAATTCTTGACCTGAATTTAAATACCTAATTACTACTTTGTACTAGATTTTTTAAATTAGGTATTACTATATTAAATCGATCGAATAAAACATGGCAATCGAAAAACTATTACCTATTTTCCCCATTTTGATTAGGAGAATTGCTTACTAATCTATGATTAAAAGTGAAACAAATAAAAATCAATTTTCATCAAATACCACTTTGAGGCCGACATTTTATTTTTTCAAAATTTTACTTCAAACTCGAAATCAGCGATCCCGAAAATTTATAAAAACTTAATTTTGTAAAAACATAATAATTTTTCACCAAAGTCGTCCGCCATTTTATTTTTTCAAAATTCGACCTCATTCGAGATCAACGACAACGAAAACATATAATATAATTATGTAGTAACAAATTTAACGAAAATATAATAATTATTGCTACTTATTACCACTTTTCGTGATATCACTGTGCGCCGCCGTGCGGAGTTCCTAACTAGTCTCAAATTTGCGGTAATTGTGGCATATATATTATTATGAAACTATCATTCATTGTCACTATGAAGTGAATATTAACAATAAAAATTGACATCAATCAGAAATTCCTACAGTACAGGGTAAGTCTCTTAAGATTGACACCCCCCTTATCTCACTCATCCTTTGCCGATTTAACTCATTCAAAAAGGGAGTGGACGCGGTTTTTGATGAATTTTTATAATCTGAGCACGGATATTAAAAATCTCGTAAGATATACAGGGCGGAAAATAAAACATGATTATTTTAAATAGAACACCCCGTATATTTTTATACCAAAATAATGTCCTTAATTTTCTGAATAAAAAAATATCTAATTGTTATATAATCACTCCACCTGTTCGTGAGATATTACTAAAAACTTATCACATTACGGGTGTCAATTATAAAACAAAAAACATATCAAGATACCTTTGGAAACAATGCCATTTATTGAGATAATAACTAAATAATATATAGGTGACAATAACAGTAACGAGTAATAACAATAAACAACATAAGCCTAATAAAAACAAATAAAAGTCAATATTAATACAATAACACAATAGAGTAACACAATTTTATTTATTTACACGTAACCACCACCATTCTGAATACACATTTGGCATCGCTTTATAAAATTGCTTCTCACCCTTTGAAACATATCACCATTTTGGTTTAATTCCTCAATTTTTACACGTATGCATTCTTTTAACTCATTCATATTATTAAAAACCCCAGTTTCGTATATATCTTGTTTTATCGTACCCCAGAGAAAAAAATCCAGGTGTTAAGTCCGGGCTTTTAGCGGGCCAATGTATAACACCGTGCCTTCCTATTCAAATAGGATATTTTCTGTTTAGGTATTCGGTGACGTTCCTTGCAGAGTGTGGTGGTGCTCCATCCTGCTGCCAAATAACAGATCTGTCGTCCACTAATTTAATATTATCTAAATAATTTTCAACTGGATGTTGAAGAATATCCACATAACGTTGTGCATTTAAGGGCCCATTTATAAATACAGGACCTGCAATAGCATCCTTGTGGATGCCACAGCACACGTTTACAGTTTGGTATCCTTGTTTTTTATTTTTTTTACAATATGTGGATTTTCCGCTGCCCAGTAATGTGCATTTTTTCTGTTAAAAATTCTCGCAGTAGAAAAACTGCTTTCGTCAGTCCAAAGGACATGACTTAGAAACTCATCATCTTCCTCTATTCTATCAAGTATGTCTCTGCAGAAGGTTAACCTGTCTTGAAGGTTGTTGTCGTCTAAATATTGAACGGGCAAAATACTATATGGTTTAAAATTATGGCGATGTAATATTTTTATCACACTTCTTTGTGATATATCCAATTCTATTGCTGCGGCATAGGATGATTTGGATGGATTTTCAGCATAATATAATAACGCGTTGAGTTCTGTGTCTTCTCCTGTTTTTGTTCTTCGCCTTTCCCTTTTCTTGTCTCTCAGAGATTCGGTATTCCTAAACTTTGCATAAATGTTGGTAAAACTATTTTTGGAAGGAGGTAGCCTTTCTCGAAATAACCTAACATACTCCCTCCGAGCAAGAGACTTATTCTTGTTGCACTGAATATAAATTTCAAGTAACTCTTTTCGCTCTTCCAATGAATATACCATTTTCAAAATAACTTGCTTCTTTACGAACACTACGTATTTTTTACGCTAATATCTAAGAGAGTGAACTATGCAAATATGCATTGTTTCCAGAGATATCTTGATGCTCTTATTTTATAATTGACACCCGTAATGTGATAAGTTTTTAGTAATATCTCACGAACAGGTGGAGTGATTATATAACAATTACACATTTTTGGATTCAGAAAATTAAGGACATTATTTTGGTCTAAAAATATACGGGGTGTTCCATTTAAAAAAATTATGTTTTATTTTCCACCCTGTATATTTTACGAGATTTTTAATATCTGTTCTCAGATTATAAAAATTCATCAAAAACCGTGTCTACTCCTTTTTTGAATGAGTGAAATCGGCAAAGGATAAGTGAGGGTGTCAATCTTAAGAGACTTACCCGGTACATACCAACGCACAGATTCGTGATTAATCCCTTCTTGTCCTGCGATCTTGTCCAGGGCAATATAAATACAAAAACACTTCTTAAGACCAATAGTGGAAATATATAAGAATTCGCCAAGCAAATGGGAATTGCTTTACAACTGTAAAATTATTATAAATAAGAATAATATATAACGTAAGCATTTTGCTTATATTTTTTTAGAGGTATAAGTCATTTTAATAAAGGTAAGTATAATCTCTGGCTAACTAAATAATAACATGAAAAAGTATGCGACAAAACAAGCGCAAGTACGGGAAAGTCTTCACATAACGAACAATTTTGTATAGAAAACAAGCCTACTGAGAGAAACAAAGCGTGTGACTGTACGCAGTAAAGAAACAATATGTTTCCATTGTATTTTATGGATTCCCAGTTGGGCATCATAAAGGAATTATAATAATAATTGAAGTGGTGGCCATTATATCATCAACAATGTAGTCCCAGATATAAAAGCTCTAAGCACCATAGTAAGTTTTATATTTCCTCTCGCTGGGAACGACAATAAACCGATATAAAGCGAAGTAAAACTTTTCAATGTCAAGTCTGCGCTATCTTGAATGTGCTTTATTACAGGCACAATTACGTAGACACTGCGTTTATAACCTCAACATATTAGCCTACTTCAAATAAAATTCCTAAGGTATAATTTGACCACACGTAATATATGTTTATCAAGGCATTAGTAAACATATTGCCCCGTGGATAAAGACGTTACCTAACACTCGTTAAATTTAAAAGTGAGATGAAGAATTCAGCGCGGATTAGCGAAGTTATTACTTAGCAAAGCTGTAACTATTTTATACCACCTCATTATTTTATATGACCGGTATGACCACTCGAAAATCCAATATACTCTACTGGATTTGTATTCGAGCGGAAAAAGCTGGCCATATTAAAAAAACTTGCTGATACGAGTCTTAGTCCCTAACTATTCAATGTCCAGTGGCGGCTCTACATATATGACTTGCAGGATTGAGCAACACTTTAAAACGATAACGAAAGTAACAGAAATAACAAAGCAAAATTATAGGTATATTTTAATAGATTCTTTAATTATCCTAAAAGGTACCGTAAGCTTCGCGTCGTATTCCTACCGCTCCATGTCGCTACCATTCTGCATCGCCATCGACAGAAGATAATAATATATATCTCCTCTCGGTCATCGCACTGCGTCGCTACCTCTGGCAGAGCTGTTTGGTTTGCATTCGGTTAGCATTGCGCAAAATTAATGCAACAGTCATATGGCAAAATGGATGAAAACATGAGGTGCGTCGTACCTATCTGAACTAGCGGATGCCTAGAATATCAGATATACAAACGATCCCTCTCCTCGCTCCTATATGCTCCACTGTGTTGCAGTCCGGTGGCAACCATGACACATACATAGAAACCGTACCATGGGTGGCGAAAGATCCAGTATCCATCAAGCAGTGAGTGAGTTTGCAGTGGATATTTTTTTTGGAAGTGTAGATATTGCGGCTCATTTGGACAGTGCTTAGTGCTTACCGAAATATTGCAGAGCACATTGAAACAGTGAAACGCAATAGGTAAAGTCTGCCTCACGAAAGATGAACAATATTTATAAATTAATAAATTAATACTATTAATAAAATAATAACAAAGCTTCCTATTTTTTGAACCTTACACAAATCAGCCAAATTTACTAAATGCTCTGAGCTCTACAGAAGCTGATGCACAATTTATCGCCCTTCTCCCTCAACACCCTGTTCAATTTTCATGAGGCAGATGTTATAAAGATGTTATTCAATGTCATAATTAACTGTGTGCGCCATTGTGGAGTTCTCAAGCTTGCTTTAATAGGCCGATTGCACGTCCTCATCTTAATCGCAGAACCTTATTTTTTTTTTCTAAAGAGCTACAAAAATAATATTTTTGTAAACCTTTGGCCTATGTATATGGTGCAACCCCCATGTTTAAATGACACGAGCCGCCGCTGCAATATACCATTGAATTATCTTGTATTTTAAGTAGTTACATCCGTATCTATGGGCAACAAATATATTTCTTACAAGTTCAGCAATCCGTCTGCCAAGGACAAGTATTAACGTCCAACAATAAATAATTATATATCAGGAAAATGTCTCGGGAGCGGAGAGATGATTCGAGAGAACATATATTTCAGGTTTACACTAACTTAATGATTATCATGTTTGATTATCATCAAAGTGTGTGGAGCATATCTCAAGATGAATGACGTCTCGACAGGACGTAACATAAATGATCGTAAATTGATTGTTTTGGAGTAGGGATGCAAATTTTATGGTGGTTTTGCTTTCATAGCTCCCGCGGAAATACTATTTTCAACAGCTGGTTGGAGAAAAATTGGATAAAGAGACAGGAAGAAAAACAAGTAAAACTGAAATAATAAAGATTCATTTATTTTCTTTATATATGGATCTGAGTGCATGTTCATGAAAGCCTAATCTTCTTAATTAATATATAATATAACATAGGCAGAACTCTTTCTTCTATAACGTAGGCAACTGATTTCTTCTATATACTTTATTTTTTAACATAATATATCATACAACTTTAATCCATATTTTAATAAAGAACGTTGCTAATAATACTTTATGGGAGTTCGTAACATAAGTTCGTAAAGTGGAACCTCGTTACTTATTCGTGGTTTTTTGGGGTCGCTGATCACGACGGCAAGGGTTCCGAGGTACCTGGTGCCCTCGGTGGACAGTATGAACGTCGCCTCCTGGAATTATCTTGAGTATTTAGTATTAAGTATCATTTTTAATTAAATTTAAATATATTATCAATATTTCGACTTTAAGTTACGAATTCTAATAAAACTCTAGGACACGACGTTCATATGCTCACCCTGGGCACCAAATACCGCGGGGACCGCTGCCGTCGTGATATTCGTGTTCGGCGACCCCAAAAACACCCAAGTAGTAAAACTGGACACATTTCCATCAATATATACCGACTTGTAAATTTTTTATTCAATGCCTCTTCGAGATTGCCCTTCTACAATGCATATTTTTATATGAAAAAAATGCATTTTTTTCAAAAGTAAGTGATCAATTTAGTTCACCTCAAGTTTATCCTAAGTTCACCTAAGACGCTCTCACGAATCGAACACACAAAACCGCATTAAGATCCATCTTACTGTTCAAAAAAACGATAGTTAATCAGCACTTTTTAGTGCTTTATTTCCTCGACTATATATATGAATGTGCGTGAGATATTGCTGTTCCTTTAATCGGTTACTTCGTGCATGACTATGCTTGTCCTTGACAATGATCTACCTCGACAAGCACGAATTGTCATCAGGAGCTTATACACAATACAAACATTGAGCAACTGGGTTGTTTCTTGCTCGTAGCAGATGAGAATATCATATAATCAAGACATCTACATCTGGTGAGCATATATGGTTCCACATTCAGCCAATCTAGACGCATATTCAGTTGATTGAAATACATACGAAATAATCTGTAAATCTAGTGAATTGGTAAATACGATTCAGAAATGACGTACTATTTCCCAACTGCAATCAGATCAAAATCAGAGGCTCTAACCTAACATGGGTTTTACTTCCGAAATCAACACTGTTGGCACTTACAAGCGATCTATAACCAGTCTTAGAGTTGGCTGTTGTGTGGAGTTGGTATGAGTCTTTTTTTTGAGTTCTCATATCAATGTCTGAAGCCTTGAAGCCTCTGCTACTGTGTTCGTGTTGGATCTGTGCATATAATTGCTTTCCAAATGGTATCTGTCATAGGGGGCCATACAACAGAGGGTGCTTTATAGCTAGAAGAACCAAATGAAGCTAACGTTTCTGGCTATATATTCGATTTCGATAGTATCTAGGGTGGTTTCGTCTACAAATCAGGTCACCAAATAATACTAAATCAAATGACGATCTATGTCATCTAATTTTGTTACATAAATTGGCTAAAATTGTCCAGCCAGGGTGTTAATGCTTCTATAGGTCTCCTTCTAGTAAATATCAATGTTGAGATTCACTTTCTATGATATCTGACACCCATAATGAGAATTCCTTATTAGGTATTTGCTTCACTGGGTCAATTTTAGAATATGATGCTTTAAACAGCAACTCGATTATAATTGGAAGAGAACACCTACTTTGATCTGCTGATAAATATTTTACATATTTTATATATCAGATTAATGGTAATCAAAGGTCAAATCTAGGCTACATTTAGGTCAACATCTATTAACAATCCGGTATAAAAATGGGGTTTAAAGATAAGATGAAAGGGTGTAGAGCACGTGAAACATTTACAGGTGGTTTTTGAAAATATAGTATGTCATATATTATATTAATATAGTACCATTATTAAATTCTGCGATGCCATGTATAGTAACAGCCTGAGGGAAACCTTATATTTTCCTTAATAGCATACGAGGGTTGCTTCAGTGCATAAAAATAAATTGATACGAAGATATCAAACACTACTCGTATATCATATTTGCCAATTAAATAGTAACTATAATAGCTCATATAATATACGCTACCCTCTTTCTTATATTTATGAGTTATATATTAAAATTAATTTGTGTAGAAAATGATACTATCATATAAATATTCACTTTGACACACATATGAATAGCCCTACTTAGATTAAATAATAGTTGCTGAAAATCAAGCTACATGGAAGTAGCTATTACGATTTATAGGACACTCTAATATGCCATTTCTCACAGTCTATTGCAGTCGCAGGAGATTATTAAACAGAATATGTATCAAAGCAAAAATAACCATTGTGAGTATCCGCCTGACCAAGGTGTGGAAATAATAATGTTTAGATATTAAGAGAAAGCCACTAGTGACTCACGTGCCCACTTTTTAAGAATATGCTGTAAATATTTTACAACCGGCTAGTTCATAATGACTACATTAAAATTTAATTACTGGTGTTTTTAAATTATCCGAAGAACTCTCAGGTTCAAATAAAGTACTGAAGATTATAATTAATAGAAATTGGTATCCTTTAGGCTTTAGAATAAGGAACTATTAATTATTATACGTTTCATTTCATTCGTAATGCTTATTCCTAAGCGATTTAAAATTATTTAAGAAGACATAATATGCAAAATCAAACGAATATTTGTATAGTTTCACTTTGTAATCTACAAAGACCGATGTGGAATACAAAAGTTACAAATTATTCACAATTTTTCACATACATAATAACATTCAATATCCGAAATTTCATAAGCCATTAATTTCTAGATTGCTAAGTTTCAATTTAGTTCTTGCAAATTATAATCAACGTTTCACTACATTAGACGATAAAATTAAAAACAAATAGGAATACCGGTTTCAGTGTGGTTATTCAACCTATATACAGGGAAATATTATGAAAACAAATAATTTAAAATCGTGTTTACATGTTAATTTAAATATATTATAGAAAGTACATATGCATTGAATAGGCATAAATGATATACGAGTATCATAGATTACAGTATTTCGGTATTTGGTTAGGCAATCAAAGCAGGTTGAGTTTGACAAATCAGACAAATCAAAATTGAAAGCTTTCCACGAAAACTACACCGGGCCAAGTTAGATCAGATGCCTGACGGTTAAAATACACTATTACATGGAAATGCATTTCAACTGATAGAAAATCCCTACCTACCTCCTATATAAGTAACTGCCTACCTTATCAGACACAAAAGGTTACTGATACAATACGATAATAGAACGATAATTAAAAACAATAGCAATAAATCATAACTGCTATGGAGTAAATATTCTACTAAGGTTTTAGTTATTTTAAGTCTAGAAGAATGTTTAACAATATATGGGTAATGTAAGATTGTTTAAGTTTTATTATTTAAGTCACGTGGAAGATCACGAAAGTTTTCTTTTGTTTATATAAACTTCTTTTGCCTTAAGAGTGCGCAAAACAAGTACTAAGCGCGCTTGTTTTGTGTAGTTCTGTTTGTTTCTCAGAAGGTAAACAATCTAACATACACAATTGAAAATGCAAGTAGCATGAAATTTTAGTAGCTAATATTAAATATTATCTAAGAGAGTATTATGCAGTATGGCAGTACAAATAAATTAAACAGTAACAATAATAGTGTAATGAAGAAGTCAGCAGAACGCAAAGCAAACGTGTTAAAAACTATCTAAATTAAAAAAATGTTAGTAAGGATATTCGTATTTTGTCTAATAAAGTGTTTTCATGCTAAATTTATATTTGTTATTTTTGTTTTGACCAATTGGTAGCTGATTATTTAGTTTGGGTCTTGGGTCTATAGTAAAAGCCTACCTACCTCTAGGTATGGGATTTCCTAAATTTGTTTAGGAAATCCCATACGCAAAGGTAGGCACGTTAATGGATAGATTCTCAACAAATCTGATTTCCCCTAAAATTTCGACGGGTATTACTTGTTATACTTAAGTTTGTATTTAAGAACAACCACACAAGACATTTGTAAGTATAAATATTTCTTGTATTAAATAGACCAGTTTATTTATATAATAGTTCTGTTGTGTATAATTGTAAATCATTTTGATTAGTGTGTTTTGCACAGTTTCTAAATTATTTAAAATATTATTAAATTACTCCAGGAAATAAAGAGCTCACTTGGAAAAATAGGAGGATTGAGTTTATGGGCTAACGTTATGTTTTTTGGATCGCTAATTCTGAAAATACTTATATGGAAAAACCTATATTTTGAAAAAATGGCGCCAAAGACGATTTTTTTTTTAAATAACTGATTTTTTTTTAATTTTTGAAAGAAAATGGCTTGAAAATACAAAAAAAAACTAAAAAGGTTTCTAAATGCTTTTTTTTTGACAGATCAAACTCACAGGCGCTTGTGCGTCATCAAAGTTGCGCTCTGAGACGCAACGCGACAGGTCGTGCAGTCACTGAAGGTTTTCCAAATTCTTTGAACCTCTACCGATTGACATGAAATTTGGTGAGTAGTTAGGGGATGGCTCAATGAGCAATAGTGATATATAACCCCGATGTGTGCTTTTACACTGAGAGTGGATGCCACCCCATACCGGGAGTGGAAACGTTTTCACTCAAAATAACCGGAAATTGATAGGGGACAAATTTTAAGTAAAAAATGTCCTATAAAGTTGTTTCGATATACCGATATTTTTCGAGTTATTCGCGATTGAGAACGTGTTAAAAATTGATGTTTTTATACAGTTTTTCGCGAATAACTCGAAAACTTCGTTCTCTTAAAATTGAAATGACCAAAAATTAAGCTTATAAGAAAACAAAGAGATTGTTTTTTAAAATAAAAGTCCAAAATAAAGGGAGTTATGGCTCGTAAGACTCGGCCAAAACTTATAGAACACTTTTTGTAGTACTTGGAATGATCTTTAAAATAAGTACCTACCGTTACTTTAAGGTTGGGATTTTGTACAGTGAGAGGCAAATAGATGCATATTTTGGTTATCTATAAATAACTAAAAAACGACATAAGATCTAATAATCAAATTAGTTGCATGCACTCGCTATTGCACTAGCTATGATTGTAATATGTTTTTTTGTCCCAAAATTTTCTTATAAGCCTATTCTGTGTTCTTGCAATGAAAATAATGTGATTTTAACAATAAAAATTCTACTAAAAAACTACCAGTTTTGGTAGTTTAGTAATAGTTCTAGTTTCTCATAATTTTTCTCGTAGGATGAGCCTGAAAACATAAGCAAAACTTAAAATTAAATTTTTTGGAAACTACAATTTTTGAAGTTCTATATCTCAAAAATTATTAGACATGCGAGGCTGTGGGTGGGCTTACACAAATTTAATATTCTTTAAAAATAATAATGACAATAAATAATAATGACAACTAATATCAAAAACCAATAGTTTGTGAGTTAAACTGCAAACTGAAAAAAGTTCTAACATTTTGCAGTTCCCGCATTACGCAGCTAACACAACTTTTTACACATAAAGTAAATAAAATGATTATTTTTTCATTATTTTTATTATTTTAACTTATCATAAGACAAGCACTTTTGATTTTGATGACAATCCCATGTACTACGGCCACTGTAGAACGATCTTTTAGTACTTTTCGAAGAGTAAAGACCTGGTTGAGAAGTACTATGGAAGAGAAATGGTTGACGGGATTATGTTTGATGAGTGTGCATCGAGATTTAATTAAAGAAAATCGGGAGCAATTAGAAAAAAAAGTTTTAAACGATTTTGCTGCAAATCCAAGAAGAAAGACTTATTGAAATAAAAGTTTTGCTACTTATAGGTACAGAATGTGTATATTAATAACTACTAAAAAGAAAAGAAAAACAAGTGTGCTTTTTTTATTCATCTGTCCAGGGGCGGCGAGTATACGGGTGCAAGGGGTCGGCTGCACCCAATGAAGAAGTTTATGGTTTATGGGGTGCATTGCACCCCATAAGCTCTTTGTTTGCTTTTTTTATTTTATTATTCCGTTGATTTTTGAGGAAAAAAGTATAACAAAAAAAATATTTTTCATTTCGTAAATAATTTTTATTAAAACATTAAAAATAAAATAATAAGAAAGTAATTTATTTATGTTCTCTCTCCGAGTATCTTGATCATTATTTCGAAAATTATCCTTGTGAAAGTTTATATTTTTGTATAAATGGATTTTTCATCAAAATTCTAAAGTGTCAGGAGAACGTGACCTTGATAATTTTCTATTCTATTCATAACGACATATTGAAAACCCGCCGCCCCTGCGTCTACCCCCCCGATTTTAGATCCTGGGTATACCCTTGACTGGCCTATAGGATAAATTAATTGAAGTTGTTCTAAATATTGCATTCAATAACTTCCACTATCCTAATTCTAGTGATCCTATACTAAATCATGCAAGGCGACTGTTTATTATAACATTCCAGATTATTCTCGATTATTTAAAAAGTAGTAATTAATAATTAAAAGTTCCAGTTAGCCTCAGACAGAAAATCTAGAGTGTTATTAATTTTCAGGATCTTAAAGATTTTTTTTATAGTACTTATATGCCATTAATCCACATTAACAAGCGCGCTCTTGTTGGTTAATCCATTTCAGAAGATGTTGATGTATATAAATATTTCAGATATCATTAAGAATACCTACATAATCTGATAGCAGTTATGTTAGTGAATCATTTGGCAATCAGACAATTTCGTGCTACGTTATAATAATACCTTTCAGTGTCTTCGTGCGTGAAGACGTTTATTTACGCAGCTCCATTATTTGTGAATTTATATAATATACTGAGAAGTGTAACCAGATGAGATACACTGATAACCAGATACACTGATGAAGCCGTATGAATTTTTTGCACGACGACGCATCTACCATTATCACGGATTTTGTCCGCATCCAATAACAATACCCCAGTTAGTGCATTCAGTTCTCTGAGGGCGTATTACATACTTTCTATACATCGAAACTGGTTTTTATCGATTGCTTAAAGTAAACTTATCTAGAGAATCTCGTTCCAGATAATGAAGCCGAAGTACTTATTTATTTAAAAATCGTTTTTTTAAATTTAATATATGTAATAATAAAATCTCTACCCCCCATTCCGTAATGCTTAGATCAGAGAATTTATACGGGAGGAGAATGACATATTATGTTCCTAGTCGAATTGGTCGAAAGGAAAAAACAGTTGGTAAATCCTCACTAACATTCCGTGCAGGAATTATTAGAGAAATCAGGAAAACTTCAGTAGTTAGGTCATAAACACTATCCAAACAATATTCTTTTTGTCATTATACCATATAACCGAATTAGATTTCATAAAAAATACGAAAATAAATTAATTATAAAGACACTATTGAAAAATAAAGCCTTCTCCTTAGATATGGATTCGCTATTCTTTAACTATGGAAATAAAGCCTAATATTGAACAGTTATCTTGGTTAATCTAGGTATATAGGGAAGTTATGCTCTGAATTTCCTCCATTTTATATTCGACCTCAAAAGTTCAATATATTTTACGCCTACAGCCTTCTGCTTTTGAGGGCCGCTATGGAAGGCGATATTTGCGGTTTATATTTATAAACCCACTTTACACCTTTTTAAGCTACGGTTCATTTCCCATATTTATGTAATAATTTGAATATGAGCTAGAAACATGCAAAGATATTCTATTAACTTTTACTAGCATTCTCAAAAATATATACATACAGGGTGGCGTGTTATTAACAGGAATACGGAAAAATGTTATATATAAAAATCATAGGATTGATAGAGTTACTAAAACATTTTCCACTGTCCCGAAAAAGCGGGATATGCAGAATACAAATCGGCATGCAATTCAGGGTATAGCGAATTATTTTAATTTGGGGATCACTGCGGTGTTGATAGGCTTAAAATTAACCTAATCAAAAAGTCGTCCAAAAATTGACTAGCTTAAATATAGGACTACTGGGTTATGATTATCTGTACACCAAGGGTGACAGAATAACGCTGTAAAAGAAATTTTTCCACAACATAAATAGGTTGTTCCCTGCGGCGGGGGTGCCAATGCTGCAATTTTTCAAGGAATAACATTTTTTTTTTAAGGAAATCTGACACTGGCCGCTTCTATTTGATCATGGTTTACCACAAATGAAAATATACCAGAAAACCACGGTTTAGTGCACTTTCCTCTAAAATAAAAACTGTACGTTTGATTACGGATTTCTCGGGCATAACCACACATTTTAATTAAAATGTCTGGGCATAACAGTTATTTATATACCAAGGGTATTAAGTAAAGGTTTATGCCCCGAGGGCGACGATTACCGGCGGCGCATAAAAACATTCGTCATACTAGTTCGCATCCACAATATGAATATTGAGAAGAAATCATAAAAATCAATTTATAGTTATAGTTATAGCTGTATTTGATAATATGAAGGACCCCGCGCGTTGTATCGGGTCCGCCAATAAGCGCGCTCGATCTTTAAAATGAAATAAAGCAAGTTGTGTGAGAGGTATAAATTAAATTTATTTTTTGTTTGAAAGAGTATTCGAAGGCATTATGTATGGAAAATAATATCGGTCAAATGTCCACCTCGGCTTCGCTGGGTGGCGCGCATACGAGAAGTCCAATTTTCAATGACTCTGGCGCACAAATCGGGCTGTATTTCATCGATGGCGTGGCGTATGTTGACTTTGAGGGCATCAGTGTTTTGTGGTTGGTTTGCGTAGACCTGTGATTTAAGAAAACCCCACAAGAAATAGTCTAGTGGGGTTAAATCGCACGATCTCGGTGGCCAGTTGATGTCGCCTCCGCGCGAGATAACCATTCCTCCGAAGCGCTCGTGCAGAAGATCCATTGTGGCGCGCGCTGTGTGGCTCGTAGCGCCGTCCTGCTGAAACCACATATCCTCGACATCCATATTGTCGATTTCATGCCAGAAAAAGTTCGTTATCATGGATCTGTATCGTTCGCCGTTTACCGTGATGGACACACCATCGTCGTTCTCGAAGAAATACGGCCCGATGATGCCTCCGGCCCAAAATCTACACCAAACAGTTACCTTTGCTGGGTGCATTGCGACCTGGTGGACCTCCTGTGGATTGTTCTCGGCCCAATAACGGAAATTCTGCTTGTTGACATTCCCATTTAACCAAAAATGTGCCTCATCGCTGAAGATGATTTTGCGACCAAAATCGGGGTCGACTTCCAACTGCTCTAAAGCCCAATTAGCGAAGATACGGCGCTGTCTATGGTCGTTTATTTTGAGCTCTTGTGTCAGCTGGATCTTGTACGGATGCATGCCCAAATCCAGATGCAAGATTCGGCGAAGTGATGTTTCCGAAAGGCGGAGTTCCTGTGCGCGACGTGAAATTGTCTGTCGCGGATTTTCACGCACACTATCGCGCACAGCGGCGACATTCTGGGCAGATCGGACGTTTCGACGACGCGTCGGTGTTGGCTGATTGTTCACCGAACCGGTTGCCTCGAATTTGTTAATCAAACGACGGATAGTCGACTCAGCAGGACGATCAATTGCACCGTAAAATTGGCGGAGCGCGCGGAACGTTGCTCGAACCGATGAATGATTTTCGTAATAAGTTTTAACGATTTGCACATGTTGCTCGCGGCTGAATTGGTTCATGGTGATTTGTGAAGATACACTGAATAATATCAACTACGTTTGCCAACTCTACCACAAACAACATGGCCGCCATGAGCTGTCAAAGATCGAGCGTTTATATCACAGTAAAGCTGTCTTACTGCTTGACTGATGACTTAAATACCTGCCGGCTGCCTGCCTAATATTGCCGATTGATTGGCTATACTGCCCAGACTGCAGACTGAGTGACTATGACTACTCAAATTGTATACACGTATTGCCGTGGTTGTCCCCCAATTTCTGCTTATCCCGCTATTTTGGGACACCCTGTATCTTAAAAACTGTAATTTTTGTATACGACCTTTTTCCATATTACTGTTAACAACGGAGATATTGGAATTCCCCGCATTAATAGGCCACCCTATATACTGCGCGACTATAAAGTCGAATGTATTGATTCAGAGTTCTGCATGGTATGGCAGCCCTCCTACAATAACAAACTGTACTTCAGGTTTTCTCTTTTAAATTAAATATATAAATTTACGGTAATTGTATTTTTGAAGTGAAATAAATGTGGGCTCTATTAAATTTGCATCTAGTAACACGCATTTACTCCTACAAAACCACTGGACTATGATGTTGATTATCAGATTGTCGCAGAGTGCAGCCAATAAATAACAGAATAATTCACAGTTAGCCGATTTCCATATGCATACATATCAAGTAAGCGTAAAGCGATGTAGGTTAAACCTAATCATAAAATGATACTAGAAATAAACCGTATGCAAAGAAGACTTGCAAGAAGATAATTCTTCAGCGAGTGCATTGGGAATGCGTTCCCCCAGGCTACGTGCCTCACCGGACGTATAAATAAGCAAAATGCAAGACCCAGTTGCATTAATAGCCACAGGCCTGCAATTATCTCTTTGTTTCTTCACATGGTTCAATGAAAATGAGGTCGATAGAAATTAATAGATACGGATGCACCAACGTTGCTCCCATGGTGAGTTCCCTTTTTCATAAAGATACCTTTAATAGTCCTGTTTTATGCAAATAAAATTGACTGGCACCAGCGAATGAGCGTATATAAGCAAATAGTTGTAAAACTTAAATCAGGACGCACTTCGATACACACGGTGTTCTAAATAAAGTCTGCTCTGTTATTGCTATATCAGATCTGACTGCAGCTATACATTGGTTAGATTAGGGAACTAGTATACAGCATTTTCCTGCTGATAAAAATAGTGGTATCGAAAAATAATTAAAGGTCGCTTTTTTGATATATTATGTCTAAGAGAATACTGTTTAATGTCAATATATCAGCATATTTTGCTTATATCATTGCTTATATCATATTTTACAATATATCAGCTTTTGCATTTATGTCGAATTTAGTCGGACATTCAATGGACATTTTCGAAATAGATAGCTTTCAAAAAATTGTCACGTCTGGTGACCACCTGGGTCACCTAACTTAACTGTTACAGGTTATTTCTTCTGCAGTCATTTAAAAGATAACGTTTATGACACAAGATACGTCAACGTATTTTTTATTAACATATAACAACGTATTATTAACAACGTATAACAAAGAATTAAAATTCGAAGAATAATAATATATTTCGATAACACGGCAAATATTGCTACAAAACGTGTAATTGAAAACATTACAAATTGTATTGAACAAAATGTGTTCTTTCAGATTTTTTTTATATATTTATCTTGTATTTCTGAGATACTGAGGTACTTAATTATTGTTCATATTTAAAGGTTGAACTAAAAGTAAAATACTTAAAAGTCTACTCGGCTCACATGATTCTTGGAGCAAATAATAACTTACACCAGGAACGTTGGGATTATTGCTTGCACTACCCCCTGTGGATACCATGTCACAGAGAAGTATAATAAAAAATAAGTCTGGCTGATCTGGCTTATAAAGTGGAAAATAAGTTTGGCGGCTCGGCAAAAAGTTGGTTTCAAAATTGCAGACAAAAATTTTGAAAAAAAGTTCTGTAAATGGTTCCAATGATAGTTTATACTATAATTTCATGAAAAAAACAAGTCAAACATGAAAGGCTCGCCATACTCTGAGCGGAATGCCGTACGCCTATATTTTTTGATAAAATTGTGGATTTCTTTGTGAAAAGTTCGCAATCCAATTATTATGAAAAAACAATTTCAACTGTTCTTAAGTAAATCGTCATTTTTTTACTTGAGTTATTGTTGTTGGTTTTTTTATTAGTCGTTGATATAGTCCTGAAGGCAAAACAATATAGAAACGAGTTTCTGATTCATTCATTCATCTATGTTTATAACTGATACAATGTGATTGTAGTAAAAAAGGCAACAAAATTTTATGAAAAAAATAAATTTGGATTGTTTAGTATACAATGAAGACTGTACAAGTTATTTTTGTTGCAACTTCTAGCGTTGTTGCAACAATCAAAAAATTCTAGCGGTGAATAGCCAACGTTTCGTGTGACCGAACTAAAATTACCGTAGGATCTAAAATTAAATAGTTACAAAAAAAATCATAAGATAAAGTTGATTACAATGTTATTATCGACTGTGATTTTTTGTTTTGGTGCTCCTGGAGACCCAAAGAGCCCTGGAAAACATCAGCCCTCGTCGATTTTTTTTTTGTAGGATACGGCAAAATCGGTGTCTTTAATGGGCTAATAGTATAATCCATCTAAAAATAGTTAAAGTACAATATACCCGGATACTATAACTGACGAATTCTGAAAGCTATTCTATAGGAGAGTCTTCAAATTGTCTTCCTGATTTACCTTTGCGAGTATGCAGGATTGCAATTCAAAATCTTTGTATTTCTTCTTTTTTCTAGCAGTCTCCAATTTCCTTTTTAATTTTGCAATTACTCTCTCAAACTCTTTTAGTTTCCTGTAGCACACAGCTCTATCATGCTTAACCTTCCTCCGCCCTACTTGTTTGTTTTTTCGGGAGTTTCAAATTTATTAGAAACTAATGGAAACGTTTGCAGCTAGAGATGGGTCAGAATTATTGAATTCATCTGATACAGAGTTGTGCAGCTGTTTGTTATCACTATTTGGGAGTGAATTATTTTCCATTAAGTCTTAAATTGCCAGTAGAGTGCTTTTTTTGTTAGTCTGTATTTTGTACTAGCTTCCTTCCACCCTATTTTCTGGCTTCTTTTTTCCCTTTTTCTTTTTTTTGTTTTTGCATAGAGACGCTTCTATATATTTAACAGTACCGGCATCTTTCTTTCCTCTATGGCTTTCTCTGTCCCTTCGTTTTTCTTCTAACTGTTCTTCATTTTCGTTCGATAATTTTGTCTTTGTGTGCTAACTTCTATTGGTTTTTATTTATTTTTCTTTAGTCTCTCTGGGGGGAAATTTGTGTTTTGATTATTCAATATTAATTTATTTTCTATCGTATTGTTTGATTTAGACTCCTTTGAAATGCAGGTACTTATTGAAATTTCAGTCTGAACTTGATCAGTTTGCTTGTGAGACTCGTCTTCAAGCAAATTTGGAATATTATCAGAAATTGGGTTTATATTTTTATTTCTATTTAAATCAGTCGTTTGATCCTTGTGCTCGTTTTCCTGCAATTTTAGAAATTAATTTAAATTTTCGGAAATTAAGACCATTTTATGATCCCTAGTTAATTCAGTTTTATCAACATTTCTACTATTCATCCTTTAATTTAGTTTTAAGTTCAAACTCCCAGTAGCTTTTCCTTGATCAACGTTCTTTTTTTTATTTGTTTCCAATTTCACGATCCCTTTTCATTTTTTTTCTCTAAATCTATAAATATTTGCTCATGTCATTCTGAAATAAGATGTCATGTCATTCGCCAAAAACGTTGAAGGGCAAGGAACGTCATCGCGGAAACAAAACCGTCTAATAAACCTGTTTCTAAAAAGTATCTAAAGTATCTAATAAACTGTTCCCGTAATGTCATTTCCGAAATGACAAAATCTGAACAAGCGATTCCTAGATATTTGATTTATCAACCGAGAAACATGAAATTATGACTAACGATATTACTAAAACAGTGTATTAAAGATGCCCAAAGAAGAGAACACTATCACGTTTCCAAATTGATGGGGAATAAAGGTACGCAAACATATTCCGTCGTTCGTTAATTTATTTAAATAGTAATATCATAAAAACAGCTTTCATTTTAGTGTACATGCGCAGATATGTGATGGTCATAGGCGCGAAATATTTCTATGTGTTTAAGTTTCCGAAATGATGGGTATCTCTCCGAATATAAAACAATTGCCTATTAAAATAATTTATAATGACGGTTGATCGGAAAAAGTATACTATATATGAATGGAAGATACTTTGAAAATTGATTTAGTAATAATATTGAATGTTTTAAAATAAATATACAAAAGAATAATACGCTTCAAAAATTATAAATTATATGCTGGACAGTTACCGGAATGGAAATTTTGATCCTTCATACTTAAATTACAAAAAATCTCTATTTATAATTATGTCAATTATATGTGTACCAGTCAGATACCCATTTGGGGTTCACTTCGCTGTTTAATTTATGTTTTTAGACCTAATAGTTTATGAAATATCGGTTTGGACATGCAATTTTCCCGATATAAAAATTTTACCCATATATATGAAACCAATATTGTATTTAGTAACTGAAGATATATATAGTATACATATTTACATCACAATAAATTATACTAGTGATAAATGAATAATCACAGTTTACATTTGATTTACATATATGTATCGCCATGGCAATAACGTAACACACAACATCCCGAGTATTTGTACTTAGAAAAAATAGCAAGGTGGCTATATGAACGCCGACGCGTTTTGTACTGATGACATTAGGTAATATTTTATATTAAAAAATATTTTTCGTGAAATTTTCCCCAAAAACGAATTGAGGGGTAAAAAACAACGCGCGCAAGATAAAAAATGTAAAATGGTGTAAAAAGTATTATTCACCATCATTCACTTGGATTTTTCTGCATCGCCCTGCGTAAATAATGGATATAATTTCTAATTTCTAATTGCTGGCTTAATAATATACCATTGTACACATAGAGGAAGTTGCCGAAGGAGATGATATTGACAAAAATATATGAAAATCATTGATTTCGAATTATTGAAATCGACTCGAGGTTATAAGATCAAAATCAGTATTTTGTGTCAGCTGTTAATTAATATTGTGCCTTGTAAACATACAATATTGTTTTATCGTCTACCGTATATATTATAGTTCTTCGTAGAAAATGTGTTCCCAGAACACTACCAACCGATTTGGAAATCAAACGGCGGAAGTATGGTGGTAGTATCGATGAATACAGATATATTTCCGCGGCTATTTATAAAGAAAATAATGTCATTTAAGAACTTAGTCTCATTATCTGTATCTCAGAAAATAATTAATTACTTACCTAGTGTCATAAATTTTAGGAGCTAGTGTAAATGTACGTTAGTCTAAGCTTCTACTGTTTGCCATACCTGAAAAGAAGAAAGAATTAATACCAAGACAAGATTAATGCATTTATATATATATATATATATATATATATATATATATATATATATATATATATATATATATATATATATATATATATATATATATATATATATATATATTTCTTAGAAATAAAAGTAATTAAGAATTAAGTACTATTAGCTTAGCTTAGCTATTATTGCAATTTGTTAGATTTGTTTGTAACAGAAAAATTGTTAGATACGAGCAATTACTGATAGCTCTTACACAGGGTCGCGCGCCAAAAGCGACTTGGCGCAAATCTCCGGAGTTTATAGTGGCCATTAATTGCAAGTTGAGTACTATGATTTGTCCACGACGATTAGGTATATGTTTTTTTTTAACTTGAACGAGTTATTTTTCAGGTCTTAATTCGTTTTTGGGAACATTTTCAATTTTAAAACGTCAATGTCGTATTATAGCCACTTTGCTTTTTGCTCTCAATACCAATATTCGGTATTATTTATTAGTGTTAATAGCAATTATAAAGTATAATAATTATAAGCTGCTATTCAGTACTACGGTATAATGGATCCATTATACAACACTATGGAAATATATTATTGTGTTATTGTAAAATAGTCTTGGATGCTTCAGAATCTCCAAATAAGTGTTTTAATCAGTTCAATATAACGTTAATGGTTACAAGTGCAACGTGTGTGGTAGACATTAATACCAAACGGCATGTTGATGTCGTTATTGTTGATGACAGAGCTGACGTACATAATCATAAAAGAAAAAGCGAAGGTAACTTGGTAAATTCTTTCTTTAGCAATTGTTATAACTGCGTTATTGTTGGAGCTATTTTTGAATAGTTATAGTTAATTAAATCTATTTTGTTGTATTGGTGGACAATTGTGCATAATTAATAGGGAACAAGGACATATACAAATAAAAAAAAACGATTATAAAGGGTAATGCTTCATTGTATTCACTTGAAAAGTGAGTTGACTAGAGGATGCCTATTTTTATATAGAATGCAGTTTAATTTACGGGAATATTTATAGAATGCAGTTTAACATTTTTATCACTTACATACGACAATTATGACATAGTACTGTTTAATGCATATATCATCATAGTGTGCTTTAAATACATTAGCGCGTGTAGCCTTCTAATGACCTAAGAAATGTATTAGCAAATTCAAAAAGTCAACTGCAGCAAATTTCTTCTAGCCAATGACAATTTATATTAAATAATATTCAATGTTAATATGATCTAAATTAAGAACATATGAGGAACAATTGCGTGAGGAACAATTATTATCCACATAAATTTTATACATAGATACAGATTTATTAGCAATTAATAGAGAAAATGACGGAAACATGTACCGAACTAGTATAACCTCGAAAATTATTATGTGTTAACTACTTTGTTTGTCGCTTGAAAATAATGAATTATAATGGGTATTGCATTCAAAAGTAATCATCTAGTTCGTAATAGATCGTCTATTAGACAATATATGGTTATTTCATCCTTTTAATATATCTATCAATTACTATTTCATACGTTCCGCTTTTTATTGAGTGCACATTTTGCTTATTTTAAATGAGAATGATAGAATATTTGTATCAAGTAATAATATCAATATAACGGTCACACAATACATAATGAAATTTCGAAAATGACCAATAAATTGTAGGGTATATTCGTTATTAGGATTTAATAATATAAAAAAATTTAAAAAAATATTTTATGTCCTTAACTATCTAGGTCTCTATTGTCTTCTCGTAAGCATATTGGGCGCGTAATCGCTTTTATTATTATTTAAGATGAAGGTGTACATTCTTCCGCCTACCCACAGGTATCCATTTACTGAAATATTTTCTCTCTGATACTGGCACCAATAAGATTTTTTTATTTTAATTAAATTACTATTGTATTTTAGCGAGTATTATACTATATCGATAATAAACATGACTCTCATAATATTAGATAGGTATCTAGGTACCTACCTTCCTACCTGGGATATAAATAATTTTGGTTGTTATTATAAGGATTGTAAATTAACGCCGAGGACCACCTACTATAGCAACCAGAAGCAGTGGAGTACGGTGCACGATACAACCAATCAGTGGCGTGTCGTGGACGTAATGATACGTGATTAAGCATATGTGACGAATTTAATTCGCCATTTAAAAAACTATATTAAAAAACAAATTAGAAACCGTTTTGGTCTACAATTTTCCACCTGGAAAATGACGTTTCTAATAAATATATAAACTGCACCATAAGTAGATGGTGCCAGTGGGAGCACCAACATCCAGTGGGAGAACAACGTCAAGTACCTTGGCATGACCCTGGATCGAGCCCTGACATGAAAGGACCATATAGATGCCACTACGAAAAAGGCAAAGTTCACCCGAGCCCTGCTGTACCCAATGTTAGCCGGTGACAAGAGACTGAGCCTGAAGAACAAGACAACCCTCATCAAGACCGTCTTACGCCCCCAGCTGACCTACGCATCGACCGCATGGGGATACGCAGCGAAGACGCACCTCAAGAGGATCCAAGCAGTGGAAAACATAGCGCTTCGGACTGCAGTAGGTGCCCCTTGGTATGTGACCAACGAGGTCATCAGAAGGGACCTGAAATACAAGACGGCCACCGAGATGATCGAGGACCACGCCAAGAAGCTCTACGTCATCGCAGAGGACCACGGGAATCCGCTAATCCGGCTGGCCACGGACTACGATCCAGAGGAAGCAGGACCTCACAAACGGCCAAAGACCCAAATCCTGGACAACGGGTGAGTATATAATCACAATCTTATGTTTCAGCACGACTGATGCGAGAAGAAGCAGACGACACCGAAGAAAAGAACAGGACCAAAGAAAACGGATCGAGGAGACACTAAAACAGCCCAATCCAGTGGATGGCGAGGCCGACTGCCTTGCCGAACCACACATCCTTACCTTACCTAACTGAGCCAGCGAGCTGATCGCTGATCAGCTCTCTAGCTCCGTCATCCTGAGCTAGAATGCCGCGCAGCCGGGCTCTAGTAAGCCCGACGAGAGGCAGGAAGGACTCCTCAAACACCCGACATGACACCCCCGGGGGTAATACACACCGGCGAAGAAAGTCAAGAGCGCCAGAAGCAAGGCTCTGCCGGTGGGGCCCATCAGCCAGGACCGGGGGAGGCTGCGTAACTTCGTGTGACACTGATCACATTTGTGGGGAGGGTCACGTGAAACGCGCGGCTTACCCCTTACGAGGCGGTCTCGGCCTACATAGATATTAGGGGTAAAGAGCGATGGTACCGCTCGGCCCCCTCTTATCGAGGGCACATCTATAGCCAAGGATATTGGCGCGGTACGCGTCACTTGCCTTTGTTATGCGTTGTACGGTACGAGGTTAATCACTGCGCTCAACGAAAGCAATGTTTTTTTAAAAGTAGTTCATCGCACAACTTGTGCGTTGTTCTGTGGATAAAACAAACTTAACATATTTTCAATACAGAGCTATACCTAAACAATAAAATTTATATGAAATTAAAAATATTTTTAAATGGCACAACCAAACGGACATTCGAAATTTTAGGCGAAGCGGTGCATCACATTCGTCCCCTGGCGAGCCGCCACTTCAAACCAATTGATTTACATTTTCGCCCAGTGCTTTTTTGCGTAAAGTATACAATATATTAATAAAATATATGGAAGGTATATCTCTACAAGCTAGCAACTCCCGTTTCCTATGGTAAGATCTTTTATGTAGACACACACTTCATGTAGGGGTCAAGGTCTGTAAAACCCATTAGTCACGTTAATCGTATTATTTTGATCGGATAGTCGTCACATTGGAATAAATATGGGTAAATAATATATGTATTTTTGTGATCGCTTGTTTTTGGATCGTCTATGATATACATTTACATATTTCTCTATTTTTGCGAATAAAGTACGAATAATAGTACGAGTAAACCGAGGTTGGAATAATATTGCTAGACCTCGATGCACTACATCAATCAAAGGTTTCTTCATGCGGTACAGCAGGTTTCTTCCTAAATGTAAATGATAAATCGAAACCACGAACGAAACAAGCGCGTCCTAAGCATGCTTTGGAAACGAGTAACGTCGCATCACTGTAGTTTTCGCGGTGTGATCCGGAATTTAAAACTTTCAGAGGATCCGTAATTTTTTTATTTATGAAAATATATTTTTTTAATTCGTTGTTTTTACAATTTTTAGCGCAATTTTTAGCGCTAGAATAAAAAAATGGAAACTTCCTGTGGCTACGTGATTTGCTTATTGCTTAGCTTATCATGTCACTGATACTTCTGCCTGTATTTTGTGATATTTTAAAAATATGTCGTGCTCTCGGCTTATCCTTTTGCAAAGGATTCTGTTTATACGTTTGTTATATTTTGGCTGTTGCTGTGTCCTTATGGCGGATTGAGGGAGGGGTAGAGATTTGCGGGTTGTTATTTTTACTTTGTTAGTTACTATCTAATGTTAATCTAGGTTAGTATCTACAAAACAGAGCTATGAAGCGTTGGTACAAAAATAAGCCTTAATCTATGTTTTTTTTTGGAATTTTGTTTTATAATTTTTAATTTTGTTATTATATGGTCTTTTATTGTCTGTTATTGTCTGGTTTTATATTTTAATTTGTTGCCTCTTTTTGTTTCCCTTTTTTGTTATGATTTTTTCGGTTCTATATTGTTGTTAGTTGCTGGGTTATTGGGTTGAGTCTGGACGCATTGGCTTTTGGTAGGTTTCAGGGGTAGGTGTGTGTGTGTGTTGGTGTTACGGTGTATATATGTAATTTAGTGATGGGTATTTGGGTGGTTGTCTGAAGATGGGTGTCATTGTGGTGTGTATTGTTCGATTAGTGTGTGTCATGAACCTATTGATGAATGATGGTATGATTCTGTGTTCGATGAAAGTGTCTATTGTAGGTGTACCTGTGATGTTGTGTATCTGATCGTTAGTGGTGCATGATGTGTAAGTGTTCTTGGTTGCTACCCTTAAGCATTTGTTTTGCTGAACCTGAATGCGCCTTTTTTGTTCTTTGGTGGCAAACGGATACCAAATAGCCGATGCGTAGGTTAGCAATGGTCTTATGTAAGATTTATACAGAATTGTGGCTGTCTAATTTGTACTTTAATATTTATATATTGTGCCTCAGTCAACATCATAGGTATATTTTTTCCCCGCATATTTTAACACTTATTTACAGGATTTATTTTGAGAGATAGAGAAAAATGGTATATACAATAATTTTACGACCTTTTGTCAACCGTCAAAATTACTTATCAGAAAAAATATACGACTATCAGAAGCATTAAACTCTTTAAACTGTTATTTTTTTAAATGGAACGCCCTGGATATTTTTAATTTTTTGTGAATAATTCATTTCAGTGACCACTTTAAATATAATATCCTCCAATTTCAAATGTTTTCAGAATGGTAAAATTATGGTTTACTGTATTTATAATAGAATCGGGATTATCTCTATTCAATAGTTGGCATTCTTGTTGTATTCTAACCTGTAGAATCTTAATATTCCGAGGACTGCTATAATGTACCTCGATCATATACCTATCCTCACAAAAAGTAGCCAAGATGTTAAATGTTGGGTCTATATGGACGCCACCTTATATTTCCTCGGCACCAAATACATATCTGATGTCCATTTTTTAAGGAGTTGCTGATGGGCATGATATTATGAACAGATGCACTATCCTGTTGCCAAATAAGGGGTTTCTATACGAACAGTATTATTATACGAAAAGGAACCCATAATCTCTAATTATTATTTGCGACTTTTGACAATCGGATTCCTATATAAGCACCTAATGTATCATCAGTAAAATATACATTAATCATTTGCAAAATGTTGCAAATCTCTTAGTATTGAGGCGACAAATTCAGTCCCATTGTTCATATATAATGTTCTCTAGCACTCCATAACTACCTTATACAAAATTTTTCACAAGTTTCCTTTTACTCAATTTTTATTTTAATGTTAAAATATAAAGAGACGGTGAGTACACAGTCACCGAAATAATATTTTTATTTACGGATCCACGACAGTATATTCTAATAGCTACCATAATCAGAAATATAGACAATGGTAGTGGTTAGCTTTTACTTCCGAAAATACGCCTTTGGCTAAAACTAAATACCTTTTGGGATTTTGCTGTGATATTTTGGAGTTTCAGAGCATGTTAGGCTAATTTTACTCTCCATCATTCATACACTTTAATAATATGACAGCAATAGTAAATTCAGTACTAAAGATGTAGTGGTAAAATCTAGGACAACTACATAAATGAATCTCCAAAACTAGTCTGACCAAAATCAATATTTTAGTCGTCTTAAAAGTAGACACACTTTCTCATAGTTTCGTTATATTATAGATTCAAATGTACTTGTGACTAATTTACTATTTATTATATCAATTATAAAAAATATAAAATATTAAAAGACTTTTTTATGATGAGCCATCATAAATATCTAAAGAAATTTCATACTTTAATGCTGATTAATAATCACTTTTTCTCTTCAAAACCGTCTCTACTTTTAGTATTCGTTAATTTGATTAAGTTTTGGGAAAGTTCTCATCTAACTACTCTCTGATTATATGCGGTAAACGAAGAGTACCTAATAGTAGGTACCCAAATAAAAATTAAATCACGTTCGTTCGGCAGGTAATCATTTTCGCAGTAGTAATACGTTTTTTGCCGGTTTCCGAAAGTTTGCAATCATTTTATAAAACGGGTTCGAAAGTTAAGCGGTGATGGGCAAAAAGTGAGAAATACATTATTAATTTGGCACGACTGACAAGTAGTCATTTCAATCTCAATAAATTACCAAGCAGATGGAGAATCTAATTAATAATGCGGACATCATTGGATAAGAGGTCAAAGATTACGTCTTAATATTAGTAATCTACTCATCCAAATTTCGACCGCCAATCATCTTTTTGCAGATGTTGGTCTAAGCACTATTTAGAAACAGCACGCATATTACTTGTCAGTCAGCGACACTAAAATGACAACCATTGTTATCTTGTTTAGATTGTCTTAAATTATTCAAAATATTTACGTTAATCATAGGCCTGCCAATGTTTAGGATTTTCTATATTCGTTATATGAATTAATATAGTATTTATGTCGGAATGGATTTAAATTACTAAATTATTGGATCTCTGCCAAGGTCAGCGTGCAAAAAATTCGCGACTTCATGGTTTGAGGCGATCTGCAAAGGTTATCGTCTCTGAACTCATATACAATGCTAGTGTGTTAGGTAACCACATAAGTATGTAGCATTATTATTTTAAGAGCAAAGCAACGTTTGTTTCGCGCCAATCAACCAGTTACATTTTTTGCACATACTAAAATTAATATAGTGCTACATATTACCTTGGTGGGGTCTTACGTGCGGTACAGGTCATCGCTTCCGATAATATTTACTTGTAAGTAATATATACTTATATAAGGGAAATTGGTAATATTTGGCGAACTAACAATCGTCATCTAAATAATTTTGTGAATGGTTTTAGAAAAACGTTTCCAGTTAAAACATACACTACTATATAACTACTAACATAACACTACTATATACACATGCGAGAATATCATCGCAGAAGAGCAAAAATATGTGGATAATCAAACTACCATAGAATATCACAAACAGCAAGCAGAACAATTCGAATAAGTTCCTGATGTGCAGAGACCAACAACACCTTCCCCTCGATTGATTTTGTCCAGGGAAATATAACCACTTCCGATTTTGAAGAAAAAAACGAACCACAGGGCGGTAGTCTGAAAAAGCTAAAATCATAACATCGACAACCATCAGCTAATTCGTCCAGTTCTGAAGACATTTTCTTCAAACATCATATGACCATTAGTATTTTACATACCAATCATAAGAGGTAAAGTATGGATATAGTGCCTTATATTTAGACCAATTCAAGTAGCTAGAGTTTTGGCTTTGGTAGAAGATGAAGGGAGTAAAAGATTTGAAGCTTGTATTGTTGGTCTACCAGAAACAACTGTCCGAAGAGCGATCCAGCGCTACCGAGAAACGAGCCAATACAGCAGACGTCCAGGTTCGGGTAGTTCCAGGATTATGCAAAATATTGACGATCGATTTATTGGTCTGCAAATATCGAGGAATCCCTATCAAACAGCTGTGATCACAAACCGAAATTTAAGAAACGCACGAGGAACAGTTGTGTCAGATCGAACAATTTGTCGGAGATTCAGGAGTCTCGGTTTTATCGCAAGAAGACCTACTATTGGAATGCGATTACTTCAACGATACTCGATGTCGTTTGGATTTTGCTAGAATTCATCGGAATTGTTTGGAATGAGTTGCAATGGTCTCAAGTTTTATTCACTGACGAATCAAGATTCATGTTGAGATCAGTAGACGGGCGTCGGAGGGTTTGGAGAAGCCGTGGGGAAAGATACGAGGATGGTATGTTCAGTGAAACGGAGAGTTTTGGCGGTGGTTCACTAATGGTATGGAGTGGAATGGTATGGACGCAACCCAGAGAATCTGAATTAATTGAGGATTGCTCTTACAGAAGAATTGGACAATATCCCTCAAATCACTATCACAAATTTGATTGAAAGCATGCCTAGGTGTATGGAAGCTGTTATAGCAGCCAGAGGAGGAAATACTCGTTATTACTTAGTTTGTTGTTCAGTTATTTTTTAAGTTTATTGTTTTAATTAATAATTACAGTCGTTTTACTAAAATGTCGAATAATTCTTTGTTTCTTATTTCTTTTTGATGTTGTTTGTACTTGTAAGTAACAATTATTTCAGCGTCCGTAATCGGAAACGCTAAACATTTCTTAAACGATGAATTTTTTAGACATTTTCAGCTCCTCCTTGTTAAATACCAAACTTAAAAACACCGTTTCATCTAAAATGTCGCATCTTCGTTGCTGAAGGGGATAGAGAGGTGATTCAAAAAAGAGAATATTGAAAAAAGAATGGTAAACACCGTGACCACCTAAGAATTCAATACAAATAAAATTTCACTCCACAGCTACAATCAAATTTCGTGTCAAAATCATAATCGGTTTTTGAAGGCTGTACATATTAAAAAATACATTTTTTATGGAAAGCCAATTACAAAATAGTCATCCGCAAGAATCGCCCTTTCAAACAAAAAAAAAATATCAAAATCGGTTTAAAAGTTATTGAACATCAAATTAGGGACAAAATCTAGGTGCGCCACTTTTTATGTCCGTCAGTGTATATACCTTGAATCTGAAAATATATACTTATATTTATTACAAATTACACAACCTATTTACTCCATATTACCGTACTATTTGTGGGTAATGAAAAGTAAGACTCGGAGTAGTTTCCACAAACACCAAAACACTTTCACTTCGCTCGACGCGCGTTTCGCCAACCAAGTTGGCATCATCCGGAGACGATTAAAACTGTTTTAACTGTCAGTTTTCGCCAACCAAGTTGGCATCATCCGGAGACGATTAAAACTGTTTTAACTGTCGGTTTTTATCGTGTCCGGATGATGCCAACTTGGTTGGCGAAACGCGCGTCGAGCGAAGTGAAAGTGTTTTGGTGTTTGTGGAAACTACTCCGAGTGTTACAGTTACATCAAAGGTTCCAGCCCTATCCAGTAGTAATGAAAAGTAATAAAAACATATTTAATTGATGTTTAAATAACTTTAGTAACATATATTTTTTGTAGCATTCGCAGAGCAAGTTAATAAACGTTTTCAGTATGCTGTCTCTAAAATATCAAAAAATAAAATAATATTCCGTTATAGTAGCCCCCACTACTCTATTTGCGGTGGATTTGTAAATCCGTTGGATGAATCGAGATGATCTATGAATTAAAATTAGCGAAAATATCTGTAATAGATCTGTAATATATCATTCAAAGATTCATCAGATCCCGTACCTAAAAAAGGTTGGCGAAACATACTCATGGTTTTAAAAAATACGCTAGAGGACGGAAATCATTAAACACACGAATTTTATAAACGATAAGGTGATACTTTCGATGTTATGTTGTAAAATCTTTAACAAAATTATTATAATGTAATATGCCATACACAAATTTACATAGGTAATCGTTTTATTTTTCTTGATGTGAACACAGAAAGAGCACAAACAACCGGTGCACTATATGATTATAATTATGACAGCCTCACTTTCGAATTTAAGCATAACAAATCTATAATGTAAATAATCTCATCGACCTGACCCTGGAATTTATGGATTGACGAAGAATCAATAAATTTGAGCAAAACAAAATGGACTAAAACTGATATCCTGACAATATATTTGCGGATAATATGTAGAATATTCATATTATATAACTAATATGAATTAACATTGTTGTGTGCCCCAGTGTTCATCCTGGTTTAAAAGAAAGTGTGGTAGAAACCCTGAATTTAACTTTTCATGTACTCATCAAAGAAGGTAATGCATCGTTTTTTCACCGAAGACAGATATGGCAAGCAGGAACTTATTGATAGGCGTAAGGCTTGGATATTGAAACTAGGAAGATAGGAATGTTGTTAGTCAATTTAAGAGAGTCTGTTCGCTTAATTTTTCTGACGATGATTACTTTTATAGGGGTAGTTTTCTTATTTAATTAATTATTGCTTTCTGCATTAACTGAATAACGCTTCTAAAAAAAAAATTCGATGATTTTACTAAATTTAATAATGGAAAAATATATTGTTTTATTAGGAGTACCTAAATGTGACACTTTTGTGAGTCTCGCAATTACAGAAAAAAAACACAAAAGTGGCCTCTACCCCGAATAAAACATGTTATTTGTTCTTCAAAAGTCGAAAACGCTTTAGAGTAAAAAAAAACTTTTACCTCCGCTGCTATGACAACGCATAGTCGTTTAAAATATGAAACTTTCATGTCATGAAATGAGATAAGAAATGTCATGTTTTTCTGATGTTTGAAAAAAATGTAGGTTCTCGTATATAATATGTTAGCAAATAATTTTATGTAACTCGTATAAGCTCGCGGGATTTGCTCGTCCCACAGATATTACAAAAAATAACTGTGATTTTATGTAACGAGTGTGATATTAACTGGTTACGTAAATCGCTATTATGTATACAAATGCAATAATAATATTTTGGATGTGCTATTAATTTAGTTGTACCCTTGGTGGTACATATCAACTTAATTGTTTTCATTACTTTCACATGTTAACAACGTACAAACCTATATTTATACTATAATGTAATGATGTATTCCTCAATAAAAATGTGAGAACGTTAAATACTATCTATAAACATAATGAATACAACAATATCCACGAAAAAGTCAACGAATGACACTAAGTTGCAGTGATGACACAGTAATTAGTTTGCAGTTTTACGGCTGTAGCGCTGGCATCTTAAATTCAGATGCACAATGTATTCCTAGATGAAAGCCGTATAGATTGTACTATTATCTTTCGAGTACCTATCTTCGTACGTTCCATCCTAACACATCCTAAATAATTGGTAATATAACAATAAACGGTAATATAAATTGGTAATATAACAATATACGGAAATGATACTCAGGTGCATTTATGGTAATAGAGACATTTGATGCATAAACACCCTTAGTATTATTATTGGTTCACTGTGTATATAATTCGTAAACCTATCAAGGACTTTTTCCACCGTGTGATACAACACATATTTGTGGCACCTTTATTTGAAAGAAACCTTTCATTTGCAGTTTTTTTAACAATAAATATATCAATAAAACTTAACAATAAAATGGATGGTAAATGTATGCAAATTTAAAAATATTTTGCATACATAAATTTAACCTTGTATTATAAAATGTCCGATCTGTATGACCAAATCTCGAGACGTATCGTATCCTTTATGCTAAAAAATAATAAGATTTATGTGTGGCAAATACAAGACAATTGTTCATTAGTTCTAGTATAAAATTACCCAGTATAAAATTATTAACGGATAATATGTTGCATTATATAATACATCTGAATACACCTGATCAAGGATCATTCCAGTTATTACAGATAATTTCCCAGTATAATTTACACCGGTGCGGCGTAGATACGTGCTAATAGTATATACGGTAGTGAACTACGAGTAATACCGCGACTTCATTACTGACCTCATTAATAAGGCTTTCAGAATATGCACGTCTGTGACAACTTTAATTTTATTACTAATAATAGCTTCAACGATTACACCCGTAGATGGAATCAATATATTGTTATATTTCTTGATAGGAGGAAACTGTATTTATATTATATTTTGGCCTGAATAAAAATGAACCGATATAGAGTTTTAGGGGGTATTAGAGGACTATATAAGTATGAGGAATGATGATGTACACATTTTACAAATTTTCAAAATGCTACTCCGTTAAACAACAGCAGCGTCGAGCACAGGACCGTATTACGTATTTATACTATTTATATGTATTTTGGTGTTTGTTCAATTACGTAAAACACCCTTAAAATCACACTTGCTTATTCACAACACTAGTCACATTGATATTAAATGAAAATTACTTATAATAAAGTCATTTATTAAGTCAACTAATAATTTTTAATGCACTCATCTGTCATTCTACTAGAGTGTTTTGACAAAAATATCACGACATGTCATCTAATGCCATGACATTAATGCCACCTAAATTATACGTTTTTTGGTTTTTTGTGAAAGTAGAAAATTATCGTATGCAACGCGTACAAAAAGTGTTGATTGCACTTCACGTGTCCAGTTAATGTTACTCCAAGTTAATTGTCCCAGTAACGTGTGACAATTTCACGTCGCGTGCAATAAACATTTACTTTTTGGTCATCAAAATGTTCAATAACTTTTAAACCAGCCGATCGATTTTGATAATTTTTTTTTGTTTGAAAGGGCGATTCTTGTGGATGACTATTTTGTAATTAGCTTCCCATAAAAAATGTATTTTTTAATATGTACAGCCATTAAAAACCGATTATGATTTTGACACGAAATTTGATTGTCGCTGTGGAGTGAAATTTTATTTGTATTGAATTCTTAGGTTGGTTGGTTCTTAGGTGTTTACCATTCTTTTTTCAATATTTCCCTTTTTTGAATCACCTATCTAGCCCCTTCAGCAACGAAGATGCGACATTTTAGATGAAACGGTGTTATTAACTTTGATATTCAACAAGGAGGCCGTGGAGCTGAAAATGTCTAAAAATTCATCATTTAAGAAATGTTTAGCGTTTTCGATTACGGACGCTGAAATAATTGTTACTTACAAGTACAAACAACATCAAAAAGAAATAACAAACAAAGAATTATTCGACATTTTAGTAAAAGGACTGTAATTGTTAATGATTAAAACAATAAACTTAAAAAATAACTGAACAACAAACTAACTATTTATTTCTTATTTCGTATTTCTTCCTCTGGCTGCTATAACAGCTTCCATACGCCTAGGCATGCTTTCAATCAAATTTGTGAAAGTGATTTGAGAGATATTGGCCCATTTTTCTGTAAGAGCAATCCTAAATTCATTCAGATTCTCTGGGTTGCGTCTATTAACACGTTGTCCCAATTCATCCCATAAATGCTCAATGGGATTCATATCAGGGCTTTTAGCAGGTCACGGCATACGATTAATTCCGACATCGTTTAAAAATTGTGTTATCATCATTGCTGTATGCGGTCGTGCATTATCTTGCATTAAGAGGAATTCTTCGCCAATGTAAGGTGCAAATGGGACAACATGTTCATTCAAGATCTCTATGTATCTAACTGCATTTAGACATTGACGTGGTGGAAACACAAATAATTCTGTACGGGCATCGCTGGTAATTCCACCCCATACCATTAGTGAACCACCGCCAAAACTCTCCCTTTCACTGAACATACCATCCTCGTATCTTTCCCCAAGTCTTCTCCAAACCCTCCGACGCCCGTCTACTGATCTCAACATGGATCTTGATTCGTCAGTGAATAAAACTTGAGACCAGTGCAACTCATTCCAAACAAGATGAATTCGAGCAAAATCCAAACGGGCTACTCGATGTCGTCGAAGTAATCGCAATCCAATAGCAGGTCTTCTTGCGATAAAACCGAGACTCCTGGATCTCCGACAAATTGTTCGATCTGACACAACTGTTCCTCGTGCGTTTTTAAATTTCGGTTTGTGATCACAGCTGTTTGATAGGGATTCCTCGATATTTGCAGACCAATAAATCGATCGTCAATATTTTGCATAATCCTGGAACTACCCGAACCTGGACGTCTGTTGTATTGGTCCGTTTCTCGGTAGCGCTGGATCACTCTTCGTACAATTGTTTCTGGTAGACCAACAATACGAGCTGCATATATTTGACTCCTTCCATCTTCTACCAAAGCTTCTACATAACTCTAGCTACTTGAATTGGACTAATTTGCACTGGCATTTTCTTTTAGAACGTTAACTGAATTTTTTTTTCACGAGAATTTCAACTGAATCTTTGACGTTTCAGTGTCAACCATAGCCTCCTTGTTAAATATCAAACTTAATAACACCGTTTCATCTAAAATGTCGCATCTTCGTTGCTGAAGGGACTAGAGAGGTTATTCAAAAAAGAGAACATTGAAAAAAGAATGGTAAACACCGTGACCAACCTAAGAATTCAATACAAATAAAATTTCACTCCACAGCGACAAACAAATTTCGTGTCAAAATCATAATCGGTTTTTAAAGGCTGTTCATATTAAAAAATACATTTTTTATGGAAAGCCAATTACAAAATAGTCTTCGGCAAGAATCGCCCTTTCAAACAAAAAAAAAATATCAAAATCGATACGCTGGGATACGCTCAAATTTGGGACAAAATCTAGGTGCGCCACTTTTTATGTCCGATAGTTTATTATGCATGTACGTAAGTCAATTGTTTAATTAACGTGTTTTAATCCATTAAATTTTCAGTTCTGCAAGAATTTATAAGACTTAGTAAACATTTGATTCTGTAGATTCAGTCGCGTTCCTCCTCTGTAATTTGTTACATTCGTATTTCTTGTAAATAATCTCAACAGACAGTTGTTTAGCCATCAAACATAATTGGCGTCTGGCTTCGTGTAGAAAATTATTTACTAATATTAGTCGCGCTAGAGAATAGTAAAAAAAATGATAATTATTGTACATGATTACACCATCAGCATCGTAAAGTTGTGAGCATCGTCAACGAAAACTCTTGACATTATTCGACCGAAAAATATACCGCCATTATAATCGCTGTCTAGTCTCAGATTATTTATAATGTATCTTATGACTAAGATTGCATAGGCAGCCATGAAATTACTTTAGCAAAGCTTAGATATTCGAGACTGTTCCACCCAGTAGAAGTACAATTTACAAGTTGAAGTATTAAAAATAATACAACATATTATCACCTTCCTGTTTTGATGAAGCAGACTATTTTTCAAATATTTAATGATATTTTTATTGTTTGTTTATAATTTCCTCTTATAAATAAATACCACAATCTAATTTTAAGTTTTATTACACCAACCTTGAATGTTAATTTGACTCATAATGATTTTGTTGCAATGAAAATTAGTAGAGCACAGAAATCGTTTTGATTCTGTAACTTCTGTTCTATTAATTCTTGTCTCAATTAAAATGATTTGTTTTCCAGGGCCATTTTTTTTGCCTAATCGATTCCTGATTTTTACATGAATTTTTTTTATATTAGTAATAAGAAAATCGTAAGATATGGTATTGTACAATACAGAAGGAAAGTCTCATGCATTATATCAGCAATATCAGCTTAATTTCGTTCTTCGATGTTTGATACTATGGCTGCTTGGTTGGGCGCCATCTACTGGTCCTTCCTGAGAAATCGAATTGAAATTTACACAGTAAGAATAACATTTTCTGCTAACAAACAAATAAAAATACTTTATTTTTAGACATCAAACGCTTTATTTAATTATTTACTAAACGAGAGCATATTCCCATCAATAGGAATCATATTCCCACTCATAGTGATTTGCGAGACATTTTGAATGTCATTCCTGCATCGTAATTCTCCGTAATAATCCCTGGCCGTGTAGAAAAAAATTGATACAGAATTTTATAAGTATAATATTTTTCTTGCTAATAATAGCATGAAATGCACGTTTAGTATACCTAAGTATAATTCATTCAAGAGTTGTATACTGGGTTTTAACGTCTGATGCCATAGGCGTCCGAAAATCAAGGTAATAGATTCATATGAAATTATATTTGGGCCAATAAATATTATATTTTATAAATATATAAACGTACAACACCACTGTAGTAATACAAAGTATTTAACGTGAATCATAATACTCGTATACACTTGTTTATCTGTAATTTTCGCTGTAGTTTTATTTTGCATCAACTTATTGATTGATATGCGTCAAAATCGACCATTATATTTCTTAATTCAGTAATTATACCTGGAAGTAGAACAGTAAGTTATCCGTTTAGGCTATGGCATTACAAATATATATATATATATGTCCTTACTCGTCTCATTTCGACCTTGGCAATGCTCAATTCTCAATTAAATACTTGAATTATAAATACGCAAACGAAATTTAATATATCCTCGTATATTATTTGTCAGTTCTGGTTTACCTTTCTTTATTGCTTAATATATTCGCAAGTACATCTTTTAAGTTGACTAGCGCCTGTGATTTACTTGAGGTTCAGTTACGAAAAAAATTACAAATTAGAGTGCTTGGACCTTGAAACTATTTACAATAAGAACCTTCCACGATAAGATTAAAGCATTATCTGATTGGTGGCGTTTGGAACCTGTATTGTCTTCATCAAGATCGATTGTACATGACGTTTCGAAGACAGAGCACCTATAATCTTCTTCAGGTAATCATTAGCAAATTTAGAAGCTCCTCCATTTATAAGCGTGAAATATGACGCGGTAAGTTCTAGTGTAACGCCCATGAGACCGTCCAAGCTATGGATAATTAGATTCCATACGTTCGCTATTACCCTTGGTTATTCGTTGTTTCATTCTACTAACGTCATACATGCCCCTTATTTTGCGTGCCCTCCTCGATCAGTACTGTTCAGAGAAAAGGAACCCCTTACTCATGTTATATTGTTAAGACCGGTCCAGAAGTGATCTGCAGTTCTTGATATAATATGTAATTCCTTTTTCTTCGCTGCAATTATATTTGTACATGTAATTAGAGCTTTCTGTTTTAAAATGTCTTTGGACTAATTTTTAATTTATTATGCTGAAGTCGCCACACGAAAGTTGAACAACGAAAATATTACGGGATAAAAATTCCTGTCGCCATGATAATTTATAAATTAATTACAAGGCTTCCTATCTTATTTTTGTAGTTACTTACACAAAGAAGCCAAATTTCCATTATACTCTGAGCTCGGCAGAAGAATCTGTTGCATATGTTATCGCCCTAATCAGTTATTCCTCTTCCCAGAACTCAAGACATATACATAGATATCCACATATCATACTTTTGTATTGCTGCGGATATATTTTCGATAATTTCGATTATTGATAGTCGTTTTGATAAGATATAACTTAATTTTGATAGTCGTTTACTAATCCTTTGTCGATTGTGCAGTCAAATTTCATCTCTAAGGATATCCTCTTACGTAATCTACGAATTCATACGCATTAGTTATTGCAAACACTTGTTTCTATTTATATTTGGGCATAGTGCACTTTAGTCTGTACTAATCCAAAAATACATATGTACCAGTTCAGTCTGGTACTCGGTACAAAGTCATTGCAAAGTCATCACACCAGATGGCTTATTATTGAGAAAATATTAAAACACATTTATGTAGAATACATACAAGTATTGAATATTGAAACATATTTAATTTATCATCGTGGTTCAGTCAAATCCAGGATGTGGTATTTAGTAGACTTCAAGTATTGCCACATTATAATCCTCACTGTAGGTGCTCAAATATTATGAATAATGTTTTTTTATGCCTATGTTTAAATGTATTATGTAAACTTTTACGTTACACCAAGTAGGCCAGGAAAAATAAACGAAGTAAATTACTGAGTTGGAAAAAAAATGTAACAGGTTGAATTTTGGCATGCACCTTATACTTAGTCTATGGAATTGGTACATTTGCCCTTGTATCCGATGAGGTAGGTCTGATTTTTTTTATATATTATAGTGGTAATGACGAATCCAAGTTTTGCACTTCGAAAGGCCTCTGGATCAATGTTGAAAACTTGAAAAAACATTAAATTTTCAAACTTTTTTGAGTTTTTATCAATATTTTATTTATATTTTTATTTATATTTATATTTTATATATTTTTCTATTTATATTTTACCACCAAGGAACTGTGTTACGTTAAAAGTCACTATGTTCACTTCTTAAGTAGACTAAATTTGCAACAAAATTAGAACACGAAACCTTAGTAACCATTTGGACATGGTTACTAAGATTGAAAAATTTCCAGATGAAAGAAAAATTTCCAAAAAGAAAAGAAATTTTTTAGTTAATTTTTAAGTTTTGTCAATGTTGACAACTAAGGACCCGTTTTAGAAGAAAAGTCATAAAAAAGTCACAAAACACACCTTACCACTTGGTCAACATTGACGAAACCTTATAAGAAAACTAAAATTTCCTCTTTTTCTTTTTTTTGGAAATTTTGCAAACATTTGAACGGCTGTATCTTAGAAACCATTTGGTCTACCGAGAACATATTCCTCTCATTTTGATGCAATTTAGTCCACTTAAAGACGTACATAGTTTGGCCGAAACCTATGGTGGTCCTTCGTGGTAAAAAATGAGAAAAAATGAAAGTCGGTAAATTTTTCAAATATTTAACAATGATCCGGTGGGCTTTCGAGGTAGACAACTGCGCGACATTTAGCGAAAAAAACATAGAGAGCCAATTTGTAGCTGAGGTTATAAAAACGCATTCAGAAGTTTTTTTGTAGGGGCAGTCGTTCACAAGATATAGCGTTTCAAAGAACAAGGAACGTAGAACACTCGGAGTAGTTTCCACAAACACCAAAACACTTTCACTTCGCTCAATCGCTTGGAGCTCAATTCGCTTGGAGCGAAGTGAAAGTGTTTTGGTGTTTGTGGAAACTACTCCGAGTGTTACAGTTACATCAAAGGTTCCAGCCCTATCCAGAAGGAACGTAGAGCTTACTTCACTACGACCAATCTAGGATAAATTATGGATACAAAATTATTAGTGAATCGGGACATTTAAGGCGTTTTTTATTTATTAGTGACTGCATTTATTATGCATTTATGCATTTATTAGTGCATTTGTTATACAGTGATCGTAGTATTAACTTCAATGAATCGTTTCAATTTCGAAAACCGACTGTTCCGCTAAAGTTTGGACGAGGAAAGACGATGGATCATCGGTCGCCTCGTTATCGATTTGAAAAGAAAAGGTTCCATGTTCACACAAGTTTGGACTTGATAATGGCTAAAAACTACAGAACAGTTCAATCCTGCTTTCTGACATCCACAATTGGAACTACAGTCATTCTTGAGGGTTACAAAATACTGTATTGAGTAATTCATCAGCAGCTTGAAGGAAAGATGATCAATTAATTATGCTGGAGTGTTTATCAATTAATTGTGCTAACAGTGCTCCCAATACTATTTTTGAGAATGGCCTACGTTTCGCTCTGCAAGTGTATAAAGCAAGCAAAACCAACAGTCAACACCAGCACTGCTATCGGGCATATTACCACTACGCAAGCATGACTAGGAAATGGCGAAATTCATCCGCAGAACTAGGGATGGGTACTCAAAATAATATCTTAGAGCCAGTTAAAAGTCTATTCCAAGCCGCTTCTGATAATAATAAATGCATAAATAAATGGATAAGTGCATAATAAATGCATTCACTAATAAATAAGAAACGACATAAGTGTATCGATTGAATAATATCGTAATGAAGTAAATCCTCGACTTGCCCCCTACAAAAAAACTTTACAGCAATTCCATTTATAGAATTTTATAGCAAATCGCCTCAGAAATAAATTAGCTCTTTATATTATATTCAATAAAGGTCGCCTTACTCGAGACATTTGCAAAAAACTGTTTTTCGCGACCATTGACCTCGCGTAACAGCCAGCGGCAATCAAATCTATGGGGAACACAGATTATTAAGGGCCATGATACTAAGGTGCATGCAAAAATGCAGCCTGTTACAATTTTCTTCCATGTTAAAGTTAAAGTTTCCTTGGTTAGTGTATACAATTTATGACCTCTACATAACAAACAATCTATTTCTTAAAAAGATGCCTCAAATGTAAGCGCCGTCGCCTCCGACGTCATTCGTTTTGGCTATAGAGCGAATATAATTAGATGTAAACCTACTCCATTTTATTCACTACTAGCATGCGCCTTGCTTTCTATTTAGGTATCTTGCTCGATGACAATTGGACCGAAATTATATAGATGGATCTGTAAAAAGTATTGCTCCAGATCTGTTTCGGGATACGTTTAAACTGTTTAAAGTGTTGCATGTTTATTAAAATTATTACTTCCTAAATTCATTCCTAAAATGATAATACAATAACGAATTATGTTACATAATTTAATTTTTTCATCTTGCTAGGAAATGAGTAGCATTCTCAAGTTTTCAGGCAATTTTAACGCCTATAATATTATATTCACCTGATCAGAAATAAAACATCATAATTAGGTTAGGTACGTAATTAAATTAGATGAATAATAGGTACATAATTTTTAAAAAAATGGTGGAAAAAAGGGAAACGGAGGACAGTTGATGGTGACATCTGGAACATCTGGAAGGTGGCTGGAGACGCCAACCATCTTCGTAGGATGGTCAAAGTTCTTGGTCTACTAAGAACAGATAGTTTCAGACAGCCGCACGTTATAGCGTTGCGAGGCCAAGCGTTGCGAGTCCAAGGTTTAGAACATCTTGCCCAAGGCTGGAGAAAGTTTCCAAGAATTTGCAGTTGCTGTGGAGAGAGTGGTATTCCTGGCATACCCTGATGCCCCTGTAGAACTTCAGCAACAACAATTGGAACATTTATTGATGGTATAAGGGACCGGGAGACTAGAAGTCATCAAGCTATCTCGTCACAAGAAAAGTAGTCAGGCTTTAGTGCATGCATGTAATTTCATATTTTGCAATATATAATTTAAAAAATTGTATTGCCAAAAATATAAATTGTTGAGAATTTTCAAAAATAATGTTAATGCAGACATAATGCTAATACAATATTGGCTACAGTGTTCATATACAGGGTGTTTAGTCAAAGCTATGACCACTTACAAGACGCAAGACGCAAAGAGGCTCATGAAATATGCAGAGGCGTTCATAGCCACAAGTTATTCATCGTCTATAATTACAAAAGGTTTCCAAAATGTAGATTTCTTCTAAAGTTATTAACACTTGAAAATGTGCCATATTCAACCTGGCACTTCACTTGGCTTTTCAAGTACTTATGTTTACAATAATAATCAACTTAATAAATATACAGCCCGTTAGCATCGACTATATATTTATATTGATATTTCCAATGGCCGACAATTTCAGTTAATGTAGATTTGAATAAAAGACGAAGTTGGCTACATCTCGTGTAAAACTTGCTCCATATGGATAATACCCACAAAGCAATTTTCCACCCACATGCCTTCTCTCTTTGTGGCTAAGACGCTTTATGCCAGTAATAAATGAACAAATTAATAATTACTAGAAGTTGAATCAAAATTATTAACTCTGGAGACACGTAAACAGAATTTAGAATATCTCATCATCTCGATGTTATGCTGGTGGATATTTCCTGCGAACCAGACATCACGTCGTGCAACTTGGTGACAATTCAAGACTAAATTAATGCCATTCAAATGACGGACGTGATAGAAAATATAATTGTAGATAACTACTTAGGAGTCGTTCTAACAGAACAAACTACCACCAACAGGATTCGATTATCTTTAAGAGTTGCCTTGTATTTATGTTCTTACAATTTTGTAATATATTGATTAAATGCAACAAAAATACTTCCTTCCCAGCGATATTTTGTGGAAAATATTTTATATGAATATTTTATTGCAACAAACTTAATTCCTTTATTGCTTTTCGAGCATTAGGCGTTTGCTTGTTGTTACTCTAAACTAGTGGTTCTCAACATTTTGGTATTTGCGACCCAATTTTCAATCACATGAGATTTGTGATTGACCCCTACCTACAATAATTTTTATTTTCTCTATTGATCCAGTGTAGCTCTCTATTGATCCAGTATATCCATTCAGTAGGTATATTGCTGGAAATAAGTAGACTTTGAGGAAATAAGAGATGACTTTAATCCAAGAAGAACAAAAAACAGGTGTTAATGTTGTGAAAACAAAATATTATACTCAGTTATACCTTGGGTTTACATAGATTATTTTATAATTGTTTAATTTCAAATATATTCTGACGATATGGGTTTCGTCGAAAAAAATCTGCGGTCGACTAACTTCCTCACTTACGTACCGTATTAGACAATCGAGAAATTCGGGGAATTCTAAGTGGACGCTCTAAATATATCCGGGGACCTTGCTGAAGGTATCAAGGCCTTTTCGGCCTTGCTACTACTACCATGCTAGGGTCAAACTTTTTAGTGATGCATGCATATTTCTAACCGTTCTTCCCGTTATGAGAGCGCGGCTAGCAGCTTTATTATTTATTCTATATTTATGCAAACATTACCGTTAACATAAATATCTATTGAACTGTAAAATCATGTTAGGCTGCTTATACTTATATTACTTCTCATCACCACTAGGTGACCAAGGTATGATAATCGCTGTAAAATTTTATATCGTCAATTGTCAGATGTATCGACGTTCTAGGACCTAGCAGTAACGATCTGCTGTTGCATTCTATTACCGTCGCTGCAGTCGTAGTCTATCGGTGCAAGGGCAGGATTAACCCAAAACTGTTACACATGTCATAGCTGTGAATGAGGGTGGATGCGACAATATCGTGAATGTATCGAAATTAATACGACATAGTTTTGTATAGTTTATCGATTGAGTGCTGAGACATTTAAAATTAGGTACGTCTTTAATAAATAATTAAATTCAAAATTAATTCACCATAAAAAAATTGGATTGACCAAAACCTCAAAAAGGTACTTGGTACTTATATGGTGTAAGAAAGGCTTCACTATTCGCTATTTTTTATTTAGACCCAATCGATTTTGCGAAATAAACAAATTCAAAATAACTAAATAAATTATTCATATAAAGAAAAGAAACCAATTTCACATTAAGGCGTATAAATTTCAAAGAATTACAAAAATATGGCGAAACGATGTTTGTAATACTTATAAACAAATTAGTGTTTGGTAAAACAAAATTATTAAATTAAAAAAATCTTCACCTCATAGAACTATATAAAACAAATTCTGTAAATTTGTGTAAATTGAACAATTTGTTTATAAGAACTGTTAGAAATATCAAAGCGCAATATATTTTTATAAGTCGTAAAAAATTATGTACTTTAACGGGAAATTGGTTTCGTTTATATGAAAAATTTACTGTTATTTGAATTTGCTAATTGGGCAAAATCGATTTTTGTAAAAAATATGGGTCAAATTAAATGTTTTTTTTGCAAAATAGTGAAGCCTTTCTTACTCTTTATAACATGCTTTTTGAATTTTGACTTGGAGTATAAAGAGTCAATTTCATATTCCATCTGAAGAAGCTATTGTCATAGCAAAACAATTATTGCCATGAACAGAATAAAAGTCCTGAAAAATTTTATAAATCTTATGATTTGACGTGGATTTTCATCAAGTAAACACCAGCTTTATCAAGTTGTCAGTAGCATCCGGATATAACGACCCTCAAGAGGCCGGCGACACTTAGTCGGACGACGCACAAAACGGACGATTATATTTGATTCACCAGTTTCTGAACGGTGGATTATAATTGTGAAACACTTTCGCTTCAGAAACTCATATTAGCGCACGTAATGAGTCCTTGGCCTGGTCATATCACTGCCGGTGATTTACGCGCGATAATCAGCATACGTACGTAGGAGAGGGGGCGCGGGGCGGTGAGGTATTGTTTGTGCGTAGGTATTATAAACAACACTGCGCGTCGTTCTAAGCGGACGTTTTCTCGAAGCGGAACGAAGCGAAGCGGAAGACCTATTTTCCGCTTCGCTTCGTTCCGCTTGTAAGCAGTTGGTCGCTTAAACAGGAGTCGTACTAAACGGTCGTACTAAAAAATGTTTTCATAGTACGTCTATATGACACCTAATTGAGTGTGGTTTCATTTTCATCACTAAAAATGGGTAGTCGTTATAAACGAAGTCGTTATATCCTAATTTCACTGTATTATATTTTTGTTATTTTGTCCCATAATTATTAAGGTTGCATAGAATTATTCTGTGAAAGCGATGAGTTTAATTTTGCTGCCAAATCTCAAAATTCTTTCAATTAGTCCTAGCTTTTATTAAAAAAAATTACACTGTTGTCAACTGATGTCAAACGAATAGGAGAACTAAAATGGAGGACTGTCTATTCTAGTATTAACTAATATTTTATTGGATATAGCGGATTATAATTTGCACGTAAAACCAGATCACTCAAGTGAGACTGAATAACAAGTTTTGTCTTCCTTAAAAAATATTAAACCTGCGTTATTTACAATATTACATATTACAACGTCAGACTCCCTCATCGCGTATCATTCCGCAACAACACCCCTGGGGGTTGGGCAGAACCTGTACATCGCTAAGCCAGACATACACCATGTAATATTGAACATGCTGTTTCATTACACCATATCACTGACAGATAAATACGAGTTTTGTTCGCTTGAAATTGTTGTTCCCATGCGCTCCTGAATAGTTAAATTAATTATGCAGTAAATGATAATCGAAATCATGATTCCTATTAATACCCACTTCTGTCTTTACCTACTTTGAGTGAAATCTGTTTTCCATATAATAATTATTTATAAGTAAATAATAAATGTAGACTACTTCTTTTAACCACAATGTATTTACTGGTAGGTATTGTAGACTATAGAGGGCCGTAAAAGCATACGAAATGTTGCCCAAAATGCATTTTACGACTGTTGTGACGTCATATCGGTCAACCTGCTAAGTATTGCAAGCTGGTAACAGTGGTAACGACTGAGCAAAATGAGTACAACAGTGCTATGACTGCCATGGGCCAAGAAGTAACTACTCTAAAACCACTGAAACCCGAGGTCGCTTAGCGTCCGGTCGATCGAATCAACGGTGGCTGCGAATGCAACAAACTGCATATTGCACGGTTGCCAGATCGATCTACATTTCGTAAATTAATCGAGTAGAAACTAGTGGATGGATAATCCGTATTTTTAGAATGCGTTTAGAGTAAGAGTAGGTAATGTAATGTTACCAGTCAAGTTCTTTATGATCTTTTACAATTCTTTTATACGATTCAATTTTTTTTGCGATAGTAAATAATTATTTTTGCATTTTTGCACTACTTTTTTACTAATACGTTCCCATATGTGTCCACATACGTTGAAAACAAGGCTCTTATATCATAAATTATTCGCGTATCCGGAAACAACGTGAAATATGTTACCCAAGAAATAAATTTTAATTACCCGCTTAGCAACAGCTTTTCATGTCTTCATTGTCCTATAAGGGGTGGGTTTGGGTTGATTTGGGTACTAAATTTACTGTATTTTGTGAAATAAACTCAAAGAATAAAATCTTTGTTGGCAAATAACTCCTTTTTCGACCTATTCAATTAGTCGTGATAAACTCTTTTTCAGCTACCTTGACGTGTATGACGTATACTTACGAATCAAATTAATGTGCTATAATACAGCAGTTCTCAACAGTTTCTAAGGGTTACGATATTATTTACACATCGAATTCAATTTTTCGATGTTATCGGTTAACATCGACATTTTTCGTTTTCATTGATGTACTTGATGACCAAGTACCGCAATCAAGTACAATTATATTATTTTTATTGCTGCCTTATATGTTTAGATTACGATGTATCAAATGATGTCAACATCGATATTTTAGAAAATTTGCGAATGCCGATTTCTTAGGAAGGTGGCACCAGAATACAGCGGGCGCAATTTGACAGTATTGAAATGTTTCACTAAATATAGAAAGTAGTCCTTATATCACCAAACGCATAAATGTAAAGCTAGAGCAGATATGCGACGGTGTTCGTAGAAGAAAATCAAAACATGAATGAAGAATCTGCTCTCGGGGAAACCACGATGTCTCTTGTAAAATACAAACAACGTTTATTGTAGTGTCAAAACCGATATTTAATAATTTGTAAATGACTATAAGTTAAAAGTAAAAACGTGTATTTAATAAAACAAGTGAACTATTTAATAGAAGTATTAAAAAGGAAAAATATACAAATCTTTGTTTACAATGTCTTCTACATGTCCACCGCAATTTTCCCAAATATCTGGAGTAATTTGATCCAAAGCCTTTTGCCACATCTCTAACACTTGTTTGTCTTCGTAAACAACTGCACCAATATGTCGATCATAATAATCTTTAGAAATGCCCCAAACTAATTCTATTGGATTATATTGGCAATGGAAATCTCAGGTGCATACATTTAAAAGTTCAATTTGTAGATCATCTTTCGAAAATATTATGCCTTTACAAGAAAGCCATTCTTTTAGCCTTGTTTTATTCCAGGAAGCAGTAGGAAGTGGCATTTTATATGAATCCACGCCTAGTTCCAGCATGTATGTAGCACAACAAAACGCTTACCATTCCTGTGTGGCCTAATTTACAACTTTTTATACTGTTATCTTGCCATGTTCTTTTAAATCCTCCTTTCATCAAGGTACACAAATTGCATCGGATATCCGCTTATAATTTCGTCGGATATCCTCTTATATTCTCGTAGCAAAGCTATTTTCTTACTTGCGATGTGAGGTTACTCGCACAAAGAAAACATATGTTATTTCCCTCTGTAAAACAAAAGCCTTTTTTCTTTAAACTACGCCACAGACTCGTATCCGAAACATCTAAGATAGCCTTTGGCTTCACTATTTAATTAACTGTTTTAATTGTAATATATTTTTCTCTTCTTTCATAGTAACAATATTACGAATTTCTGATTTAACTCCCTCGTGAACATCGGAGGACGCCAAATGCCTACTTCGCGTTCTCGCTTGCTAAAGCCATAAAAGTACGCTCATTACCACTAAAAATTAAAGGTTGCTTGAAGACAGATACTGCCCATAGATTCTGTCGAAGATATGGATCTATAAATACTTATGATTGCACACCCATGTTGATCCTATGGGAAAAGTAGTACCTATTTCCTGGAAATGGATCCGATAGGTGAAAACTTTTTCATAAAGCGAGAAATTGATATTGGCTATTTAAATTAATATGAGCATGGCACGCAGGGATTTCTCGTTTGCCGCAAAATGTTTGCACAGGTGTGACGATTTTAATAAAATAAACTGCATTGAAATCCGTTTGTAAGTACGAGAAATATTTACGATAGGTCTTTCGTTCAGTGGTGCAGTGAACTAAATATTGCAAAAAGTACTTTCCGAATTACTGCATATTAAGTATTCTTAGTTATGGAAAATGTTCTTAAATGAAAATCCAATATTGTAATACATTAGAATTAAATAATGATAGGTATTTATAATACTTCTTATGAAGGTGTGATTGAGGTAGTCGCACAAAGCTAAGAAATCACCATGTAAAGATGATATATACATAGAGACTTCAAGACGTAATCAACCTCATTACGTACTGTTAAATTAACTTAACCATACTCATGTCAAAATTGTAGTGGGTACTCGTCGCAATGAAGTCGTAATGAAGTCGTATTGTGACGTATTAAAATTTGGCATCCCCGTTAATTATTATATTGGCAATTTTTGTAAATTATAATAAGTATCACATAATGATTATTATTACAGTAATCTATCTGCAAAAACGATTAGGTCAAATACACCACTAAGAATATAGTATTAATAACTTTATAATTATTTCATGTGAACACATGTTGGGTCGACTCTATATCACTACTTGCTGCAAAACTATATCACTAAATCGCTGTGAGTTTTATTTTAGGACATTGCACGTTTTTCCCTGTTACTTTTCGCCTTTTTAAAACTTGAACCTATAGACCCACGAGAATAATAGGGAACTTGACTAAAATTTTAAATATAAAAATAACAGTAAAAAGCTACTACACTACATAGCGTAACGTTGTAATAAAACGTCACTTCGCTATCGGTATAAACGGCGCTATCAGCATGAAGCATCGAAACAGCGCTAAAATTGAAGCGGCCCGAAAAGAGCTGTGACGTCACAAACTACAATATGCAGTAGGCGAATGCGGCCGAATGATCTATTAAATCAAGCCGTCGCGTCGACTGCTGGGATCTCCCGTAGCCAATCGAATTGGTGTCCTTCCTCGTCGTTTGTAAATTGTAGGCTGTGGCGTCACGACTTTAAACCTGTTTGAAAGGGTTCGCTCGCGCGCAAAACTTTAATAATTTATAACAAATTTATTACTGGGAATTAAGGCATATTTTGTATATCTTTTTCAGTATGGCAGAAAATTTTTGTGCAATAAAAAAAATTTTCCATATCCGCAGTAAGCTAGGATCGTCTATAGCAAGCAGGTTGCTGCCGTCAATAGATCTTGCTCTAAATTGTCTTTACTCCAGTGGCTGCACTTCACGCACCGCATCACCTAAAATTTCATCACCGTTTGGTTGTGTAATCTAAAATTATTTTTTATCTCATATAAACTGTAAAATTTGGTTTAATTCTATATTGAAACTGTATTGCATGTGTTTTGTAAACAGAAATAAACAAAATACACTAGTTGGGAGGTTAACGCCATCTAAAAAAATGTTGCCTTCGTTGAGGGCGACGCGACGATCATTAAATGGCGCGGATCGATATCAGTTGATATTCCGCTACACATCGTAGCGTTGTTTACGGGCAGTTGCGTGGCAACGAGGCGGCCAATACGTGAGTTAACTACCGTGTGGGCGAAACGGGTGTTGCGGAAATCTTCTGCCGTTATACGGCGCCGTGTGTCACGATTAGAGCAGTTTTTTATAATTTTTATAATCTTGCTTTTGTATCAATCGTAGAAATGTGTCCTATGTGTGAACCAGTTTGTATTTTATTGCAAACGTAATTTTCCAGATGGAAAATTGACGGCAAAAAGTATGTTTTAAATTGCGAGACACCTGTGCCCTTATCTCAATGTGGAAAAAAAGTGCTCATTCGGAAATTTTAGAATGACTGGTATTCTGACTATAAGTGGTTTTATGGAAGTTCTTATTTAAAAAAACTTTTCTGTATACCCTGTATTGTATTTAAAGGAGAGATTAATCTGTAATTTTGGAAATGTCACACGAGACTGTCTTAAGTACGAAGCTTCTTGGGAACAGATACGTTGTGCATTAAAATATTCGCAGAATTAAGAAAAACCTCAGTCAACAGAAAATTTTTTTAGTTACTTTTTTAAATGGCGAATTTGTCGCTTAGCATCCATACTCTTCGTCTATAATTAATTCTCCGAGCCGCCACTGCTTTATTCTAAGTAAATCATTATTAACAAAGAATGTATATATACTCAACATATATTTATTTGGGTAGAGATTTTTTTATTAGGTACTTCAATTATTGTATTTGCGTATTTCATATTTCTATATTATTTCGTTCCCTACCATTCACAGGGGACCTTCTATACGGAAACTTAATAGCCCCTACGAAGGATGATTTATTTTAAATGCAGGATTCAGGAAGTTTACCTAATTTGATTATTAATTATTATGTACTCACTTTACCGCAGGTTCACTTAATGCTGAAATATACTGTAATTTTGGTTGCTTAGAACTTAGCTCATCCTTAAAACGTCAATATTTTTGAGGGCTGACGAACAACGAACATGCCGCTAACTTTTGAGTGACTTTGTAATAAACTGATTCATAAAATGTAACCTTTATCAAAGCAAAAGCGTTAAATCAATCCCATATATGGTTTGGCTCAATGGTACGAAAACGAGGCAGTGGAAGAATTTCTACCTGAAATGCATACACAACTCGATAAAATTTTTTTACTCTTACGTAGATTTGTTTACCATTCACCCAGAGGGTTCTCGAGAAATATGGCTTGAATTTGCAGATGCACCGCTGGCGTCAAAACTAAAAAAAGCGCCTACCACGGCTTTTCCCTTTGGGGCATGTATTTACAGAACTCCTACACTGTCTCTGTTTGGTAACATTGTAACTAATAATATAGAGCGCGAAATTCATCACGCAAACAATATTTTTAGCTGTACACCTGTAGAAAACAACGAACTCTACATTCATAGGGCCAATTATATTAATGATCAGGTTATATCCTACCAAGGCAACAACAATATATTTTTCAACAAAATAATTATCCTGTTATTTTTAGTATTTAAAATATTTGAAATTTGGAGCAATGGGGTGAAGGGTATAGAACGGACGATTTCGTACTAGGCAGCAAACATTTCCCCCCTTGAATTAAGAAGGAATTAAGAAGAAAAAGTTTCATATTCCTCCGAATATTTAAGGTGGATATTGTCAGTTGAAATGCGCTGTATGAAAATTGGGCAAAATGAAGTAATTGTTACAATTTTTCTCAATAATAAAATTCCTTACAAAAAACCTAAATATATTGAAGTAACCTGATACGAATTTTTAAACCATTTTAAAAATTTACTAAATAAAATAACATGCGTAACCCTTTTGTAAATATTAGAAAGAATGGTAAAGATTACATTTTGTGAATACCTATTTATAAAAAAAATATTGTTCCATGATGTTTACGCATGCTGTTATCTTCACGGTACATTCTATATATACAGGCTTTCGTACTCACTTTGTTTTCTGTGCTTCTGTTGTTGAATTTTATCATTTTACAAATAAAATGTTAATTTATGGCCATATTCGTGAGTTTCTGTTGGCAGCAAATAAAAAACTTATTTAAAACTATACGCAACCTCAGCATATTCGATGGTTATAAAAATATTTAATTATTTGTTTTTTATAATGGAGATGAGCCGAACAAAAATTTGTTTTATTAAGAATATTTTATATACCCTGGTTTGAGAAATAGGTTATTATCTACGATCACGATTATATTTATCAGATCCACGCACGAACAATAGCTTTTGTTTCATTCATCATATTGGGAATATTTTACACCGAACTTGATAAGTATTAAGTTTGAGATTTTGTAGTGAGAGGCAAATCTATGCATTTATTTTCGACAATCCCTGACAGATTTAAAATCTTAAAATTATACTTAGGTCATTTTAATTATACAGAGTTTTGCTCACAGCCTATTTAATTTTACAGACTTTTTGTGACACATGCTAATTAAATTTTTTCCCAGGCACTCTGTATAAGAAATGACAATTACAATTACTGAGACAGTTAGAGGCATGGCTACCTTAAAATAAGAATAAATCCGTTACATACTTTGTTTTTAAACAGTAAGTGATGCAATTTCAAAAAATGCCCTAATTTCAATAAAACCCCCGTATGTTTGAAAATAAGCGAGATATCCAAAAATGACTTTTGGACATTTACACATTTAATTTGTTTTTTAGAATTGGTCCATAATAGCCTGGTATAAAAATTTTATCTCGATTTTGGTTTTCCCAAATACTCGGTAGGAATGAAATTTTGATTTTGGTAGGGGTCCAATTTACACCCCGTATATTTATTTTTAGAGCACGATAGAAACACGATATTCAGGCCATTTATTACCAATGAAATTACCAAAAACGTCCTGAAAACCGTATTTCGATATTCATATTGCACGGTTTAGAGAAATTTGAAGTATTTCATATACCTACGCATTGTTTATATTTTTTTAACCTGCCCTCAAACTCCTGGTTTAAAAATATCTTAATATCAAATTCAGTGTAGAATATGCCCAATATGATGAAAGCTATTATGATTATAGAAAAGATTAATGACAAGAAATACAATCGATTTAAATTTACTGAAAACCTAGGAATTTTAACCTTTAATAGGATAATAATAATATTTACCTTATAAAACTGTTTTTTTTATTAAGCTATAACTAAATGGGACATTCAACATCATTTAGAGCATAGTTTTGGACATTCATCATGTGAATAACAATTAATTTTAGCAGGGACGAACAAATTAATTTTTTCCTTGTCCGCGAAATAATTTGTAAAAACGTGTTTTTTAAAACATATATTGCGCTATTAAATCAACGGCTCGAAATATAACCATGAAATTTTGGCTACTTATAGAAGACAAATTAGCCTTAAAATCGCTACTAGCAAATCTGTGCACGGAAAACTTCACCCTTTTTTAACTTTTCGAAGCGAAACTATCTTCACACCTCGTATGTCCCAAATTTTTTGAAGCTCTTCGTACTATATGTTCTATAGGTCAGTAGCAATGTATGGTTACTATCAAAAATCCGAAACACCTCTGTTTCTGGTTTCCATGATTTGTTCAACTTTTCGAAGCGAAACTATTGTCACACCTCGTATGCTATGTTAATTATTAAGAATTTATATATGAATATATGGACTGAGATGTAGACAAAACTATGACAAAGTTTTTAAAAAAATCAGCATGCTAGGACTTATGGTTTTCGAGAAATCGAATTATCAATACACTGCGTTTTTGTAGCGAAAGAAGTGCGAACAAAGAACAAAATAATGCATTTAAAACACTATACTTGAATTTTAAATTACCACATCAGACATATCACATAAATATAGTAAGTATATCTACTATTATTATCTACATACCATTCTTTAAATTCATTTTGTCCACTCTTTTGCACAGTCACCCATTGTTTTGAGGACTCTCCAATCTTAGGGAAGCGATTGTATTCGAGGTTACTTCCTTTAGTATTTCGACTATTAAAATTGTAGCACATATAATAAATAATACTCACACTTATCCACCTCTGTGTATATCTACACAAAACGCAAAATCTTGTCAATTAATTGTCAATTTCAATTTGAAAACAACAGTAGGTGGGTATTTACATTCAACTATGTAAAAATCGCGCCTAAAATCATGTTGGCTAGAAATACGTCATGTGGACTACATGCGCACGACTGACCAATTTTGGTTCGTCAACCTGACATACCATTATCTTTGTATCTTGATTAAAATCAAAGTCATCCCCACCATATTCGCACCAGTGCTTATTATATTCATTAACGGGATGGATGCTCCACAAAGTTTAAAATATCAGGGGAACTTGGTGTCAGCTTCCGAAATATCCAACCAATAATCCGAAATATAGTTTGGTCATCCGAAAATTCTCAACCCGTTGGGTTCCAAAGCTGCTTAATGAAGCCTGGAAGCTGCACAACTTCGCATCGCTCAACTGCTGCAAACTCGTTTTGAAGAGGAAGGGGAGGTTTCATTCTGAACCATCCTGACTTGCGACTATACATGCGTGCATCATACACCACGGAATCAAAGTGAACAAGTACGTAATGGAAGAGGAACGGCGAAGGAAACCTTGGGAAAGCAAATATTCGATTGTCTGTCGGGAAAGTGTTGGCCAGGGTTTTTTTTGGGGCCCCAAGCCCATCTTATTGCATGATTTTTTACATGATCGTCGGACTATCAACGCAGCCTACTACTGCGATCTCTTGGTGGCTAGCCCTGGGAGACCAATGATCACATGAAAACGTTCGCGCATAACTTAAGGCGCCGTTACACGGCGTGGGGAGTGCCACGCCTGGAGTGTGGCGTGCGGAGTGACGTGTGGCGCAATTTGGCGATCGCGATCACACGACCTGCAGACTGACAAGTTTCTCGCCACGCGAGCGCGTGGCTTCTTTTTCTTTTCAACATGTCCGTTCGTCGAAAACGGATGCTCGGTAAACACTTTCGTGTTTAATTTTCGGAACGTGCCCATTAGTGATTCTTTCTTCTTCTTTAATTCGCTTATTGTGCAAGTAATACAAAAATTTTGTTGGATTCGCATCCAGGAATCATGTACAGCATTTCTATCTTTGTGCTCATTGTGCTTCGGGTTCCAAATTATTGGTTCTTGCTCGTATAGGCATAAAAATTATGATATTGCTTCGTTTGACCACGGCATGTTGTCACTTGCTTAGCTAAATATCTACTGAGTTTGACTAATTTTTAAAATTTACGGGCGAAGATTCGGCGCCGTGTAACTGTATACGCATGCCAGCCCGCTTCGCGCGCTGCGCGGCTTTGAAGTGTGCTACGCCATGCCACGCCACGCCACGCCACGCCAGCACAATTATACGGCGTGTGGCGCGACAGTTTTCACTCCAGGCGTGGCACTCCCCACGCCGTGTAACGTCGCCTTTAACTGGCTAGATACTCGTCCAGCTTCGTTCTATAAGACAGGAATGCAAACTTGACCTAGTGCGTTTTGAAAAATGTCTTCTAAAATGAGGAGACTGGAGAAACAATTTAGAATATTGTAGAAACATAATTTCTAAGATAAAATAATGTAAAAAAATAAGGTTCTGAATTCATGTACCCTTAATATTGAAAGTGGGTCCTAAATAGTGTAAATAGTTCCATTTCTTATGATTTTACAGAATTATTTTTCAATATATTAGGTAATATAGTACTTACTGCATGCAATATGACATTCATAATCCCCCACCAGTCGCACTTCATTTTAGTACAATTAACTACCAGTAAACTAAAAAAAATGCCTTATACTGCATATTTATTATATTACAGAATTTAGTTACACTTTCATTTAGAAACAAACTTTTCAATTTTCCTCCGGCATATGCGAAAAATTCTATATTCAATAACATATTATATAAAATTGAAAATAAACTTACCAGTTTATCAACTGTAAATTAATTATGCTAGGTATAATTAATTCTGATAATTGCCTAATGAATAATTATTTAATAAAATTATATGATTCATTTTTAACCATTCATTGAAATTGCGACAAATGGTGCATAAAAGCATATTTGAAAAAATACAGTTAAACTTTTGCATGTAATAGAGAAAATAAAAATCCATAACTTCAGGCAGTGCTAACTACTACATGTATATAATTATACGTGTAGAGTTGTATGATAATAATATAATAGACTGTAATAATACCGACAGCGTATAGGTTATGTTTTTTACGTGTGTTAATGTAGCATAGGTAGCTTATTGCTATTAATAATTTATGATTCTCGGTTATTTTGCACTTTAATAATTATAACATCAAATACCAACTAGGGAAAATAACAAAAGAGAAATCATATTTATATTGTATGTAGGTTATTTATAGAAAAATGTGATTCATTTTATTTAATTTAAACAAACAAGTACCTAAAATTTAATTATGAAATAATACAAAATAATTGTTTATTTATGTTTTAGACATGATTGGGAAATATGTGCATTAACACGGATGGGATGTCGACTATAATTTAAAAAGAATATAATATACCTAACCCTTTAGAAACCTAAACGTACCTAAATATCATATATGTGTACTTGAAACGCGCTAGGTACTTAATCGTTATTTTGCTGAACATGATCAGGTAGGTATACTGTTTTCTTTGAGAAATTAATACCTATCTATAGTAATAACCTGGTAAACACATTGAAACTATAATAATATTGGAAATCTGTTTACAGACATAGATATTTATATTTATATTTATACTAATCCACCAAATTCGAGTAATATTAATGTCCATAGTTTGAAAAACGAGTAAAAAAATTATCTAGTTATTATTTTTTTTTAATAATATTATTTTGCTACTTTTATATAATAATAGCAAACCACAGATGCGGTGATTTTAAAATTTGAAAAGCAAATATGCTAGGACTTTACCGTTAATTAAATATTAAAAAAAAGTTCGCCTTTTTTATTTTAAAAAATATTGCTAACTTTTTATAAAGAGAGTAAAACATACTAGAAATTTGCTTTAGCATCAGTGAACATGCATGCTTGTTCATTTGTTTTTTTTTGTTGTTTGTTAATTATTTTCCGTGACAGAATGCTTGATTCAGCTTAATTTACGTGAATTATTTGCAATTAATAAGATACAAATATCCGGATATATCAATATTAACGCGATTAATTTACGAAAAATGAATACCATGACCATTCTGTCACGGTAAATTCCTAGCATGTTCACTGCTGATAAAAAAAATTTTTAATAACAATTGCATTAGTTGTTTTGTTATTTATACAAAGTTCACAAATTTCCTTCCTTCACATGTAATTACCAGCTTAATAGCGGCCAATTCCTAGCATGTTCTTTAGCGCTAAAACCATTTTTTTAAATTACAATAGCGTTAACTGTATTGCTATATATTTATATAAAGTAAAGGGATTTTTAGCAAATATTTTTTTTTTCTTTCACATTTAATTAACGGAAAATCAACTACACTGCTGGCCAATAGGTTGGAATAATTCAAATTTTTAGGGTAAGTTTCGATACATATATCTTCTGAACGATATGGAATATCCAAATACGGATTTCAGGACGTTTTTGGAAATTTCATCGACAAAAACTGGTCTGAATATCAATTTTCCATTATGCTCAAAAAAGGAATATACGGGGGTGTAAACTAAACCCCTAAAAAAATTAAAATTTCATTCTTACCGAGAATTTAGGAAAACCAAAATCGAGTTATATTTTTTATACCGGGGTAATCTATGGACCAATTAGAAAAAACAAATTTGGCCGATTTTTGATATCTCGCTTATTTTTGAATATACGGCGTTTTTATTGAAATTAGGACAATTTTTTGGAAATGTATCTCTTACTTTTTAAAAACAAAGTAAGTAATGGATTTTTTTCTTATTTTCAAGTAAGCTTACATGCCTCTAGCTGCCTCAGTAGCTAGAATTGACATTTCTTATACAGGGTGCCTGCGAAAACATTTAATAAGCATGTGTCACGAAAAATCTGTATATTTAAATAAACTGTGTGCAGAACCCTGTATGATTAAAATGAACGATAATTTTAAAATTTTAAAACTGTGAAGGGAAACCTTAGAAAAATATCTCGAAACGGTTTTTTATTTTTCTTGATCGGATGAGTATTATCATAATTTACAGTTTCGTTGTAATTACACGGTAAATCCCTATATAAAACATTTAAAAAACTTGCGGTAGTAACGATTAGCTGGTGATTATGATAATACTCATCCGATCAAGAAAAATAAAAAACCGTTTCGAGATATTTTTCTAAGGTTTCCCTTCACAGTTTTAAAATTTTAAAATTATCGTTCATTTTAATCATACAGGGTTCTGCACACAGTTTATTTAAATATACAGATTTTTCGTGACACATGCTTATTAAATGTTTTCGCAGGCACCCTGTATAAGAAATGTCAATTCTAGCTACTGAGGCAGCTAGAGGCATGTAAGCTTACTTGAAAATAAGAAAAAAATCCATTACTTACTTTGTTTTTAAAAAGTAAGAGATACATTTCCAAAAAATTGTCCTAATTTCAATAAAAACGCCGTATATTCAAAAATAAGCGAGATATCAAAAATCGGCCAAATTTGTTTTTTCGAATTGGTCCATAGATTACCCCGGTATAAAAAATTTAACTCGATTTTGGTTTTCCTAAATTCTCGGTAAGAATGAAATTTTGATTTTTTTAGGGGTTTAGTTTACACCCCCGTATATTCCTTTTTTGAGCATAATGGAAAATTGATATTCAGACCAGTTTTTGTCGATGAAATTTCCAAAAACGTCCTGAAATCCGTATTTTGATATTCCATATCGTTCAGAAGATATATGTATCGAAACTTACCCTAAAAATTTTAATTATTCCAACCTATTGGCCAGCAGTGTAGATAATTTTTGATTCGAACAAGTTGTTTTCATTACTATATGTACGTATAATATTAGCCACATCAGAGCTACCCATGTAGCTGCCCACTCCATAGATTGTTTTAAAGAGAGAGTAAAAAGGGCATTTTTGTGTACCTATATAACATGAACATATGACTACATTTCTTAACATTTTACACTTGTGTGAGATTCCTTATAAATTTACCTGTGATATAAGAAATGATGAAATTGGTCTTAAATTAACAGTTATTTATCAGCAAACTTCATTATTTTGAGGATCGAGTATTCTGCTGGCGAGTGTAGTACCTAGCAATACTTTTAGCCTAGCGATACTTTCTCTCTTCTATGCAAGATAGTAGTATTTTCATAATCTATGTCCTCATCATCATGATATAATTTCACTGCAGAAAACTGATTTTAAATGTATTATAAGTAGGTAAAAAAATGTGCCTATTCTATATTTTTACCGCCCAAGTGCCGCAAAATATCTCTTTACGCACGCATTTGCATGCGGTAAAGTGCACTTTACCGCACATTTATCGTAGGTAAAAGTATCAATTCAGCCCTTCTGTGAAATAAAACGTACAGACAACTAAGAGTTTTGCTACGGGGGTAATTAATCTATATGTTTATGGCTGATATTGCTATTCCCCATTTTACTTCAAATTGCCGCAAAATTCTTCTGAAATTTGGTGGAAAAAAATCTGAAACTTACTTCTGAAACTCTGAAATGTAAGAAATCTATAAGAATCTGAAATGTAAGAATCTATCTGAAACTTACTCACAACTTGGACCCAGAGGAATATGTATTCGTACGTATCAAACTTTATTTACAGATAAAGAGTTACTTGACATGTGCAGCAATAACACGATAATTATGACTTTATGAACAAAATTAGATACGGTTTCAAGAAAACAAAATTACTGGTCATTCTGTAGGTGGATTACATTAATGAATCATAGGTATAATCTTTCTCGTAATGTATTATAAACCATTTCGCCAAAGAACCTTCTCCGTGTACTAAAAATGTGCAATTATATTTTGTAGACACATCAACGGCGCAAAAATTGCATTATCTCGTTATTAAGGAACGTGCCGTGTGAAATTACCGACATTTCCCGCCAAACCTGAACGCCGGCAACCGCGCGACAAGCCGTTATATTTGGCCGCGATGCGTCCGTTGGTGCAGTTGATGTGTGCCAGAGGCCTGGGTGAGGAGTGGCGGCGGAGGTAAAGAGTCAACGTCCGCTGAAAGTGAAAAGAGAGGAGGAGTTCTGCACAAGGATACGGCGGAGCTGAGCCCAGAGAGAGTGAGAGTGAATAGACCGAACCGCGAAACCCCAGTTCGAGAGTCGAACATGAGATTGTTAGATTGCTGGCTTTTGCTGCTATTTGCCATTTAAATGCAATTATACGATTATTTTAAACGTCAGTACTAGTGTTTCCATAGACAGAAATTGTCGGTTGGTACATACATTTATATAAATCACGGTCCACAAAGCACATATACACGACTTTTCGTTCCTGCTTAAACATTCAATAAACAGGAACTTATATCATTATACTGTGGAATTTCCAAACAATAAATTACTATTTTATGTTTTAGTCCCTGCTTTAAGGGAAATAAAACACTCAAGTAGTTCCCATCACTGATCACTGATAAAATATTTGTAAATAATATTTAAACAAAATAAATTATATACTTAGACAATACAAGTAATGTCTAACTAACCGGCTTTATTCGAATTGTTCATCTTTCGATAAATTTCTGCAATTCGCAGGTAGGTACATACATATCTGCTTGTTTAAATATTACTTCTTTATAAGGTTTTTCTGGATATTGTAATTGTATGCAGATTCATTCCAAGGAGGAATAGACTCTCAGCCAGGATTTCCTTTATATATGGACAGGCACTCAGGGTAGATATGACTTCTGCCCTGGGAAAATATGCTTCAGTATTCCCCAATGAAATATTTTCTATCTGTGCCTGTGCTCAAGAGAATATGAAGCAAGCAAGTAATCATTTTCTCAGACAACCAGGCAACTATGCGGGGCCTGAACTCATATTTACCTCAAAGTTGGCTTTGCACTGTTATTCATTCTCATAATGCCTTACAGTAACTGTCTGAATACAATTGTGTGACGCTGAGATAAATTCCTGGACTCCTGGGGATTTAAGGATAATGAAAACGCCAACTTCTCGGCTATGACGGGCTCAAAAATGGGTCTTGTTACTTGTTAGACCAGATTCATGTCTTATACTGCCTTTTGGAGTACGCAGGAGTTCCGCCAGGATTTTCCTGAAAAGTCTGATGTCGCGGAAGGAAACAATCAAGTGTTACTTACTGTCGGTATTCTTAATGGAAAAGCACCTGACAAACATGAGGATCAATCATGGACTGACGAGTGACAAGGATGAGAAGATATCATCTGTCAAGTAAGTTTGGGGATAGTGTCCCAAACTTATTTGACAGCCCCACATTATACCTACAAACATAATTTTGAATTATGGGCATCGGGAAGTTTCTATCCACTAAGTGAGAATAAAAAATGACTTTTTTTACGTGAGATGCTCAACTTACCTCGTTCGTGAGCAAACTCAATCGTGAAAAAAAAAATCTTTCAAAATCGGCATTAAATAATAACGTCGAAATCGACAGTAAAGAACGAGAAATAATCGGTAAAGTAATCCATTGTTTTACGATATTTTCGCGGAGGGACAGATACAGATAAACGTAAAAGTAACACACAACAAACGCTGTACAGTATTTGTGGCATAATGTATCTTTAAAAATAGAGACTATTTTGTTGCATATTTTATTAGCTCTAATTTTGTATAGAATCGCCATATCTCTAATAAGGGTTCGGCCAGGCTGGCGAGCGATTTGTCGTGAGCGAAAAATCGTGAACGTCAGACAGACAAAAAAAATTCAAACACGTAAACAACAAACTGAAGCGACTATAATGACACAAAACATGCGCGATATATCGCTTAGCGAGTAAGCGTGTCGTTCTGGATTCAACGTTGTTTGATATCTGAGCGATATTTACTGTGATTTAGTTATCTGTGTGCTGTCACCACGCAAATATGGCTTCGTGTTTCAAAGAAATTTTGATTTCTTTTTGAAATTTGTAGTATGTTTCTCAATTTTTCTTCCAATTTTCTTCAGTAACACCTCAAACGTTTCTACAGACATCCTAAGGTACTGGAAAAACCTCTCCTTACAACTGTCCTTACAAATGATGAAACTATCCATACTCCTGTCTGTATCTATAACAGGATGAATACCATATTGTCTTTTGTTGCTCTGGGAAAAGTAACTGGGCAAAATATCGTCCTCCAAAAGTAGAGCAATTCGACGTTTTCGTGAGAGAGGCATTGTTTCAACTAAATGTTTAATCGCTTTGCGGTGAACAGAATGTCGCATGTCTCCCACTACATTGTCGTCCACGATTTTTCGCTCACGGCAAATCGCTCGCCAGCCTGACCGAACCCTAGACTCATAATTTCCGAGATATAAGCGATTTAGCATCATTTCTAACATTTAGGATTTTTTTTTTCAAAAAAATTGATTTGTTTCCTATTAGGTATTAACAAAAACGAAGCTGCTCCACAAGATCTATTGCAAATAATAAGCTGCAGGTGTACGTTAGTATGTCTATAAAGAGGCTTATAATGAACCGGAAGGATCAAACATTAACATCTTTTGCACAATTTAAAATTATTTTAATCTACCTGACGCCTGGCCTATATATTCGATAAAATATTATTAAATCATAAATGAACTGTTAGCATGTAAATTATTAAACGTTTGCTTAGTCGTTTAATGTGACGTGGACACAAGTTATTGTGGCATAAAAATTTAAAAAAATATTTTCACTTATACTCATGTATATGCTTATGCTCATGTATATAAATAAAAAGTGAACCAAATATACTTTTTTAAATGGAACCCCGGATCAAACTGTCATCGGTTTAATGGTTTATTTTATATATTGTTGATGCAACTGTATCCTTGGCCAATTAAATAATTAATAGCAGAAGTAGTGGTAGGTAGGGTTGATTAGATGAGAATATTCTACTAGGCATTCCAGATAAGCGATAATTGATGTGATGATATGGCTTGTCTCAATTCAAGCCATATCATTTAGTTTTGGAGAAAGAATGTATTAGGTACTTGTGATGTTATTTTATTTGTCGTGTATTTATGTATGCTGTGTGTGTAAGTTAATAATATTAACGTACATAAATGTTAAACATTATGTAACATTTGTGTATTTATCTCAATTGTATATGTATGTATGTATTTATGTAAGAAACATGTAACTAGGCGTACAACCTTTCTTTCTCAAATAAATAAGTAAGTAAGTAAGTAAGAAGTACGTACGTACGTAGGTAAGTAAGTAAGTAAGTAAGTATATAAGTAAGTAAGTAAGTAAGTAAGTAAACAAAAAAACAAACAAATAAATAAATAAATAAATAAATAAATAAATAAATAATGAATAAGTGAATGAATGAATGAGTGAATGAATGAATGAATGAATGGAACCAAGGAACGAATGAATAAATAAAGAGTATCCAAATCTATTAATGATTTTTTTCTGTTATGAATATGTACATAGTTTACTCACAATCGGTTAGTAATTTATGGATTTCTAACCTTTGAAGTAATCGGGAAGCGACTTATTACTTACTTTACTTTCCCAGCTAGCCGGGAAAGTACTTTCCCGGCTAGCATCTGTCACTTTTCTTACCTGGAAATGTCAATGTCATTTTTGATTAAAAGATGGTTTAGAAAGAATAGAATCCACTCAACATTTATTTAATTCAGAAACAACAACAACAATAACAAAAAGAAAACTATTTGGAATTATAAATATTAATAGTTACATTGGAATTATGATTACTATTAACGGTTAAAGTAAGACCGTGTTGCTCAAAATTATGAGTTTCAGAAATAGATGAAGACGCCGACGTTTCTGGATTTTCTACATGAGACAACATATTAGCAATTTTTATTTGTCCATGTAATGAATTATCCACATATCCCTCTGCTACGGTGTTGGATTTCCAACCCCCAACTTTTTCAACTGTAGGATGTCTCCACCTGTATTTGCTAATAATGTTGCTGAAGTACGTCTAAAACAATGTCCTGTAAACCTGTTAACATTTTCCAGCTTTAAATAAGTTGCTATTTTTTTGGGAAAACTTCCTATAGCATTATGCCCAAAAGGCTGTCGTGTAATTTTACCAAATCTTATTTGTAAAAAAAATCTATCAGAGTCAATGTTATTACGAAGGTCACAGTATTGCTTTATTATGTTTATCCATTCCGATTTTGTAATTACAAATGTACGGGAAGAGTAGGTTTTTGTGACAGGAATCACTATTATAATTCGATTTTCTAAAATATCCAGGTCACTTATTTTCATTTTTAAAAGTTCATCGCACCTACAGGCTCCGGAAATGCCAATAATTAAAGCAACCTAAAAAAATTTAATATAACATATATTTAATATGCACTAAATAAATTAAAATTACCTTTTGAGGAAGATATTCTATCGGGGCATTGTTTAAAAATGTATCGATGTCTGCTTCAGAAAAAACACTTGACTTTTTAGCTTGATATCCCACATTCTTCCTTTTCAAAAATGCCTTCAATTTTGCGTAATTACTAATATCAACATTATGCCTAAAGTTTAATACTGCTCGCAACATCGAATATCTTGACCATAATGTGGAGGCTTTACTTTGTTTGCTTATTTGACAAAAATAAGCAAGAAGTACCGTCTCAGAGGTATGCTGCACACCTTTAGCCACGCACCATTTACTGTATAGTTCATAGGTGTTTTCATACCTCTCCCTGCTTTTTTCAGGAATTATTCCTTCAGTAGCTCTCTCTGCAGCTACCCGCACTTCTGGTGGCGTACATTCAAATTCACTATCAGACATTTTTGTAAAATAAACACAATTTGATTATATGTACAATTAATGGCGTCGTGTATCGCCTAAATGTCAGATTCAACAAACTTGTTTTGTTACCTAGCAACGATCTCACAGGTTACTTAAAATAATTCATCTTATCACATAATGAAAATGGATACAGATATTTGAAACGAAATTATTATTGGTAGATTGTGAGTATTAGAAATCCATAAACTACTAACCGATTGTGAGTAAAATAGTATACAAACCTCGCGGGAACTCATTCTAGCCTCGCGTCTGTAGAAACTACCTTGCCGCTCGGCTGAAATAGAGTACTTTCCCGCTCGGTATGTAATGTACTATTACATACCTAGTTTACTGTTCCTTTAAAAATTATTTCCCCAATTTCTTGTATTTTGTTATTATTTATTATTAAATCAGCATTATAAATAATACTTATAGAACACATATTCAGAGAAATCTATAATAATATATTTATATTATTTTAGGCATAACTGGGCTGAACTGTTAATTGATTGAATGAGTGTTCTACGTTATATAAACCGTAATTCAAAATTTTAGGCCACATTAACTGCACTTCGTGCCTTGCATCATATGCATAATACTCTCCTATATACTGATTCTACTTAAATAAAGACAATGTAATGATATGAAAGATTCAGGTGGCCATGACAAGCAAGCAGGAGAACCATGTTTCCCAGTTGGAGACGCACCAATTTGACCCGAGATCCTTTTGATTCATTAACTTTCATGCATATGCATTAAACTATGTATGTGACAATACTACTAAGGATAGAATTAAACAAAACCTGACTCGTTTAAAATGGAAGACTTGATATCATGCGGTATACCGACTTACATCCTTAGTTATTATGGCAAACAATAATCTTGGTTTTAATGTACAGCTATCTATTTTTAATTTGTTTTAGTGCTCACAGCTGGTTTTTTACTATTCGTTAGTTTATTGAACTACTGATTTAATTTTAGTAGCGTTACGTTAAGAAAGTTTTTTGCTCCGTTTTTTTACTTCACAAGCTTTTACGCGCAGGAAATACGCGCCAAAGTATTTGGGATTTCAATATTTCGTGCCAAATATTGTTATTAAACCAATAGTAAAAAACAATAAGTTTCTTATACTTTCGCTTATAACATTTTTCGTAGGAGCCGGATTGCAAAAATAGTAAAATATAAGATCAAAATAGATAATTTATTCGTTTTGAAATTTCCTATGAATCTACGCAAACTAGATTATAGCAAAATTTATCGTGAAGTCATACTTTTACATTTTTCAATAACAATACAAGAAAATTTGACGATTAGTAGCTCAGATCTCGAGCTACGCTTTCATGATTTTGTCGCAACAGCTGTCGTTAAATTGCAACGACACTACTCGAAAATAAATATAAAAAATATCCGGCTGAAGAAGAAGAATCAAATGGGCAATACAGAGCTTCTCCCCATTCAAATCGCCGGGCATCGACGGCATATATCTAGCACTACTTCAGTGGGGCCTGGATAAACTACTGCCGCACCTGGTTGGGATGTTTAGGATGTGCTTAGCACACCTCTATATCCCAATGACATGGAGAGAAGTAAAAGTATTGTTCATACCAAAAGCAGGGTCCTATAGCAGCATACCGTCCTATTAGCATAACTTCATTTCTACTGAAGACAATGGAGAAGCTATGTGAGCGATATATGAGGGATGTAACATTGACTAACAATCCCGTGCACCCCAACCAACATGCATACATGCCAGGAAAATCCACCGATACTGCCCTCCATGTGGTAGCAAGTCGGATTGAGAAATCCCTGGATCATAAGGAATCCACCCTGGGTGTCTTCATAGATATAGAGGGTGCGTTTGACAAGACCACCTTTCCTAAAATCACAGCGGCCCTAACACATAGGAACGTTCCTCATACTGTAAGCAGCTGGATATCCAACATGCTCTCTAAAAGAGCAGTACAAATCAGTGCAGGAGACACTGTCATAAGAGGACTGGTTGCGAAAGGCTGTCCGCAGGGAGGTGTTTTATCACCACTGCTATGGAATCTGGTTCTTGACAGCCTCCTAAACCACCTCAACGTGGAAGGATTCTACACAATTGCATACGCAGATGACTTAACGATACTGCTTAATTGAAAATTCTGCTTAATTGGTGTGAGGAGTATGCCCTATCCGCCAACCCCAGGAAGACGGAAATGGTACTGTTTACAAGGAAAAGAAAACTGGAGCCAATGAGAGCACCTGTTCTCCTAAACACAGCACTAAATTTTGCACCACAGGTGAAATACTTGGGGGTAACTTTCGATGCTAAATTAAACTGGAATCTTCACCTCGAAAGAAGAATAAATAAGGCCTACATATCATACGAGCAGTGTCGCAGGACCGTAGGGAAAACCTGGGGAATGAAACCCAGGGTGGTCCTGTGGATTTACACTGTTATCATAAGACCAATGTTGGCCTATGGAGCTGTTGTCTGGTGGCCCAAGAGTCAACAAATAACAGCAAAACTCAAGCTAGGCCAGATACAAAGAGTTGCCTGTCTGAGCATAACCGGAGCCATGCGAACAACACCAACGAGAGCAATGGAGATAATGCTGTGTCTTCCACCACTAGACCTACATCTAGAAGAAGGGGCTCTGACTACCATGACTCGCCTTAAATCTGTTGGCATACTACCAAATGCAAGCTGTGGCCAAACCAGAAGCCGCCTGTGGACTGAGGCTGTCAGAAAGATACCCCTTTTACAGGCATGTGAAGATGGTATTCCGCCTCGGCTTGTCTTTGATAAACCTTACACCATACATACTACTGGTGAAGACGAGGCCGGCGTTGAAGGTGTAAACTATGTCTTCACGGACGGATCAAAGAAAAAGGATGGAGCAGGCTGTGGTATATATTCCAGGAATCTGCGACTCCGATGCAGCTGGACTATGGATAAAAATGCCAGTGTAGTACAAACAGAACTCGCTGGTATAACCATAGCCGCACAAGAGATTATGAGAGCATGTCAGATGAATAACATCTGCCTGTGCTGGGTCAAAGGACACTCACAATGCAACGGCAATATAGAAGCTGACAAACTGGCCAAGAAGGCAGCCAACCTGAGTATCCTTGGGCCTGGTCCTTCAAGTACGCTACCAGTTGCAGCGAAACTTCAATTAATAAAGGAAAACACCCACATAAAATTTAAGACGTTATGGGATGAAACAAGTAGCTGTCAGCTGGCCAGAAATCTCTTGAGATATCCCAGCGAAGAGACGGCGAGGAACTATCTGGCAGGAATTACAGGAATCCTAACCGGACACTGCCGGGTAAGGAAACACCTCTATAACATGAGACAAAGTGACACATCCATCTGCAGAGGATATGAACAAGAAGATGAAACGATCGAGCATGTACTTTGCGAATGTCCCGCCGTGTCATCGACCAGATAATCCATATTGGGGGAACGTTGGCCTTCTATGGCCAATTTGAGAGAAATGCTCCTGGGCAACATCATCACCTTTTGTACAACATTGGACTGGTCGATGACCTAGGGAGATATTTCCCTCACGGAGGAAGCACAAGGGGCCCAATGGGGCCTAAGTGCAGCGGATCTCGATCCGCACTCCGGACATATTCCAGATTCCAGATCCGGCTGAATTTGAGGTCTGATGGTGTTACCCCCGAATAAATTATTATCTCTTACTATTTTTGCAATCCGACTGTATAAGAAAATAATGTTGTTTTTTACTATTTGTTTAATAATAATTGTAACCCGAGCTCAGAATGGACAAAATTATTTTTCTGAATATGAAAATCATATTCCAAAGTGATTAAAAATTCCGTTCCGCACTATTAGCAGAAATATCCTTATTGAATGCTTTAACTACCGGACTAAAATAGAAATTATATCAAGAGAAGTGACTTTAAAAGTACGTTTCTGAATATATGATAAACATATTCCAAACTCTTAAATATCTCACGTTGTTAAGTAATCGTTGTTAATCAGAAACAATATCACTACAAAGAAAGCTCCAGTTTATGATCTAATGACTGCACAAATACTTAAGGAGTTGCCCTGCAAAGGCATCATGAAACTAACGCATCTCTTCAATGCACTACGACTCCGATACGTGTCAATATAGTGGAAGATTGCCAAATTGCAGAATATTGATTGCAGAATAATGATTCCCAAACCTTGCAAACCTCCTAAAATATCATACCGATATTTTGCTCCCCGTGTATATACTGAAGTCCACATAATAAATTCTGCTAGATAGTCAAAACCACGTCTCAACCCATCGAGCACATACCACAAATTTCACAAAATAATTATAAAGATATTAAAGAACAGGTATATCTTTTGACCATAGTTTTCGGCCACGTTTTTTGATAAAAAGGAAGAAAACATAGGTTCAGGTAAAGCAAAACTACTAAAGTAGAATCATTTGGTGGGTCTGCGTAAATCAGTCGGACGAAAAACTGATAAAGCGATTCATAGTCAGTCTCGTGCGCCATAACGGTCATATTATCAGGTACCTTAGCTGATATAATTAAGAAACCAGAAAACATATTCCACTTGTCTACAACGTTGGAAACTTGTTTCTAACTGTTTTTCGATAGCACATAAAGAAGGTAGACGATTTTAAATATTTTCAAGCTGATATATTGGATATGCGAGGAAATGGGTTAGACATAAAATTTTATGTTTTATTTGAACTAAAGCAGTCAAAATCTTGATGAGTAAAATATTAGAAGTTACGTTGAAAATATTGAACATTTAATTTATATTAGATACATATTTATATTAGAGCATTTAATTAGTAGAACATATAAATTATATTAGATAGAGGGGTGTTAACCAAATATTGTAAGCACGTATCTTTGTTGAATTGTGTTATTTGAATTTATTACACTAATTAGCTGCCTAAATAAGTATGTTATTTTGTGGGTTAGTATGTATACATTTGTATATTGTGAATTTTATATTGCTGTTAAGGTCATCTTAACCGCCAGGGGCGTAAAACTAACTACATCGATTGAAGAAGTTTTATTTTATGTACTTTACTCACTTCCTCTAATGCTGAAATGTAAGATATATTTTTCCCATCCAATATGGAAAATACTGGTAATTTTCAGCCACGTTTTTATCTTCAATTTCGTATTCTTTACAATCGTTATAATACACCCTGTGCATTATATCAGTACTTCAATAAATATACAAATATACTTTCCCTGCCGACATTAAGGTGTATAAAGTTAGCATTATCAGCAGTGGTCTCATTAATTATTGCTTTTTTGTTGCTAATTTGTTGCGATGAAAAAAAATGGTTGCTATTTATTTTTTTTAAGTCTGTCTTGATAATTTTTACAATCAAGTTAACAATCTGGACAATCAAGTTAGCATTACCACTCGCAGAAATCACTTTAAAATGTGCGCAAATGCTTACTTATCAAATAATTTGTTGCGAATTTCGCTTTGAGCCATCTACCATATTAAGACACAATTTTGATTAATTCATCTGTAAAGTCTTCTTTCGTCTGACTATTCCGATCAGACGTGTCAGAATGTTTCGTCGCCCATAATTTTGAACAAAATTTCTTCCCGCGGTACGGTGCCTTCGTAATAATTTATGACATTTTGTAGGTCTTTTTGCGTTCAAATTAGTTAATTCATTTATTGATTTATTTATTTATTTTATCGATGCAGAAAATTCTATTTTACGATTAGCTGTCCATTCAAATTGCGGAAAGTAAAAATGTTGGCATTAGTTAGTATTTATATACTTAAAAATCCTCCGGTGTACCTCAAGGATCCAACCTGGGACCATTATTATTTTTGATATTTTTAATGATATTACTGATGTTATCGACTGTAACTGCCTACTCTTCGCAGATGATTTAAAAATCTATCACAGTATTAACACGGTAAAGATTGTGAACGTATTCAAAGTCGGCTTATAAATATTAAAATTTGATGCAGAACAAATAAATTAGAATTAAATGCACAGAAATGTAAAGCAATGAGTTTTACTTTAAAGAAAAATATAACCGAATTCTGAGTACATGATAAATTACACATTATAACGTTCTGAGATGGCAAACGATTTGGAATAATTTTTGACACCAAGCTCTCGTCGAAATTTGCACAATATTCAGGCATTGGAAACTATATATTAACTCTTTTGTAAGATCTAAATTTGAACACTCCTCAACAGCTTGGTATATAACAAACCGAGTAACAAACAACTACGGCCAGAATATGTACTAAGGCGATTTATAAAAATCATGTATTATAGAACGCATGGGCTGTATGCCGAAAGATACTCACAAAACACTACTCGATACATTTGAAATACCATCCTTGGATTTGAGACGTATTGCCTATATTATGTAGTTTAAATTTTAGTTACAAACTTTTGCATAATGAAACTGACTGTTTTACCATCCTTTGCCACCCACAGCGAGTGGATCTTATTTTCTCCTTTTTACAGTTCCTTTTGATTTATATTTTTTTTATTAAATATATAGTTAGTTTGTTTGCAGTTAGTTTAACTACCATTTAAATAAGTAGGTATATACGAACTTTGATATTATTTTTGTTTTGCTGTATTTTTTGGGATATAATTTAATTTTATAATCTGTTGGGCAAATAAAATATATTATTATGATCATTTAAAATAAATTTGTTGGAATATATATGAGAATATTACAGAAATACACAGTCACAAATATACGGACATACCGATCTGGTTCTCAAATATGGTACTGACTAAGGCCACAACATTTTTTATTACAGGTATTTATAAATCATAAGGAAATATTTGAGGTTAACCAATAACGAGAAGTGCGATAAGTAGTTTTATCTTTTAATTAATGCATTTAATTATCCGACGCAATGTCAACAACCTGCTACTGGTACATAAGTACAATATCAATAATTATAAATTCATTTTTAACTTGAATTTGATAAGTGATTATCTAGACCGGCAACTAGGTGAGGTATATATCTGACAACAATTTTTACTGGCATACTAATAATAAAATGTTATCACAAACTGTGTAAAATATTACTTTTATTGGGTACTTTAGCATTACTAACACTATGATTTAATGTTACACTAATCAAAATTGAGTCAATTGAGACTGATTCATTGCTCGACACTAGGAGTAGTAAAATATAATTTAATTAACACCGAAGAAACAGACTTCTTGAACAGCTGCTTCATATTTATAAATATTTTCCTCTAACAGTATTTCCTTTAATTGTCCTTCTGCAGGGGTTCAAATTACACAAAGTATATACAAATAAAATTATAGAAATTCATAATCGAGGCATTTGAGGGGACACTTCAAAATCGCGCAACCAATCACAATCAACTTTCAAAACAACCAATGAATCAAAGTCACTCTCATAACTAACATTGTTATGCCACTGGGTTCGGAAAAAATAAGTGGCAATGTTCATAACTCAAATTATTAACTTCTAAACCCAACAATTTATAGCTATTTACCATAAGAAACCACCACTGAATTCACTATCCCACATTGAACACTTTTAGTTCATTATATCTTCATCTCGTCATCGTCACTAAGAATAAACCGATGGTAAAAAAATACTTAACCGATCTGTCGCGCTGGCCCTTTTATACTCTCTTAAAGGTTTCTGGATGCTTCCCGATTATTTATTCCGATTGCAGATTCTATTCGGGGCATATTCAGAAATTATCAGTATATATATACAGGGGTAGTCCAAACTATTCTAAATGGGACTAGAGGGCGTCATCTTATTAGTTATTTATCCTAGATGGTTGATACATCGTATTTGGGGTGTCAGGGACAACCCCCTAGATGCGAGGTTGCCACACCGTCGGGTGCGGTGTTGCCATATTGAGCAGATTTTTACTCACTGACATAATTGGAAGTGTACTATAACTGCAGACCTATCTACACCATAGTAAGTAAATACATATGCCTGCTATTATAGGCAGATAGTTTATCTGTAGCGTTAAACGTATAGAGATCAGACAATGATACTAATTACCGTAGTACTATGTGTATGAAAATACTGACCATTCGTAGTAGGGGTGCCAGGAATAACCCCCCAGATGCAATGTTGTCACGTCGTCGGGTGCGGTGTCGCCAGATTGTGCAGATTCTTACTCACATAACTGGAGGTAGACTGTAGACTTATCTACACCGTAAGTAAATAAATATGATTGCTATTGTAGGTAGATAGTTTATCTGCAGCGTAAAGTATACAGACATCAAACAATGATACTATAATCACCGTAGTACTATGTGTATGAAAATACCGACCATTACTTTTGTTTTCCATTGCAACTTTAACGCTTATGTGCGATTTTTATCTAATTTTAGGTATGAGTGTGAATTGTAACCAGAATTTGTTACATGTTTTTCATCTGAAATATATGATCCAAACATCATATTGACTCAATACACGTTCAATGTCCGATTTCTAAAACTGGTTCTGTCGTCTGACGATAGTACTTCAGCCTTACAGTGGCGGCTTGATAAATACTTATAAGTATTTTTTGGGTTTACCGAAACTTAAAACTCCATTAGTTAGAATGTATTTTTATTAATTATAAATTATTAAATTCCATTAATTAAAAAATATTCTGGTTACTTAGTCTGGTTAGTTAGTTATGATGTGCGACAAAACTGTTCGATATAAACGTTAATACTGCAAAATAATTGGAATACAAAATTAAAAGCGTGAAATTCTACAGAAAAAGTCATCGCCATAAGCCTTACCTTAAAGTTCAGTACCAATATGCGTACAAATAGTGTACTAACATAAATTTAATAAAATTACCAATTTTAGTATTTCGCTGAAATTATTTACTAATAGCACCATCCACCAACAAAACTAATAGCACTTTATTTCAAATTGCTGATTTTTAAAATTAAAATTGAAAATATTTTTGTAAGATTTGTGGTACTATTTTCCTGGTTCAGTAGAATTCACTTTACTGATACCGCTTTGCCAGGGGCGTAGCTACCGCTATATCAGCTGTATCAATTATACAGGGCCCCCGAGATAGAGGGGCCCCACATGCGGAACCAAAATATCGGAAAATGATCCACATATTATTAAAATTCACTAATGTAGTTGATATTTTACATAGAAATTTATGTTTACTCAATCAATACTGAAATAAATAAATGTTAAGTAGCGATTCATAATATGAAAAATATAAAATTACTCTTTAACCTTTGCGCCCCTAGTGGTTGCATAGTGTAACCACGTATAATAAACAAAATTAGTCCATATTAGGCCAGTCATTTAAGACCTAGTTTGCAAAAAATCCGGTAAAAATCCGGTAGGTAATCCGTCCCCGAAAAGCTTGTGCTCTCTGCGTGGTGGAGAAACCATATTTTGGACTTATTTTAGTTTTTGGGTTATAACTCCTAAATCATGAATCCTACGTAAAAAAAATAATCGTAGCTTTTTTCAAAAGGATAAAATTGCCTTCATTTAGAGACCAAGTGTAGTTTTGTACAATAGGTTTTAAGATACAGGACTTCAAAAACTTGATTTTTTTTCTTTTCCACAAAACATAAATTATATTATCCATATGACAAATGAAATCACGAAGTATATAAGTAATGCAGTTTTAAACATAAAACAAACAAAATCTATGTTTTAGAAATATCGATACATTGTTGTGATCTTTACTAGGCTCCGCCAACTTTTTTAATAGCAAAAAAACAAAAAAACATGTTTTTTTTTAAACAATATTTTTTTTTAAATAGTTTTTTTTCGACTAATGAAAAACGATATGTTATGTTTTATAACATATTTTCAAACTACAATTTTATGATCTGGGATTCCCGCGGCAACTCAGAGGGCTCTGGCGAAACCTGTAGCTCTCTGTACAAGGTACCGGGTAAGTCACTTAAGACTGACACCCCCCTTATCTCACTTATCCTTTGCCGATTTAACTCATTCAAAAAAGGAGTAGACACGGTTTTTGATGAATTTTTATAATCTGAGAACAGATATTAAAAATCTCGTAAAATATACAGGGTGGAAAGTAAAATATGATTTTTTTAAATGGAACATCCCGTGTATTTTTAGACCAAAATAATGTCCTTAATTTTCTGAATCCAAAAATGTGTAATTGTTATATAATCACTCCACCTGTTCGTGAGATATTACTAAAAACTTATCACATTACGGGTAACACTCGGAGTAGTTTCCACAAACACCAAAACACTTTCACTTCGCTCGACGCGCGTTTCGCCAACCAAGTTCGAAACGCGCGTCGAGCGAAGTGAAAGTGTTTTGGTGTTTGTGGAAACTACTCCGAGTGTTACAGTTACATCAAAGGTTCCAGCCCTATCCAGTAGTAACATTACGGGTGTCAATTATAAAATAAGAACATCAAGATACCTCTGGAAAGAATGCATATTTGAATTGTTTATTTGTTGACAGATGTCATCCAGTTTTTTGTGAGATAGTAGTTCACTCTCTTAGATATTAGCGTAAAAAATACGTAGTGTTCGTAAAGAAGCAAGTTATTTTGAAAATGGTATATTCATTGGAAGAGCGAAAAGAGTTACTTGAAATTTATATTCAGTGCAACAAGAATAAGCCTCTTGCTCGGAGGGAGTATGTTAGGTTAGTTCGAGAAAAGCTACCTCCTTCCAAAAATAGTTTTACAAACATTTATGCAAAGTTTAGGAATACCGAATCTCTGAGAGACAAGAAAAATATATACCAAACTGGGGTTTTTAATAATATGAATGAGTTAAAAGAATGCATACGTGTAAAAATTGAGGAATTAAACCAAAATGGTGATATATTTCAAAGGGTGAGAAGCTATTTTATAAAGCGAATGTGTATTCAGAATGGTGGTGGTTACGTGGAAAATATTTAATTACGTTACGTGTAAATAAATAAAATTGTGTTACTCTATTGTGTTACTGTATTAATATTGACTTTTATTTGTTTTTATTATTTTTATTTATTACTCGTTACTGTTATTGTCACCTATATATTATTTATTTATTATCTCAATAAATGGCATTGTTTCCAGAGGTATCTTGATATGTTTTTTGTTTTATAATTGACACCCGTAATGTGATAAGTTTTTAGTAATATCTCAAGAACAGGTGGAGTGATTATATAACAATTAGATATTTCTTTATTCAGAAAATTAAGGACATTATTTTGGTATAAAAATATACGGGGTGTTCCATTTAAAAAAATCATGTTTTATTTTCCACCCTGCATATCTTACGAGATTTTTAATATCCGTGCTCAGATTATAAAAATTCAACAAAAACCGCGTCCACTCCTTTTTTGGATGAGTTAAATCGGCAAAGGATAAGTGAGATCCTTGTGACACCCCTCTTTGATAAGTGACACCCCCCTTTGTCAATCTTAAGAGACTTACCCTGTACAGCGCCGAGTAATAGAATCCTTGTATTATTGTTTACTTTAACTTCGCATGCGTGTATCTCGCAGTTCCCATTGAGGCATTACACAAGTTTATCTTCAATGAATGCCATCATCACAGTTACCAAGTATTAATATCGCAAGCATGGGGTTCTTAAAAAATTAAAAATATAGGAATAAATTAATAATAATGTACCTATCTGTTATTATTATGATATTTGATATCCATAGTTCAGCCATACCGGGCTCAAATTATTGAACCTCGCGTATACAATAATTACGCGTGTAAAACATTTTTTTGTGTCGTGTGTGAATTATCAAACTTTGTAAATTTTGGCATTTTGTCGTCAAATAAATAAAATGGGAAATAGTCAAGGAAGAAAACGAGATCCGATCTGGGAATTATTATTACTTTTTATATGTCTTATAATCTTATAATAACAAATAAGTATAACAATACCATAAATTTTAAAGTACATGTTTTTGTTTTCAGTTTTATTTTTTCTATTGTCTCATTTCGTCTAATAATGCTTGTTAACTTGTTTTGTTTTCTTTTTATAGTATTGTTGTTATACATAAGCCTACGTTTCTTTAACTTTCTGTGGACTGGAGTAAATTTATTTGAATTACCTATTTGTCTTATTTTTGTCTCTTTTTTAGAAAATAAAAATACTCATTTTAATTTTATACATGTTGATTTGTTCATTTAAATCACTTAAAACTTACTACTTTGAGTTCTACCTGAAGAAGAATAAAGTTTTCTCATCATCTCATCATTATATTTGTCACGATTTGCCTTAAATTTTATTGGGTTTTAAATATTTTTCATATTTCAAACTATTGTTTTAAACAAAATGTTTAAAACAACCCAACCCTGGCCCCTCTAAGATATTTTGATACAGGGCCCCATCAGGGCCTACGTTACTGGTAATTATTAAGTATCTTACTTCCTCAAAAATGATATAGCAACACAGAGGATCACAAAAATATTTTTAATTTTACTTCACTGTAATTACTTTAATTAATCTACTATTCAAAATTGTTCTATTTTGATATATTGATATACACAACATGAACATATTGATATATAAAAGCATTAGGCATGCATTTTTCTAGAAGATGTTAAACTTTAAAATGCGTAAAATTTTTTAGAATTTATTATAACAACTATTTTTCGTAGATATATGGAGGAAAATATTGAATTACATATATAATAGAAATCGTAAGCCTTTAACGAGACAGTGATGCAGAAATTGAAAATGTGGCCATATGACAGGTAACCATATTACATTATTCAGTGTAAAATAAAAATAATAACAATTTGAGGATTCCTGTCTAATCCAATACTATCCTGAGTTTTTGAGTCATAAGATGCATATTTATTACCAAAATACCCGAATGGATTGAGATCACCGATCAACTATATGAAATATGATAGACTCTAATTCAGGACCATACACCTGCAGATAATAGTAGAACATAAACTACTTTTTTGGAACCAATTTATGAAAAATATTTCACCCATACTACCTGACTGCAAGTTGATATCAGTTTGCCAGAGTGCTATAGCCCACTGGGTTTCTTGAAACCCTGATACATTGTATTTCTGAAGGCTTGAATGGAACTAATAACTCATGATTAATATATTTTGCATATAAGTCCTTAGACACCCTGTCATGGAGAACTTAATAAAAATTCCTACAACACTACTACCAGGTCATTTCTACATCCTAATTTGTCTTAGACGCCCACATCTTACCTCCGAGTTTGCCAAAACAAAAATCCTCACACCATAAATAGAAATCGGAAAACAACAGTAGAAAGCCAGCCGTATAACACCGTTATTAGTAAATGCGTGAAAACTATAAACTAGTAATCTCTTAAAATTAGAACAAACGGAAATATGTATATAACATAAATTGTTATAAAATTTTTAAATGTGCTCTCGCTATTAAACAGCTTTCTCGATATAACAGGATTTATGAAGACAGTATGTATCAACCTACGGTAATGTATTTTGTATATAAATGGTCGCATGAGACATTCACTGTTGACCAAGCAGAACAGTTTGAAATTCTACTCTAGAATGATATCATCACGAATCGTGTTCACATTAAAAGGTGTAATTAAAGATGGAAATATAATATATCAATTTCTCAAAGTAAATTAGTCTACGCATATAGTATTATTATCGATGGAAATATAGGAAGCCGTCAAAATGATGTGGAACCACAAAGTGGATCTCAACCAGGGACTATCTTCACTATGTGAAGCTGATAAAAATGTAGAGATGTTGACAAAATGTTCAGACGTAAATAAAACGCAAACAAAAATTCATAACTATGAACTAATGAATTAGCTAAATTTTTTCTGTATTACACATCTCAATGAAGGCAATATATACGGATGACGGCTTGACTTAATTTTCAAGCTACTTGACTTGACTTGAAATCAAATCAAGATCAAGCCAAGCATGAGCAGTTAACTGTCAAGTGAAGCCTCGAATGTTTGTTCTAAATGTGTTCAATAGAACACAAGTCGAAGCTCAAAGGAGGCCAATCCATAACTGGAATTCGCTATTCCTACAGGAATATTCTGGTTAGGGCCGCTTTGTAACAGTGGCGCCTTATCGTATAAAGCAACTGGTTATACTTTACATTGAGGCTGGGCCTCAATGTAAATTATGGCCCGGACGGTATATTTTAATCCCACTCCACGCGGGGTGGATAAAACTGATTTACGCGGGGTAAGGTTGTTAAAGCTTTAAGAACAAGGCAGATATTCATTTAAAGGAAGTAATAAACAATTCCCTTAAAACAGAACAAGGTAAGATTAAATGTAACATCATAAAATAGAATATGGGTAGTAATAAATCCCTTTTACTATATTGTTTTATCTCCATTTGAAACGCCAAGACGTAGTGAAGTAGAAAAACGACAAATTTTGAATAGTCTACCAAAGCCAAAAATAACGGCCATTTGTAAGAAAAGAGAAGAGGTCGAATAAGTTCGCGAAGATTTTAGTCCTCTTGATATGATAATTATATAATGGCTATATGGAAGTTCATGCAAAGAGAGTTTGTACTGCTAGCTTAAAATACAGTTTTAGGTACTTTAAAAAAATAGTAGTTGTACTAAAATGCGCGAGTATTGTTGCTCCATCTGTTGCATGAATCACGAGCCGTGACTGCTTTGTGAGGTGTCGTCTTATCCTGTTGAAAGATGAATCCAGGACCCATAACGTAACCCAATTCCCCCAACCATAACCTATAGCATAACCCAAATCCACCCATCTCTTCATCATACCTCGTAGCATTTCGCTTTCCTGGAACTGCTACGAGGTTCATTCTGTTATGAAAACTTGTGCCTGCTCATGTCCGATCTAATTCCAAATGTGTCAGTTCCCATGACGACTAAGCCTTCAGCAGAGAGTTATCCATGACGAGAAAATTCTCCATGACGACAAAAGACCACTTGACCATACCGAATTTACACGAATCCAGGACCGGTAACGATAGCTACATGTACCACGTGGCAAGCATCTCTTCTTCATCATACCTCGTAGCATTTCGAATTTCGCCTGGATCTGCTACGAAGTCCATTCAGTTATGAAAACTTGGGCGTGCTCATGTCCGATCTAAGTCCAAATTTGTCAGTTCCCATGACTAACCCTTCAGCAGAGAGTTCTCCATGACGACAAACGACCACTGGACCAGATCGAATTTACGTCTTCTAAAGCGAACGTTAATCTTACTATTCCATGCTCTCGAATGTCCAGCCTCCGAGACCGAACTATTTCAATTATATAATCCAAATTCTGCATCTATATATAGTTTGTAATACATATGATGTTACTAATAATGTTTTTTTAGCAGTCAGTATATTTAACAGTACAGTAGGAATAGTCCGCTAAAAGAATTATAGAAAGAAATTAGGCATTTGACTTTATGCATCATGTAAATTTTCAATACTCTGGGAATATTATTCTGTCGTTACATTATCTGTTTGTCAAAAACGCCATGCATAATTTAATTTCGCCCAAATAGCTCGGTAGCAGGCACGCAACTCACGCTATTGCATTAGTCTATGTAATGCTTTATGGGAAACGTGGACTGGTTAGGCATTTTCATTCCTCAAAGGTACAAAAATCCAATTACTCCCGTTCATGCACCTGACAATAGGCTCAGTTCACGTAGTATGAGTAGCGTAGCCCCATTATACTTGAACTGAAGCAGTTGCGAAAACTATAGCCAACATGCCAATCATTTAAGAAAATAATTGATAGTAGAAGAGAACTAAAACGAAATAAGTAGAATCAAAATGTGCAAATAAAAGACCAAAGAGACCAAAATCATTTAGCTCTTATAATATATTCTACCTGATTTATAAATGTGTGAATATCAGAAGTATTCAAAATGACAAAAATGTATAATTAACAGACAGATAAACCGCAATAAAAATAAAATATTGAAGATTCGCGGACTGCATGAAAGGTTAACACCCATTGAGAATACAACGCATAATAATAAATTAAAAATAATAACGAAATAAAAGATACAAGAAAACGAAGCCTTCAACTTTGAACGACAAGCAATCCATTAATTATTATAATTTTTCATTTGTGTCGTATTATGCCAGACGCATAAAAAAATGCTAGAGAATTGAGCTTTTTTATTTGCACCAACAGGCACCTAATTTTTTGCACATCATTATATAGGTACCGCATTAAAATAGTTTCTTTGAAATAATGAGGTTACTAAAGTAAATAAACTTGTCGAACGGCTATATAATAATAGAACATAATATGGATAATATTTATGCTAATATTTAGTTTTAATATTTTTGTTGGGTGCCGTTAAATTTATTTGGTAGAAAAACTTCAATAATCATTCGTTAATTCAACATATCATTTCTAAAAAAACACGTTTGTGTATTAGCAGTGTACAGTGGGGTAATATAGAGATTTATAATTATTTAAAACTACCACATAAATATGATAAATCAAACCACGATAGAAATAAATCCACAATTTGTATCATTCGATACGTTACACGATATTTTCGGAAAAGAGAAAGAGTTACAACTTTTGCATGTTTGTTACTGTAGCTGGGATATATATCATTTGTATATGATAAAGTGCAACGACCTAATACCACATGTGTGTCAGTTTATCGCAATTATATTTGAACAGGACCGTACTAGATTGCTGAATATAGTGATTAATCACTTAATAATTAGAAATTTGTATCGTGTTATTAGCAAGGCTTACATGTTATGCATTTCTCAATCTCGATAAAATTATTGTGTACCTAATGGATTATTTTTTTACACATGCATTTACGAGGCACATGACTATTAACTGCTAGGAATTCCGGCTAATACTAGAGTTTGTTGTTGTTTCTGTTTTATAATCTTTGCTGTTGATGATTCTAAAAATACTGGAGAAATATCAAAGCAAGCAACAAATAGTGGATTATTAGAAACTTTTAATGACGAAATATTAATTATGCTTCGTTTGCCACCTAAAAATCTAACTATCCTCCTTAGTTTTTGATGTTTGAAATATTTAATTTTGAGCGATCTTTGCAGTAGCACATAAATATATCTAAGTGTTAATCATATATATTATGTATAATTAGAAAAAAATAATGCTAAAAAATGCTATTTATTAAAAACATATTAAGAAAGTAATCGCTAATAATCCATAAAATTTTTTTGTGGCTTTGTATATTATGTGTAAAACAGATTTGTGCATATTATGTATATTACAACTATTTTTTATAACAGTATCAAGTATAATAACTTTGTGTAAGGCTTTTTAGTTATTAAACAAATATTGTTTTACACTTTTTAGAGACATAATATAATTGTTCCTATTATCAATATATAAAATAAATATAAAATCAACGCATAAGCATGATTTTTAACGTAATTTCTAGCTTTACACAGAAAGAAACGTAGACCCAAGTAGGGGACACCGGAGTTAGTTGGCTATAGGGGCAAGTTGGCACAACAATGCTTATATATGCGATTGATGTAGATGTGTAAACGCAAATATCATTAAAATATAAAATCGACAATTCTCGGAAACCCTGTAAAACGTTGCGCGCGCAAAGTCACGTGTTGCTCACCTATTAGTTGTGTTCGTTTGTTTTCAATACCAGTAAGTAAATTTTTGTCCTTTGAGATTTATGAATAATCTGCTTAATATAACGTATTGACTGTTTTTTTTCACCACATTTCTTTGTTAGATGGCTAGATGGCATACTATGCTAGACGAAGTTGCCAAATTTTTGTTTGTTTTTTGGGAAAAATACGTGTTGTAAAACTAAAAAGTTCGAGATGAGATATTCTCATGTTACTACTATCAGCTCTTGTTTAAAAGTATAATTCTAAAAAAAATAAAGAAATATAATCGATATATAAATCATTACGTAATGATTAGAGGTGCAATATTCATATAACGCAAACATATTAGGTATCGATATAGAAGGAATATTAATTACCGTCTCTTATAACACTATATAAGAGTTAGTTAGTGGAAATAATTTCAGATTTACTGTCACTGTAAACTATTGCCCTCCCTCTACGGCAATATTAATTTATTATTGGAAAAATAGAGCAATAGTAAACTTTTTCTATTAAACTGGATTGCAGTATTAATCGAAAATGCAGTACTGAAACATTTATATTATTATACTATTCGCTGCGAAAGTGTATGCAAAGAGTATGTTGCATTTGACCGGGTACAATCGCCAATTCAAATCAATACCTTGTACCTAAGTTCATCAAAAAATGTTACGTAACTTTCAAAATGTCCGTTTCCAAACAACCTAAGATTGGGCAGCAATCCGTTTTTGGGTAAAATAAGAAACCTATTATTTTTGTGCCAAATCCTATAATAAATCTTCTTACAGTGGCGTCCCAAAAAAATATATAAAAATATATAACAATAATAAAAAACTTGTATATAATGTACAGTTCTAAAACATTACTACATTAATATAAGTATGGATAGAGAAAGGTATATGGCCATCTATTTGATATCCTTATATCATTCCTTCACACATTAGTAGTCAGGTTCTTTAGCGCCGCAGGATTCACGGTCAAACAGCCCGGGTTCAAACTCTGCTACTACTATACTTTTTTTATGTTTTATGTTTATTGTTATATTTTTTTATATATATCCACGTAATGTCTTCTTATTCTCCTTATTTTTCACAAGATATTTGAATATATGTTTCACTTTCCGACTCGGGTTTCGCCTGCAAAGTAATAGTTTTACGAATGGTGGGTAAATATTTCGCCTTAGGGTAAATATTTTTGTTAGAGAAGATGTGGATCTAGTCTAGTTGGATAAAATGTGGATCTAGTAGGAATAGTCTTTTTAATGGCTCTGACACCATCAGCGAAGGAAGCATTCTTTGGCGAGCCGGGACGGGGGAAAATGGAAAAAACATATTTTCTTCCCAAGAACTACAAAAATGGATGGATATTTCGGCTGATCGTCAATTTTCGGCTTAATTTTGCTAGACTAAATGCCATTTATGGTCCCAAGAGACTAAAAATCTCTATCTCGCGGTTTTTGGGGTAGCAGAATGAGTTTTTTTGTCGAAATGCATATTTAAGATGGCTGATGAATTTTGCGGCCGGAATAGACTCAAAGTTTTGCTTTGGTTTTTTGGAATAGCGGATCACGAAATTTTTATCATAATAAACATTTAAGATGGCGACTACAAGATGTGACGATTTACTTTACTTGGTAAATAATATTACGTTAATAATATTATCCTTATTACAACCTAATCCTAATTATTCGTAACATTTTTGTTACAGGTTTTTTGTTTTTTTGTCACAGGTTGTTTTGTTTAGTTCTGGAAACATACTTTGTTTTTTTACATTAAATATATTGCGATGAATATTATATAGCATGTTTTATGGTTTTTTATTTATTTCTTGTTTCATAATTATTGTGATTCATGTACTGCTTATTTTTTAAGTTTGAAATATTTTATGCAAATTTACCAAATAATGTATGACCAAACTCTACATTTGGCTAATATGTTGGGTCATGGCAAATGGCAAAACATGTCCCATGGTGCCCAAAATATCGACATTCGTTATTACTACTTTTATTTAATGAAACCATTACTTTTCTGATGAAAAGTAATATTATATTTTAAGATACATCCAGTTCTGCTATTGTTAATTTTTTTAAATCTTCTAATGATTCATTCAAGGTTAAATTATTTGTTTGTAGATATGTATAAATACTAGATGAAGCCAACAATGAAATGAAGTTAATATCGAGGAAGATGCCAGAAATGCAAAAAACATCGTATAATCCTCGTCCCGCCTCCGATTATAATATTTTCCCGATGACACAATCTCTATATCCATGTTAAACGCGCTGACAATAGTTTGAATTGTTGAACTCTTCGCCCAGATAAGGCGATGGTAGGTGGATTTTTTCCTAAACCGATCTCTAGCTCTTATGGACAGGTCCTGTATATGCATATTTAATATATGGGGTTGAATAGTATCAATTAATTTCCATTAATTTTATACCTAAACAACAAGGTTGCAACATTAATTCCAAGTCAACCATTGAAAATTCAATCTTACCTCCGCATCTATTCCCTGTCAATTGCTCCAAGGAAGCTTGTATCACCACATATAGGAGCAATTAATGGTTAGCCTGATAACGTATCAATTGAACACTTCTACAACCTTAAAAAGCCTCAAGGCCATCCAGATCTAGGCCGATTCATAGCACACATCTGTTTAATTTCGCCAATTTCGGTGAATACTAAACTGACAAGAGTCTGCTACTGAGTAGTAAGTCAGTCATCATCGAATTAACTTCTTTCTGGTAACAATACGTAACATTACTTTGTTCTGTTAAGTGGTGTAATAATAAATACGCATTGTCGTTTAAAAATAATATCTCTGACGTCATAAATTTAACTGACATAGGTGAATTAAAAGTAACACATGAAACACATGGTTGTATTCCATGCAAACCTCACACAGACACGTGATTCTGTTTTTATAAGTACTTTTTTTATTTTTAATGTATGGGTTAGACCTCACACTATAAGCAATTGATTGTACTTACAACGAAGCAACGAAAATCGATTACTTATATTTTATATACGCCATTACCTCTAGGTGCCATTTAAGGACGTGTTAGGAATATATTCCATTATCATTTTATGTTTTATCTTTTTATTTTCAAGCCGTATATACACTTGAAGGACAATTAATAAGTTCTCAGTAGATAAACGGCCGAATAGGTACCGTACATTGGAACCGCATTGAAAAGAGAATAAACAATTTTTATCAGTCATTACACTTTTTATTTAATTGGAGTGTTTACTCCGAGATTTCTTGGTGTGTTTGACTAAACGAAATATGTATGTATAATATACGTACAATGTGGATTTAAGTATCAGTAATTATGTGGTAAAATTTTGTTAATTAATTATTTAACAATTAATAGTTTAACACTGTATATAGTAACATGAATTATTATTTATTAACACGCTTGTATTAACTTCACATGTATGTATGTATGTAACGAAAACTTAAACGAGATTTTCACCCACTTTAAAACGTCAGATTAAACTGAAACATTGCACACTTATCAAGGACCGATGACAATACAACAATTTCACCAATTTGTCCCAACCCGGATCATCAAAAACCTGGATATTAAATAAATGTGTCTCACACTGGGGCATTCGCCATAATTTAGAATTTACTGAAAGTTACACATTCATTAAATCTCGGACCACACAGCAAAAAAATTAATCTTTTTCACAGCAGAAAGTAAAACTAAGCAACATATTTCATAGTGAAAAAATTATAGTTTAAAAGAACAAAAAAAATACGCTTTAAAGGGACACCGAACTAAAAAGTAAAAAAAAAACCAAAAACACGCTTTTATAGCAAATCAAACTGAAAAATGAAAAAGTTAATTATAGTTTTAAAAAACACGCTTTAACGGGAAACCGGACTAAAATGTAAAAAATAACTCTAACTAATGACTAATGTTATATACATACATACATAGACTAATAATATACTATTATGTCGCAATAAATTATAGTTAAAAAAAACAAAAGATGCGTTAAAGGGAAACCGAACTAGAAAGTAAAAAATAATGTTTAACTCAATTTTAACTAAATATAATTAAATGATTTTACTAAGTTTAAAATAAGAAAAAAGTGATTGACAAAAAATTCAATCAATTATCAATTGTTATCAATATTTCATTGATATCATGCACCAACTTTCGAAACTAAGTTTTGTAAACTAAGTTTCGTAAAAAGCATTTAATTATATTGTGTTAAAATTGAGTTAAACATTATTTTTGACTTTCTAGTTCGGTTTCCCTTTAACACGTCTTTTATTTTTTTAACTATAATTTATTGCGACATAATAGTATATTATTAAACGAGCAATTATTTATTGTCAATATTCGAAGAGAGTGGCTAATTTTCATGAGCCGTAGGCGAGTGGCGCAAGTCTCTCGAGTGTATAATGGCTATTAATTGCGAGTTGAGTACCATATTTTGTCCACGACCATTATACGTTTTTTTATCTTAAATCAGTTATTTTTTGGTTCTTAATGCGATTTTGGGGCAAAATGCACGAAAAATATTGCTATTATAAAACATATTACAGTATTACTGTAGTATTACAATATTAGTATAAAGTTCTGATTAAAAAAAACATACTTTTCTGCTGCTTCACTTGGAGCTTGTTTTTTGATAGAAACACTGTAATAATGCGAGGAAAAATACTATAGGAATATTACAAAATATATCATTATGGAATTTTAGATAGGCTACCTATTAGATAAGTTTCGTTTCTTTAAAACCACCCGGTATTATGGGTAATTCTTTATATCCTCTAAGATGAATTTTAACTCAAAGGCATTTGAAGAAAATTAGTAACACCTTAGTAACCTTATCAATATTATGTCGTACTAGGTACTATCGAAATAAAAAGTATGGAGCCCTGACTTTGAAAGCCCATATTTCTAGAACTGAGATTCCAAATGTACTGAAATTTTTAATTTTCCATTTTTCCGTCAATTACTTTGATATGTTATAAATACATTATTCCCGAACCAAATGATGTAAAATTTGGAAATAATATAGCTCATAATAATAAAATTATGAAATTCTATAGGAATAAAAACAGAAATAAATTTTCTATAGACAAGTTTATGCGATTGAAATTCGTTGGGTATTCTTAGAGGTATGAGCTTTCAAAGCCGGGGCTCTATAATTTTTACTTTGATAGTAGCTTTGATTATATTGTTTTTTAGCAAACCCCAATGCATTTGTTATTAAAGTGACACGTTGCTAATTACAAAGTTCTAAGAAACTAAATAATCCAGTTGTGTTTTAGTAAAATTATATAAAACGTAATTCGGTAGAAGATAAAATGGTTACTTAAAGTGAATATAAACGGGTTATTGTTCAAACAGAAACAAGTTATATGGAAAATAGGTTTCTCGAGTCGGGATGTATTTGAAACCATGAGTGTTAGTTTATATTACATTGTAGAGCGAGGCGCTAATTACTTATATGTTCGCTTCAATACAGAGTAAATATGTGTTATTTGAATTCAAATTACCATAAAATATTAATATTAGTGTATGTAATGAGATTCTTTCTATTCTATCTACAGTTAATATTTTCAACTTGATTTATAGTATATCGATTGGAAACTTTATATATATAACTGCAATAATAAACTAATAGTTAGTCTGAGAAAGCAGAGTTTGGAAAAGCACGACGTAATTTACTTACACTATCTTCTATCAGGTGTTTTGGTATTTAATCATGATATTTTGAGTATCAAATTTAATTTAAAGGTGAACGCATTTATTTTTGTTTGATCGAATTTCTGTTGATTTAAAATATTTATGATAAAACTGTTTAAAAGATTTAAAAATAAATATATTGGCTGGATAAATATATTTTAATTTCATAGTTACATATCTTTTCACAATTATAATTTAAAATTATTTCTCAAAAAAAAATGTACTGTTATTTAAATATTGTTATTGTTTTTTATTATTATTATTTAAATATTGTTAAAAATAAAATCAAATAATGAAAGAAAGATTATACTTTTTTCTATAAGTTTAATAAAACAAATGTCAGACATAAAATCATAATAAAATTTACATTCAAACCTTTATTTAGTTGTATTTCATTATTTTTACTATCTTTAGAACACAATAGTAAGCATTATGTTCTATTGTCTAATAAATTATCCTCTTTATTGTTGGGTTTCACTTTTTTACTTCCAGACATACATGGAAAACCATTATAAAATGCAAAATTTCATTATAATGAATAACTGCACATGACTCAATATTATAAAATATAATAGGCATTTGTCCTGACCTATTTTGTAAATGTAGAATTATTTATTAATGGGTCTAACGCTAGATTTAATTATAAATAACAGGAACTAGATATAAATTATATTTAACTCAATAAATAAACAGGAAACATATACTTACTTCGTTGATTCATGTAGGGATTAAAATCAAGGCTTGCATTTTGTATGAACGACCTTATACAAAAGTGCACAACAACAATATTAGAAATTCCACCCACAAGTAGAAGATAAAAACTGGTTTAGTTTCTTACTACCTTTAAACGTAAATATGTATACGCAAATAACGAGTAGATTACACGTCCTACTAAAATAAATGAACCCAGGTCAGTTCTGCGTTTTTTTGTATTAGTAAGGAATTTTAAAGTATGGCTTAACATATTCTGAAATTCTAAATGCAAATTTTACATGGCATCCGCAGAAATCTAAGCAAAGACAGGAAAATATAGAAATGAGTCAAAATATCATTAGCAATGAAAATGTTTACTGCTTACTCAAATTTCAGAATGCTGATAGAAGGATAGGTCGGTTCGGTTAGTTAAGAATTTTTGGAGAACTAAAAAATTTCGTACTTGATCCTAAATTAAAATGACAATAATGTGTCCTCGTACTGGTATTTTTCAGTTCCCTTCATGAGTAAACAATGCAATAAATTATGAATAATTGCCCTTAATAAATATTAATCCACATACTTTGGTGAATATTTTCTCCAAAATAATATCTAAATGCTTTGAGATACGATATAATATACCAGTTGGCCTTACCTTACATTGTGAAAAATTTGTCAAGGTGAAAAAGTTACGTTATCTGTCGCAAATTTAGTTAATTGCTAAAATTAAAGTAAATGTAAGGTTAAATTGTACAATTTTATTGTCAGAAGTGTGTGTGTGATAATTCAAAGTATCACCCATCTTGTAGTGGTAGTAACTTTCGCGAAATAAATCTTTATACTTATACTAGGAGTTAATATTGTGATATTTTAGACACCAGTTTGAACCTTTCGTAATATAATTTTCAAAAAGCAAATAAAAACCATGTTACAAATTATATCTGAAGGATTTTTATTTCTCAAAATGTTTTATAATTATTACTTGCCTGTCTTGATTTACACCTAATGCTAATTTAATTAATGTCCACAATAATTCTTGGAAATAATAAAATTATTGAAGTAATAAAATTATATAAAGAACATACCGAAGAAAATAAAAGGATATCTCATTCTCATCATTCGCAGGTTCGCAAATACTATACAGAATAACTGTATATAAATAATCTTGATAGACGAGACATAAATATAAATATAGATTAAACATGATGTACCTAAATTAAATTTAAACAAACAAATGTATACATAATTTTCAGAGATTAGATAGTGGGGCTATTAAAGGATTATGAGATAGCTGATATTAAAATGATATGTTTTTAACGAAAGTTTTGTCGATATGTATCTTTCATAATGTATAAGATTCGAAATTGCTAAGTAAAAAACACATCATATTGCATAAGTAGATTAGTGAATATTTGGCTAACTGACCTTCAGATTCTTAACAGTTAGAAATATTATGTCACAACGTTTTGTATTGGTTTAACCTAATATGACACGTACAGTCGCCGCCTCCCAAAATTGCACGACTTTTCGTTGCCACAGTAATTTTTCTCGTTTTTCGTTAATGTAAAACGGGTTTTGTTCTAAAATTGTTCGGTGACGTGCAATAAGAATATTGATAATTTGTTTATTGGGTAAAAGTTTGGTAAATGAAAATATGAAAAAATTATATTTTATAGCAGAACCATTAGCTGCTAAGACACTTTCCAATCGCCTTGGAATCGATATGATTAATGATCTCACATCGTAACTATCCACAAGTTCTTCCCAAGCATTTTCCCAAAGCTGATTAGCGTTTTGAGGTCTGAAACGTTGATTATAAATATGTTTAGTTACGTAACCCCAAACGTTTTCGATTGGATTCAAGTCTGGACTTTTTGCGGGCCAAGGTAAAAGATTAATATCATTATGACCTATCCAATCTCTTACTGTTCGTGCGGAATGAACTGGGCAATTATCCTAGTAATTAAAAATTGTAAATAAGTCCTAAAAAGTATCATTAAAAAATTATTCACCAGCTGAAAGAAAAAAATCCCAGGAAAATTTGCGTTACTGATGGTAACATCACATTTTCAAAAATATTTAAATAATTTAGTGCTGTAAATCTGCTATCAATTTTCCAACAATTCAGAGCCCATGAACACACCATCCATGCCCAAACGTTTATTGAAAAGCGCCCACTGACATTGATGGACCTCGTATAATTTTCCTGGAACCCAGTATATACGGGTATATAAACACGGAGCCGTCCACTGTGACAAGATTGAAATGTTTTTTCATCAGAGAAAAACACATTGTTCCAAAATTCAATGTTATTATCTATATCAAGTTATTTGCAAACTCGATCATTCTTTGCTTGTGCTCATTTGAAAGAAAAAATTTAGAGGCAGCAGCACAGTTCTTTAAAAGAGGCTGTTTTAACCATTTTTGTACAGTCCTAACATACCCTGGAAACAATGTTTCTTCTCGTGCATTAGCAGCTATTTCTAAAGGATGTTGTTGAATATATTCAATTAGAGCGTTATCTTGAATTTTATTGGAAACTTTACCAATTCCTATTCTCTGTATTCTATGTTCCTGGTCCCATGTCTTTTTAATTTTAAATATGCAGCTTTTGCTAACATATAAATCAGTGGCTACTTCAGCCAGGGAAAAATTTTCTTCAATTTTGGCTATAGCCCTCGCCGTTTGCACATCATTTAAATGTCTTGGCATTTTCTATTAATATTCTGGCAAGTTAATTTATTAATATGACATAATGTTCAGAGTTAAATTAAGTATAAATTGACTAATTATGAGACGACTATGATTCAAAGTCACAATCAAAGTAGAAAATTATTTTCCACTTTTGGGAGCCGGCGACTGTACATCTGACACGAGATATGCTTTAATTATTTTATTAATAATTAATTATTGTTCTAAATTCATCCAGAAGAAAATATTATCTCCGATAGGTATATAATTTTCGCGTAATCGAAACAACGAGCCAATCAAAAACCACAAAAATACTACATATTATGTAATTGTTCCTCTGTACATTTCAACCACAAAATTCATAGATATAATAAAAAATTGTAAAATTTGTCATTGTTTAGGTTTAAATGTTTATTTATCTGTGACAATCAAAAAATCACCAAATTAGTTTATAGATTTTTGATTATATTTTATTATAACTCTTATTACTCTACTTTAGGAAAGACCCCAAGACGAAATATGCTTTCGAAAATAGATCAAAGGGGAGACTTCGAAGAAGACTTCGAGGGAGATCCTCAATGCGAAAATAGAAATGTGCAATAATTGTTGGCAACATTTTCCGTTGTTAAAATAATTAAAAAATAAACCGTTGAACTATGTTGTTCGAAGGAAAACTAAGGACCCAAACTTTACTAAGGACCGTAATTTTGTAAATTTTCAACTTAGAGATGTGCAACAAACGGCATTCGAAAGAGAATAAGAAGAAGAAGAATGTTTAAGACGTGTTATTCAAGCCTTATTTCAAAGAGTTCCTTCCAAAGTCCAAATCAAAACCTGTGACACCCCTACTAATATCGAAAGATGATCAGATACCATCCAACGTATTTTTTCATTAAAACTTTATCTTATATTTCATAAATTCTTTCTGCATCTGGACTTTCATGTTAAATATTTCTAATACTCATGCCATTAAATCACTTAATGTCTCTCAGGATAATGTTGTTGAGAATGTTAATGTGTTCGGTAATAGGTACACCACATGTCTGGCACATTTTAAATTTTATTATAAATTAAGTATTATAGCGACAAATTGTGCTCCTTAACAGCCGTCCGCCTAAATTGTAATGTGGCCTACTTATCCAGTGCATAAGACAGGAAGCGGGTCATACAAGAGATATTGGGCACTAGAACTACTATTACTGTTCCTGATTATAACACCCAAAATGGCGTGATTAATTCTTCACAGACAACACAAACCTATTCTACTATTTATATTTGTTCTATTTGAATATATTATATATAAAAGCATTAGGCATACAGTTATCCAGAAGACGTTAAACTTTAAAATGCATAGAATCTTGTAGAATCTATTAAAACAACTACTTTTCCTAGCTATATGCTAGAAAATATTGAATTACACTTACAATAGAATTCTGAAGCATTTAAAGAGGGAGTGATACAGAAATTGCTTGCTTAGTCAAAACTAAAATCATTTGTTGATCTTATGTATTAATTGTTATTTCGAAATAACAATTAAGAAATAACAGATCATCTGCTTACAACAGACAAGGAATATAAAAATTATACACAATGTCATTTATAAAGATAATAAAAAACAATGGACCCAAGATGGAACTCTGCGACACTTCAGATTTTGTTACAAACTGTGTACTTTTCGCCTCAGCGACATACGGTATTTGACATACGGTATTACAATACGTATGACGATAATCGATTTTTTTGTTTGTTGAGAAGAATATCAGTAGACTATCAAAAAACCCAAACCGAGCAATAATGTATAGTAGTAGCAAGTTTTAAAACGTCAATTTGAAAAGGCAAAAACCAAAATTGACGATTCTTGACGATTTTTTCGATATATCTAGAAGAGTAGATAACAATCCACACTCATAAAAATATGAATCGAAAGATGTTTTTATTGCTTTTTATGTTTTTATTATTCCATACAACTTTCTGATTCAACTTTGTCGATAAGAGCTTTAGTTTCTTTATTTACGAAAACCCGTTTTTTTCATCTTTACGATTTTTTTAAGTAAAGTTCGCCATTAAAACGCCAAGGGAAAAAGCTTATCTTTCTTAAACCATTTTTTCCATAACACCATATTTTTCGTTGCCGGGTTTTGTTACCTATTTCATTGGACTAGAAAAGGCCAAATCTGCGCGGTAGGGCATTATCTTCATAAAAACAAAATTCTTGTCAATAAATGACAGATAGGGAAGAACATGTATGATTCTAGGATGGAAGTATTCAAGAGGTAGGTAATCCTGCGCTTAAAAAAAACAATTCGGAATGATCATGTAAAGAGATACCAGCCCAGATTATAATACTGCCTCGCCATTAATTATATCAGATATTGGAAGATACTCAGTATTTATTGTCAGAATTTATCATTCCCATTGTCTTCTATATATCAGTGCACGACCAAAACTGCGAAGCACCTGAGAATAACAGGATTACTCTCACCCGAATTAGTGCAGAAAAGCAAGTCATGTTCTTCCATCTTGAAGTTAAACCATGTCGGTTTGGTCTCTGAACTAGATCTCCAGGCTCTCTACAACTGTTCTGGCTGACATTACGACTCCATGAACGTCAGCTAATCATATCAATAGTTCACACCATGGCTTGATTGGTAGGTGTTACGATGTTTCGATTTCTAAGTATCTACAACCGTATCGAGATACCGATTGCAGCTGCCTAGAGAACTAAAAACAATATTATGAAGAACTAGAACTAGTGTGAAAATTCAATGAAAACAGATATATAAAACCAGTTGTTAGTTGGTAGTAAATAAGTTGAAGTGGGAGACGGTAGATGATCCCAGAGACTGGTATCGTCTACCAGGCAGGGTAATGAAATAAGAAATAACATGTATTATAGCCGAGTGTATAGCGATTTAGTCATACATAAAATGGGTTTACTATAACAATTCATTGCGTATCATAAACGTCGCTTTTATCCACATATTTTTTTACTTTGAAGTCTTGGTACTTACCTAAATTATTTTGAATATAGAGTAATGGTTTTATTTTTAATTTTCAATTTTAATAATCATCCTTAGTGAGGCAAATGGGCGAGGAAATTGAATGGCATATTCGGGTCGACATACGAGAGGGAGAGTGCAAATAAAGAGTTCAACCCTTGATTCAAAAGAAAAGGCGCCGGTATTTTATCCGTACGTACCCTATTTAGAATATAGTACATACATACCGTAAGTCTGTGCAAGGGGCTGATATCGATCGAACGGATGCATATTACGTAGTAATTTACGTAGTTTGATAAGTAGGCGAACGAGTGGTGTGGTCGATATTAGCTTTAGGCATGTTAACACGTTCACGGCCAACTGTCACATATGTGTGACGTACGGTTTTTCGCAAATACTACCGTCACTCATATGTGACACAGATCAAACGCTAGTTCAATGCGAATAAATTTGTAGTAGTTTTACGGAGGCAGGCGTGCTTTGGGGTAGGTTTGACCTAATGTACGGCATTCATTTGGGCCTTGTGGTTTCAAGATAGGGTATCATTTTGCAGAACATAACCTTAAAAATCTATACTTGTTCATATTTCGCTCCCTCTGTTTTTTACAGAAATGTAAGCTATGTACGTAACGTATAGAGTATGAACATTGTCAAAGAAAGTCACTTATTTTATTTCCAATTATATATTTAATATTCATTTTAAATAATGTAGTTTAATATACAATAAATTTAAGCATGGACTTTAAGCTTGAAGGGAAGCAATGCTCCTCTTTCCTCCAGTACCGCACCACAAGACACAAGTATATAAGTTAATACAAATAATGGCAAATAAAGCAGTCCGTACTACCAAGTAGTACAAAGTACATCAGAAACTTTCTTTAAATGCTGGCTTTCAATACTAGCTATGTTTCATAATATGGGTTCCACCTCGGATTCTACACTATATTCGCATATTCTAGTTTTTAGAGTGCAAAAAACTGTTAAATAATGTCACGTATGTCGATTGATTAGAAAAACTACGAGAATTTTTAATCATAAATCCTACATAGTGATCTGGAAAGTCACTAGTCAGTCATATACACTCAATAATGTCAGCTTACGAGTTCTTTTATTGGCATTGACCGCGTTAGATTTTTATTACTTGTCTTATAATCATGGGTATCATGATTGTTTTACGTTTATAAAAGAACAAATCACAATGTAAAATGTTTTTATCACACTATTTTGCTATTAACCTCGATATTACTAAATTACTAGAAAAAATCAGATACATGTATTCCTCTGATAATACACAATCGAATCTTTACAGTTATACATAGAGTTTATGTATAATAATTATGTCAGCAAATTAATTTAAATACTGACAAACTTGCAGTAATACTACATAAAATTATATTGTAATGTATCCCGGTAAAACACATTTACGGGCATCAAGCCTTATGATCGACGCCGGTTGCTCTATGCCATATGTTTTCACACGTGATCACAAGTTTATTTCAAATTTTTTTATAAAATCCATCTAGTCCGTAATTCACCAAAATCATCTAATCCGTACAGTATATCTAGGTTTACCGTGTCGCCGAAATTAAATGCAATATCATCAACAAAAACAAATATAATTAACTAATAAATTACCTAAAAAGCACGCATTTGGAACTATCAAGCGTTTCTTAGTTATATATCATAGGAGATATGTAATTTAACAACAAAATATTTCTGTTTAATTTATACTGCGGCCCAGTCTTGGATAGCAAGTAGGATTCAACCCACGGACTATCTTAAGTTTCACCAAATAGCTAAAATACTACGCATGGGGTCAATGACACCGCGCTAAGCCTTATGTTTAATGATATAATATATTCGAAATGAACGGAAATTTCGAATTACTAAGGCATTAAGAATTTCGGTTTATCGCTTATATTGTTGATATGGTCAGTTTTTTGTTTACAGGTATTCCATTAAAGCGAAACAGTAAAACACAATAAGAAATAATTAATTTCTTTTATATGTATGTAGTTACACGCAAAATCTTTCGTAATAACGCATACACGTATAATATCACAATTGTCCCATATAAATGCTTTGTTTAAACATAACATCTAGAATATACACCAAACTATTGTAATGTTAGTTATAGGATTTGGTAGAGATGAGACATGCAAGCACATCTATTATACACCAGGTTATCCTGCATTATTTCCTATCTCTACTCTATTTATATAAACTTATAATTAATTTGTATAAATACTACATAATATATCAGTAGCGGCTGAACCTACCGTCTCGTCGCATTCCTACTGATTCATGTCAGTACCGCTCTGCGTTGTCATAGCCAAAGAGGAGATATATCTCATCTCTGCCATCGCACTGTATCGCTACCATCTCGCTGGGCTGTTTGATTTGCCATCGGTTAGCGATATAAATTCAACCAAGACGTCTCGTCGTGCCTATCTGACCTATAGATTGCCAGAATATCGTATGTATAAATGATCCCTTCCCTCGCTCCCATAAGCTTCACTATGTTGCATTCCGGTGGCAACCAACCAAGTCAGTATCTGTCCAGCAGCGGTGTATATGTTTATTACTTTTTAAAAAACTCCTATTTTACTAATGGTTATTATTTCTCAAATTCAAATAGTTTTTGCTGCAAATAAATTTGTATATGAATATTAATTATTTATGGCGGATAGATAGTATAACCGTTCTTGTTATTTTGTTAGTATTCTATTTTTGCTATATTAAATTGAAAAACAAGTCAAACTACGAGTATTCGGACAGCGAAATATATATACTACATAAACTAATCGTAAAACACTTATAGTTATTTGTCCATGCATTCTAATAAGTTCCCATAAAACCAACCACATTGCCAAGAGCCAGTTTATGAACTGCATTTTACGTTGTTACGTTTCCTATATGCATAATGGCTAACCTGATTACGTACCTATATCAGTCACACGCAGTGCCGAAGTGTATTACTTATTTATAAATAGGGTCTACCACATATTCAAAAACGTTAAAATAGTAATGCTAATTTAATGTGTAAGTCATCTGTACATACATTTGCTTACAATAGATGATTCATTATAAATCATAAGGACATATCGAGAATTAAAAAACTTTCATGGGAATGTAATTCCTGTAAAAGAAAGTAAAAGCTCTATGGTATTGATTATTAAAATTTGAATGCTACGCACTACAATAATAATGGCACTTTTAAAACTTTAAATTTTAATCGATTCTAATAGATTTTAATCATTTAGTAAAAAAAAATTTGTTTTGGTATTACAAACAGACACCTCAATTTTATTTATTTATATAGATTTCTTCTAAAGGAGGAGAAATCGACTAGGATCGATCGGCTCGGAACGGTATGATCGGAACAGCGTATGCCGCACACTGAAGCGGCAGTATCAGCACAGTTCAGTTGGACTCCAGCAGCCATTTAGTATAAACCCCAACAATTATACATATACTATTTTTAAAAAATCCAGTTCACCAGTGCGCGCCCTGCTTAGTATGTACATTTCAATAGCTTTTATTCTTCAACGCCACCAGCGTTTCGCTCGTGGACATACTCTGGTCAAATCATCAGAATTGTCTGCGAAACGATCAAACACTGGGATGGCTTAGAGAAACCGTGGCTCGTCTGAAGCTTTTGCGTATTGTCCAACTGCCAAGGCTGACAAAGGCTACACTCTGATTCCCTGTGAAAGCGAAATGCGACCACGAGGAAAAGGAGGCAGTAATCGCCTATCAGGTGACAACCCGATGGTTAGCGTGCGTCGGTGGTGCCTTTTCCAGCACGAGGCTAAAGATCCGCGAGGAAAACTACTCGTTTTCGGCATAGGAGATGACGACATCAAAACCCTCAGGGGGGAGATCGATGAGATGCACTACCTCTTCCAATCACTCACCTTGAAAGTGAAGACGAAACAGCCAACCAAAGAGGAGGAAAGACCTTCAACCAAACAACCCCAGCATGAGCAGAGGATGGAGACGGAGGCTGGAGAAGCTGAGCTGATTACAGCCACCTCTCCAACTCTATCAGCTTCCTTAATGGAAGTCGTCTCCCCTCTAAACCGAGAGGGAAACGACTACCCGTCTAGGGACACCCCTCTACCGCCCACCTTGTGCATCTCAATGCCTGGTACAAATAACGTAAAAATAGTGCAGTGCAACCTCGAGGTTGAGCAGGATGCATTGGCGCTAATTCAGGAACCCTGGATAATTAAAATCAGAATATCTAGCTTAACACGATTAAATGGTGTTATTTTCAGAAAATTGTAATGTATAATTGCAGGCAAAGCAACAGCTGTTGTTGTGGCATCAGTTTACCTCCCCCAAGATCAGAGCAGTTTATCACCTAGGGAAATGAAGGAACTGGTGGCATACTGCCACACCCAAAACTGGGAATTAATCATGGGCTGTGACGCCAAAGCACACCACGTGACCTGGGGCAGTATAGACAACAATGCAAGAGGTAAGTCACTTTATGGCTATATTAACGGTAGCAATCATATATTATTAACAGCAATCATATATTATATAATTCAGCAATCATATATTATATAATTAACAGAGATTGCACACCGACATTTGTGAACTCTAATAGTCAAACTAAAATAGATATAAGACTGGCTACATTGAATATATATATCCAAATTAATCAAAAACTGGCATGAGCTTGACATTGTCACAATGGCAGACCACCGGTGGATTAACTTTCAAATTAACCATGATAAAGCACCAATGAAAACATTTCGGAATCCCCGAGAAACCGACAAAGATAAATATCGAAGTCAACAACTCGGGAAAAACTCGACGTGCTCAATGAAAGTGGAAGAATAGAGGAATGTACAGAGACACTAAAAACACCCATGAGGAAAGCTTTTAAAACATCCTGCCCGCTCAAAGTCTCAAGAGCCCCTGGGGAAGCTACCAAGTTCCCTGAACTTTCTTTTTACATGCAGGGATATTTGTAGAGATAACTCCAATATTAAAAATATATTCAATAAAACATTGAGTTTACATTCGATTATATTGGTATATTTTTTAATGTTGAAACTGATAAATAGAATTATTATATTAATTTACATGATCTGATTTATCCTACACTAAATTAATACAATGAAAGTTTTTCATAATAATATTAATGAAGTACATTCTCAACTATTGCTTAAACAAATAATTATTATTTTAAAAAATCATTCATCTAGGCCTTAAATTAAATATTAGGTACTTTCAAATAGTATTAAATACCACAGTAGCTACTATTATTGCCCTAATCTGTCGTTGGTGTATATTAAGATAACCTAGTTGTGCCAAGTGCCAAGAAAGTCTGTTTACAAGTAAATATAATAAACTATTAGTATTAGTAAATCCAGAGTCCTAAGTAGCGTTAATTTAATTAGTAAAATTTATATTTAAGTTTATTCTATTATTTCTATACAAAGAGAAGATGACTTCTATTTACATTTTGTTTACCCTAAAAATTATTTTACCCTCTGCCTCCATATTCTATAATTTCTATAGTTTATTAGCTATGTTTCTTTGGTTATATTTTCTGAGAGCAAGACGAGGGGCTGGTTAATCATATTCCTTATTATTGCGCAGAATAAATTTTGATTTTCCTTACAAGATTTATTAAGAGCGTTCTATAGTAGGTATAGGCTGCCATATTGAAATTAGTAAATTCAGTAAAATTGTAATTCAGTAATGGTCCGGAAGATGATAACAGTTTACTTTTGTGATTTCACCCAGCATGCCTTTTGGAGTGAAAGCGTACCTTATGATAACAAAGAAAAGCATACACTAGCCCGCTGGACACTTTCCGTTCATATTATTTTTGTAAAATACGTGCCCTTTTATCAAAATAAAGTTAAAACAAATTTTGTCTTATAATAATCTTATAATAATAGTCTTATAATAATGACATGCAAATTTTCTACATTTTCATGCTGCATGTCGATGAAAAGTCGAAGAAACTTTGTGTCGTAACACTATAATATATTTTTGCTGCAATTTTATATTTTGTAGGATTATAATATCAAAAAAAAACAATTTTAATATAAGTGTAAAATTAAGTGTAACATTTAATATATAAGTGTATAAGTGTATAAGTGTAACATTTTATATAAGTGTAAAAAAAGTTGAAAATTACATTTTTTATTATCTTCCGCTGTTTAATGAACCTATTTTTGGCAAGTCGCTTTAGAATGAAAGTTTCCACCATTCTAATAGTCCAGTCATGTGGTGAGGCATAACACAAGCGACCCTCAAAAAACAGTCAAACAATCAAAAATCTGGCTGTGAAAACTGTGAAAAGTGATACGTTTCCTAACGTCAACGGGTTTTGAGAGTGTCACTTTAAATGTCAAAATTGGAAAGAAAATATTATGAAACCTAGAATACAGCTCAACAGATGTTGTCAACCGTTTTTCCAATCAAATCCATTATTACTCACGTTATGATTTGACTTGATAAGCTGGTGTGTATTTTTTTCAATCCCTAATATTTGTTTTCTCATATTTTTTTACTCTTTCAGTAATATTCTTGATGGTATTCCCTTCATTCCTTATTATTTAAATATAGGTATTTTCTATTTGTCAAATTGAAGTGTGTTTGAAATAAATTTTTATACGTATTATTGTTACTTAAGATTGCTAGAAATTGTCACTACGTGTCAGAAACCTGAGGCATTCAAAAGTGAACCACTAAACGTTAAATGTTTAAATATACCTATCTATGCTGTGAATCAAAATTAATTGTGTACAATTAAACAGAACAAGATGTTCGAGAAATACATTAAGTACAATATCAACACAAACATAAATTATTATTGTCGAAAGGTAACAAATACTGATAGAAAACCACTTAGTTGTTGAGGCAAAAAATTAAAAAAGTTAATCATGTTACAGCTGGAGGTTATCATAGATACAACACATAAAAAATATTCCAATAATGCAATTCATACAGTAAAAGCATTTTATAATTTATATACCACTGGAACATTGTTAAGCATGGTCATGGTCATGCAAATTCTATAGGTTAGCATATTTAACAATTTAGACTACTAAAGACGCTATATATAGAGCCTTATGCTTCAATGGGGTTTAAAGTTATGCAGATAATAAATGAGATAAAATAGATGCATCAACAATTTAGTCATTTTAAAATGTAGTTTGGTAGGTAGTAATCTGCAAAACGTATTAGCCACGGCCAAATAAAATAAGGAAAACAAGTACATGACGTACAACAATACCATGTTTGTGTGTATGAGTGGACTGTATAATACGTAAATTATACCATGGGGATATTCACTAGGGACAAATGTGTTCACCATAAAGTTCATAATTTAGTAGTACTGCTGGTATTGTGTCAATAGTTTGTTCTATACTACACAAATCAACAGTACGAGTTGCATGTCACATTAATTTCATATTCAAAAGCTAGATTTCTGTAGCACACTTACAATCCTCCTTAATTTTATTCAACAGAAATATGGCAAACTAGAGACAGATTATATGACATAAATACTTTATTGCTAAGGGTCATGTGAATATTTAAACTATACATTTAACAAACATCGAAAATATCTTTGCAAAAGTGTGCTAATATGTATGAAAAGGTTATAAGCTAATAATTGTTAATTTTTTTTACATAATAAACCACATTTCGGGGGGCCTGTTTGAAAAGGAAATACGAAAAAGGAGTTGTTTTGAAGGGGAAGACGTGTGTGAGAGTTCATGATAACTGTCGTAAACAATACACAAATGAGAAGTTGTTCAAAGTCTATGTGAAGGGAAGTCTCAGTGCTGGAACTTCGAATAAACGCTTGCAAAACGATTGGAGATAACTCGAGAGTTACCTCCAATCTCTTTCTAGAGAGCGCGATGACGACTACGAACGTTCTATAATTCGTCGAATTGAAGCATATACAGATCTGGCTGCTGCAGAGGCATCATATAAAATGTATGAAACAACTTTGTCACCGCCAAACCATCCAGAAAGACAAGAAACGTTGCAAGTCTTGATAAGATTGACGGTGCTATGCATAAGATTTTTACATTCCTTGAAGATTCCAAAATGATGAGGAATGCCAGTTTTCTATGGATGAGCTGATGAAGCAAATCGAAGTAGATAACTTCCCCGATGTTCGAACTATAAGAAAGTAAAAAAGCATCACAGTATAGTGTTAATATGCATGATATATATATATATATATATATTATGATATCAAGTATCCGAAGTAGACCCACTGCGGCAGTGTGCTTTAAAAATATGGGTAGCAAATTGTTGGGTGATGCATGGTATAAGCCAGCAGCATAAATCTAAGGAAGAACAACGGCTTCACATTGGTTATATGGCAGCAGCCATAATATGTGGTGATATCAGAGCGACATAACGAATACATATATACGACATAACGAAATACCTACCTAACCTATATACTATCTAAGCGTCACAAATGCTTTTGAATACCATTTAATGTTGGAATACCAACGTACCTACAATTTTTAAATACAAATTTTGATTATCTTTTTTTCCTGGAAAAATCAAGGTGGCAAAGATCAGATTCTTATTCAGCACCTCCAAAAACGGTATATAAGCTACTGAAAAATTCTTCCCCATTTTTTGCAAGGTCCGTGAACTATATAATGACTGGGTTAAGGTTCTGTATAGCTATGTCAATAAGACCGTCGAGTTCCCACATTTTCTTCTACTATAACGTGATTTATACAACATTTCCATTTATTTGCAGTCATACGAGGAATAGGTTCACAAAACCTTGACGTTGTTTAATAAAAGGTAGTATTATTTTGAGCTACTTCTTCACCTTGTATTTGCGCCAATACCAATTCAATAGGGTTAAGTTCGCAGCGATATGGTGATAACCTTAATAGAGTTATTTGACGATTCTTTACCATTCATCATCTATAACGTATTTTTTAAACCATATATTAACATTGACTATCGTCAAAAGCTTCTTTTGCCATCGTTGTTTGGAAAGGAACTTTTTTCCTGATAACCATAGCAGCGCATACCAAATAATAACCTTTATATAAATACATTTTTCTATAAAAAAACTATTAATGTTTGATTATCATCTTGGAAATATCACTTTAGAAATGTAATACCTTTCCTGAAATGTGATACCTCCGTCTTTGACAGAAATACATACATCATTTAATAATAATATTCATACGAGCCAGCGAAGATAAGAAAACCTGGATCGTTGGATAAATTGATCGTGTCTTATGTTGCCCATTTATTATGCTCGAAACTGGAATTTGCATCAGCTTTTGGTGTCCCCAACTCGAACTATTACAAAAATCTAGCTTGTCAACCCTATACAGATAGATCAGATTCCTGTTCGGAAAAATTACACTGCCTATACAAAGTTATCGGTAACAGAATTTTTAGCAGACGCGTAGTTTAAGTTTATCCCAATATATATTATCATACACTATGTGCAACAACTACATAATCGTCATTGTCATGACTTTTGGTATTTTCAGCTGTATTCTAAATTTATCGCAATATATATATATATATATATATATATATATATATATATATATATATATATATATATATATATATATATATATATATATATATATATATATTATCATACACTATGTGCAACAACTACATAACCGTCATTGCCATGACTTTTGGTATTTTCAGCTGTATTCTAAAGACAGTTAAAGCTATTTTAGGAAGTCAACCATAAATCAATATTTAAAAATAATTGTGTTCTTAGTGTGGCTTGTATTTTATGTTCAAAGTTTGTTATCTGTTGCGTAATATTTACTTTTTGTATCTATTGTGTCTGTTATTTCGTATTTTTTCTAGTCTATCTATTATCTCTATTATACCTTACCTGATGTCCCGTACGTATACGTATAACATCTAGGTCAGTTGGACTAAATAAAATTAATAATGGCAGCCCAATAGTTGAAATAGTGGAACGATGCCTTATTTAACATTTAGTTTTAGAAGCGAGTGGAAGAATTGCAAAATTTTTGTTTATTTTAAAGAAACGCGATTTTTTTTTAAATTAATTACCCCGTATGTTATACGTTTTTCTGATATAACTTGAGCATTAGAACATAAATGCTTATAATGATTTTTTTCTACAGTGAAAAACAATGAACATATGAAACTTATAAGGGCAAACAAGTTTACTATGAAGAAACCATGGCCACCAAATATAACATAAACCTCTATATAACATTTTGGGAATGTATTGTTGATTATTCTATATAATTTATTTATTATTTTACCTTTCTGATTTGAAAATGAGGTTACAATTAGCAGAAATGTAATGGCGGTATATCCATTACCTAAACTTGAAACGGTAAAAGCATGTATTCTAATAACTTACTAAATATACTTTGTAATATACTTATACTTTGCTGTAATTATCTTTATAAACTATATATATCTATAAAAAACCTTTATAAAATAGGAGCCTATATTATATTCGCATGTAAATTATTGCATATTTACCTTTTTAAAGTGATCTGATTGATAGTGGTATTAATAATATCGACAACAGCTTATGCGCAATGAAATTAGAGTCTCCTAAATATTTGTCCCTACCTAGATCGCTACTAATAAAGTGGTCGTACAAAAAATGTTTCAGCCTTTAAAAGTCGCCCACCTCATATCAATAATGTATTCAACGAGATAATCAATATTTTATGACAGGTATAGGCCCGAGCATAGCTACACTCGAGGTTCGCAAATGAGATTTCGATTACATGTATCAATGACCTATAGATGAAATATTCACCTAGAAGTGTCTGTACATTTATTTATCCTTCGTCATTTGTGACATCATTTTATAGCTGCTCGGTATGTATAATATTACACACGCACACACAGCTGATTTTTATGTTTTATAACTCATATCCGTCGTCTTGCAGGAAGATAAGAGAATTTTAGCTTTAGATGTTTCACTGCAAAATTGTATTGCATGTTTTTTTAATAATACTGGAATCATCTTAATGTTTCATTAATAATCGATAGTATAATTTCTTTATAAGCATAATATGAACTATTAGGTATTAAAAATTAGTGGTTTTATAAATAAGCAGACATTGGCACATCAAACTCTATCGAAATAATTGCGAAGTCCATAGAAGATGTAATACAAAACTTGAAAAATAGGAAAGCCAGAAACGATACCTTCCGTATTCAAGATAAATCAAGGAATATAATACTAGTTGACTGGAAAGACTAAGATTAATAATATTTATGAAACTTAAATTAATTAAATTTAAAAAATATTATGTCTTTTCAATAATACTAAACATGTCATCAATTTTATCCAAAATTTAAAAAAATATGAGTCATATAAGTCAGAAATAAGTCATAATACATATCGTTGAATCTTAAAAATCAGCCATGCCATGCTAGTAAAAGTTCACTTTATAATAATTGTATTCTGTAATTATGTATTACCTGTTTAAGACAAAAAACAAAAAAAAATAAAATACAAGGCCAAAATGAACATCCGAAAAGATCTTTTTATTTTTGCACAAGAGCGTAGGTATGCTTGATATATATTATTTGTTTTATAGTATTTCCAAGCTTTGATTGTTTGAATTTTTCCACATTTTCTCAAATAAGGGATATATAAACGCTCATGATTTTCCTATTTTTCATGTTTTGGTACTATATCCCGCGAAGTGGGCTGTGGGTTGCGAATTTATTGAAATAAAGGTCACAAAAATAGGGATAACTTTGGATAAAACTTTTATCTTCTTCAATATACCGGGTGGCTTATATCTTGAAAAGTAAATACACTGAACTCCATTTGAAGTGGCCCAACAAAATTTAGGGTCAAATTTAAGCTGCCGTAAATTTCGAACCCAGTGGCGTAGAACTATATGATTTTTTTATTGTATAGGTGTATCGTTCTAGCATAATGATATATGTTGTGTACGTTTTCAGTTTTTTTTAAGAGATACAGCGGATATGTTTTTTTCGAAAATTTCAATTGCATACACAGGCTGTACTAATGGAATGAGTAGCCTAATTTAGCGAATGAGAATGAGTAGCGAATGAGTAGCTTTTGTAGCCTAATTCATGGGCTTCATTTCCGTTTTTGATTTGTTTTTTTAAACCCAGTATTTTTAAGCCACTGTTTCTGTAAAAGACACCAGTAAAAAATCTCTCTTAATTTTTTGTTGAAATAATGTATAAAATTTATTAAATTTTTAATACCTGCATGTGCCATCTTAGAATATACATATTTAAGGTGTTGAACACCTAGTAGGTAACTTAAAATAATTATATACAAATAAAAACATAAACCAAAACAGAAAACGAGGAAACTACCTCCTCTTGGCGTTAGCACAGCCTGGCAACGCCTTCCGTCTTCCAAGAACAGCCCACACATGTTCAATTGGATTTAGGTCCGATGATCGGGAAGGCCGTCTGATCTAGGTTTTTCATTTTCTCCAAAAAAAATATTTATATCTAGCTCGATGTGGCCTTGCGTTATCATCTACATAACTAAAGTTAGGTCTTCTCTGAATTAGACCGGTGTTTTGCATGAGTTTCTTTACTACAGGGAGACGCTGCTATTACACAATATGCCATAATTTAATTGTAAATTCATCAAATTAAAATTCGGTTTGGAAGTTTCGATCTTATTTTAATATTCGTTGTTCCTGGGTTCGACACTTTCATTGTGTATATAAAATTATGCCTGCAAAATAATAACATACCTACCTACATAACAATCTAAAAATAATATATTGATATAAAACCAGTACACTGGACCAGGTTAGATGTTAATATATTATTATATATTCTATTTTGGAATTTAAATAAGACGGTAGGTATGTGGGATAGCACAAGAGTATTTATATAGGCAAAAAATATATGCATATATTCAACTAAAATTCAAAGAACTGTCCACTTGGCGGCACTCAGCAATTCATATTGTATAAAATGTCGAGAGCGAAGCATTAAAATGCACAGTTTAAAACTATTAGGTAGGTAAATATAACCTAAACGTTGGCAAATTAAAATGTCAGAATAGACACGTATAAAACGTATGCAGTCTGGCAATAGACCAAAATGATACAATGGAACATTTTCCTTACTAACGATAAAATCCAGTTACAAGCGTTGTCATATATATTATAAAGGATCTACCAGTTTTCGGCTCCCAATCCTTCATTATTTATTAGATTTTCTCACTACCAAGCTTAAATTTTTTAATACTTTCTTACTAGAACATTACTTGATTACTTACTTACTTACTAGAACAGATTTATTTTGTAGATATTAGTTCCTAGTCATAGTTTTTGTTATTATTAATTGTCTCAACACTGAGTACCTTAATCCAAACATAAATCCAACATTTAGTATGTAAAGTTCCACTAGGAAATACTACCTAGATATCACATTATCTCAAATCTACCCGGCTCTTACATCAGCTGTCCTTCAATTGTCATGTAGCCTGGTACACGTCGATATCTGTGCAGGAAGTCCAGAAAAAATATCTTTTATCTTAACTACACTGCTGGTCAATAGGTTGGAATAAATCAAAATTGTAGTGTAATTTTGGATGCACATATCTTCTGCATAATATGGATATAAAAATACGGTTTTCTGGACGTATTTGGAAATTTCATTGGTAATAAATGGCCTGAATACTATGTTTCGATCGCGTTCAGAAAAGAAATATACGGTATGTAATATAAATTACAAGAAGTTACATTAGTCATTAGAACATCAGCAACATTGACAGTTTAATCCTAGTTGATCTGTCGTGATAGATACAAATATTGGAAGTTTGGTAAGGCAACTCGATAATTTCGGTAAAATTTGGATACGTCTAAAATGCACATCTGATTGTTCAACGATTCTCCAAATATTATAAATAATATGTAGCAGATGAATGAAGGGCCAAATAACATTTTCCTGTTAGTTCAGTTTACAAATACGATTTTTTCACAAATTATAACGCACATACCCACTTGCCCCACTCCACCTTACAAGGGACTATCTAGCCCCTACTTCACATACCGTCCGCAAAGTATGCTGAAAGTGCAAAGTGCGGAAGAATTGCGGCCAATTATTTAATTTAATAGTTAATAATAATTTAATAATAAGTCTAATTAATTTGCTGGAAGTTCTGCTAATTTCCCGTGCATCAATACTCGCCAAATATTGACCCAATTTAATCAACGTAGGTGCAATATTTTCAAATAGATATTAGAATTATTCCAAAGTAAAAAATGGGCACATTAAAAGCAATCCCTTTACGTGTATCTTCAAAGGGACATATTCAGCAAATATCTGAAACATGCCCAAAATATGTTGAATATAATGGAGATATCATATACATCTATTTTGTGGAACGAATTTTACAAAATTTATTATTGGGTAAATATTTCAACGAGACGAATATATTCGAGTAGCGAGTGTATTATCAAAATGATATACGATTCGTTAATGGTCATGCCAATAATACAGTATTGTAGGACGGAAAAGTTTTCAACATTAAATTTTATTTAAAAACAGTTCTGCATAAGATAACATTTATATTTTTAGAAATGTTATCCAAATTTTTCTGGGTATAGTATGTATGATATCTATATCGTGAAGTATTGTTGCTGAAGTATTTTGCTAAATTTTAACGGAACGTCACAGTTGACATTACACATATTTATAATAGTTATTTAGGCAAGTGCAAAAAGTAAGTGTTTAGTGTCAGAGTCGGACAACACCAACTCTTACACAATTTCACGTCTCGTGCAATAAACACTTTTTGTACGAGTTGCATACAATATTTTACGTTCATGCAAGATCCAAAAAATGTTTAATTTAACTACCTCAAGCATATTCGATAAAATGCCATATTTATTATTTAGCGATATTTTATTAGTATTAGTGTTCTATTTAACTGGCAATAAAGCGGAACATCCGATAATGGACGCAATCCCAATACCACCCCATAATGTTAATTTTTTAAATTTCTTAAATTTTCTCAACAACTATGGGTTTTTCAACAAATTGCAATATGCCGTTTTTGAAGAGCTCAATTTTTGATAGAGACGTCACTATTTCGAAGCTCGTGAAAATGCTTGTTTTTGAACCAGCAAGCAACTGACAGCTGTCAGTTTAACATTATAGTAAACAAACATTGAAAGATAACCTGAAAATAAGTGTGTCGTGTTGTGTTACATCAATATTTAATATTAAGTCTGAAATTCTACTAATAAAATCAAAAATGTTTCATCATTTCTCTCTCGACCCAATTATAAAGTCAACGCGGACGAAATCACGGACAGAAGCTAGTCACTTATAAAATGAGTAAGGAAGATACATTATTACTGCATATTACATTAATATATTACTTTTCCTATTATTTTGGTAAATTTATAATGTATCTTTTTAGTAAAGCAAATTAGTAACTTTTATGTTTTACAGTTTACACGTCAAAAGGTAAAATTTAGGGTTGCCCCTCTGAAAATATAATTCTAACCACTTATTTAGACAGGTTTGAACGTCAAACGTCATTCATTGGTTTGGCATGAAAACGTAGTGGTGGAAACCAACTCGCAGCTTATTAATATCGCTGCTTCGAGAAAATATGGACCTTACTTAATTCAATTATTTAATTGTATTATTTGTGCAGCTAGAACTCCAGATAATCTTAGTGTTTTATATATAAGCTTGCACAGTATTCGAACAGTTTGTTTAATGAAATATATTTCAGAAATATATCATTTTTCACCGCTTCTTTCATTTTTTGATAGTAAAATTTTATCAATGTGTCTAGTGATTACGTTAATATTATTAGAAAAACAAAACAAATCCATTTCCAATAGATACCCATTATGTTACACATTCCATACTACCTGGGCGAAAAGCCAATGAGCCTCTTGTAATGGATTTGAGGTATTTGCACTACAGTCTCAGTTCCACAGCAAAGAAAATCTTTTTTAATATCAATTTTGATGAGTAAATTCATGCGTTACCTTTAAGAAACATAAAATATCCGAATGCTGACGACTATCTCTCCCTTCACAAGGAAATGTTTAAAATTAAATACCAAAAATTTAAACATCGAGAATTGAAGATTCTACCAGCGCACTGTTCAGAATTCTCTAACAATTTACCTCATCATTTACAATAATTTTGTATAAATTAGTAACTCTAGGTACTTAACATAATATTTTTAAATTTAACATGACCATACCAAATAAATGTTTTTTGATAGTGTAAAAGTTTATCATTATCTATTATTACTATCTAAATATTATTAATATTTTGATTTGTTTTGTTATACTCATTTTGATTGAATACAAGATTTTTTTAATGGAAAGCGAGCCTGTTTATTAATAGATTTTTAAAGTATTCGTGGGTCTTCTTACAACAAATTTTTAAAATTACTCCAATTTGAACTAGTTCGTATGATTTATCTTATCTACTATAAAACTAGTAAAATTATTGTTTGTGGATTGAACGACTAGACCTAGTCCTACTAATTAAATTGCCCAGTAGCAAAACCCACCTTACATGGTTACTCTCGGATTTATGGTCATCCAAAGTTTTCAATCTTACAATATTTTCTAAAATATATTTTATAGGTGGAATCGAGAATAAAAAAAATTATAATGGAATATAAACTTTGACTAAATATTGCTCTCATACCCATAGAACCTAAATGGTGGACAAGAAAATATTCTTATTTAAAGAATCGTCGGTAAATATTATGGATCATGCTATTTAATATAATATTATGGATCATGCTATTTAATATAAATAAAATATTTTCTTGTACACCCTGCATGTTCTGTAGGTATTAAAGCAATGTTTAGTAAAGGTTCATACCCCATTATAGAAATATTTTATTATTCTTGACTCGACCTATAGAAAATATTGTAAGGCTGCAGGAATGAAATATCTGAAACTTTGGATGACCATAAATCCGAAAGTAATCCTAAAATCTGGGTTTTGGTAATTGGCAATTTAATTAGTAGGACTAGATCTACAATCCACAAAAATTTTAGGGAATTTCACAGGAAACGTTTTTTATGTGTATTTGATGCGAGGGGTCTTTCTGGCATTTTTCACTTTGTCAGGGCAACATCACACCCCCAAAGTAATGTGAACGGTTTAACCCAGCAAATTAATATGCACAGGAAATGTTTTTTTTTATTTCCTGTAAAATGTTGCACTTTTCAGATACGGGGTTGGCATTAAGCCATCGATATGCCGTCTGCATAATTTTAAATTCCTGATATCTGCTTGAACTTAACCAGAATCTTTGTTATAAATATGTGGGGCGCTAACCTTGAACAAACTTAATGTTATCCGAAGATAACATCTGTAAATAAACAGTGTCTATACGTGAACCTGCATATAAATAATACAAAAAATGTCTATAAAATCTTGAGCCGACGTAAAAATTTTCACTGAGTTGAATATGAATATATGGAGGTATTGTTTATAATATTGGAAGGTATAGGTATAACACTTTAATTAGAATTGAGAATTATAATCAAGAATCAAGTGAAGAACGTACTTAGTACCCTTTTCTTCTAATAAGCACTTACTTCTGTATAATATAAGTAATTCTTTGCATATATTTCAAGTACCAAGCAAATAAGTACGTACGTAATTAGGAATCCTCAATTACAATATTTCTGGTTATTATTTACAATAATGAATATAAGCAAATCTTTTCTCTCGGCCACTATAAAATTGTCCCACAAAACATATTTTTAAACAAATAAAACCTGTACATTTGCGATATAACAACCACTGTAACCTCCATTTGCGACAAATGTTTATACATATTTGTATTTTCAAGAACGTTTTTTGTCATTCCAAATTAAAGTTGATTTGTACTAGTTTCTTTAACACGATGATTTGCATTTTATTTTTGTCACTCGACTGTTTCATTTAAACATTTACAGACACGTAGCTTTATTTAATTCACTATGATATACCTTCCAAACGGCAATAGCGCTTAGCGGTGAGTTCTTTAAAAGCCATTTCAATACAAATTGCCATTTAAAAGAACTTTATTCGCTAAAGCCATTAAGTTATCTATATACAGGTTGTTGTTAACAGTAGGTATATCCAGTTGCACTGCTTTCATTAAATCGTATTAATGTGTGTATTATTCATATCCAATTGTAACAATTGCGTTTGTTAATTATAAACTTTTTCGTTAGCTGAGTGCAAAGGTGAGCATATACATTGGTCATATAACCGAATATATTTCATGCAGACAGGTAGGTATATCGATATTGTGTCATTCCAGACTTAAATTAATCAGTATTGAGTTTTGATTGTTTAAAATGAATTAAAAGCAGGGCAACAAAATGACCTAATCACACCAAATATTTATTTGAGCAGGAACATATTAGGATATAAAATATTATAAATTAATAAATACCTACGTAAAAAGTGAGAGTAGACAACAAGCTTCGATTACAACAGTTTATTTGTATACACCAAAGCTAACAATAACACGGAATTTTTCCATTGATGTCAGATATGCTGAATTATTCTTAAAGTCACTCTTAATAAATTTGAACACATTTGTTAAAATATTTTAGCAAGTAAAAAAATACATTAAAAAGTTAGTAAAACTGCCAGAAGTTTGAAGATGTTTAATTGACTATTATCGGCTAAGTAATTGGAATATGTTTTATAACGTATATTGTCAGAAGATACTTTTTTGTGGTTAATAATAATTTAAAGTTTATGTTCTCTGAAATTATGTTCCCTTGTATTTCTCTGAATTTATATATGGATTTGTGGTAATTCCTCCACACATTAATTTGCAGATTCCGCCGTTGGAGTGTGGAAGGCAGACATATGAATATATTTCAAGGATCACTAAAATACCAGTTTGATTTTTTATATGGCAAATAATGAAATGCTTCAAACTATGTGTGCTTACCTTTGCGGTTTAACGACCGGTCTTATCATAGCTGGCCTTTTCTCGTCCTTATTTGGGAGCCTTAAGTAGTCTTGGTCCCCCAGCAGAAAAAGATCTTTTGATATAATCATGGCAACAATTTGCCCCACTTCACAATTTTTTTCAAAAAATCACTCACTCACAAAAAGTCAGGAAGGCATATTAAAATGTATATTTTAGGGTTAGAGATAGGTATAGGAATAGTTTACGCGAAATTAACTTATCAGAAAATAGCTAACATTACGCTAGTGTTTTTAAACTATGAACACGTGCACAAGATGAAACTCTGACACTGTGTACCGACTACCACAACGGTTAACTTGTAACTACTGATCGCGGATACCAAGTCGTATAGAGTAGGCACTTGTCGCGGACGCCCTCACTTGTTCCTCTCTCTCTGTCTCTTCAATGTTTACCCTACATCGCACTCGTATTTTTTATCGGATTACCAGATTTATTCCTTCTTATCTCCTTTTTAAAAAAACTTTATTTTTATCACTAATATCAGAAGGTAAATCGTAATAATTTACAGGTGCTACTTATTATTTTTGGAAAATATATTTCCCTTTTTAATTATCAATATAAACATAAGTATTCAATAACTAACCAATTTGTCCAATTCGAGGTCCAGTTTCTTAAATTAACTATTATACATTAAAGTTACAAATATATCGGTGCTCAAAATGCATGTCAAGAAATACAATTATTTTATTATAATTGAATATAATTGAATTGAATTCAATTTATTATAATTGATTTTATTTATATAAATTGCATTAATTAAATACTATAAATTCATATTTTAAGAGCTTCATCTCTGTGTGTGTAGTTTTATTTTGCAGCTTATAAACTAAATTGCAATTATTTAGTCAATAATTAAATGTTAACTCTTATGAAATATATTTTTCCGATAAGATGAGATATCAAAGAAAAAGATGTAATCGATGTTGTTATGAATGTATAAAAAAAGTAATTTAAATAATGTTTTAGGAAAATACTAGAAACCTAAAATACACATAAGAATACGCAACATGTACATAAATAAATAATATGTAAACCCGCAAACATCTGACAAATCTTTGTTGAATATTTAAATATTATATATTATATAAAATATTATTTAGATACTATTTATATACAAAAAATTAATTCCATATTTTAGAATTTTAAACTAGCTGAAATATTACTTTAAAAAATGTTAATAGATAATTGGAAGGATGCAGACAATTGGAAGGATAGATAGATATTTTTCCGAGATGAGATATCAAAGCAAAATATGTAATCGATGCTGTTATGAATGTATAAAAAAAGGAATTTAACTAATGTTTTAGGAAAATACTAGAAACCTAAAATACACATAATAATAAGCAACACATAAATAAATAATATGTAAACCCACAAACATCTGACAAATATTTGTCGAATATTTAAATATTATATATTATTTAAAATAGTATTTATTATTTATATATAAAATTAAATTAAATTAATTGCATATTTTAGAATTTTAAACTAGTTAAAATATTACTTTAAAAAATGTTAATAGATAATTGGCTTAAAACAATAGGCTTAAATATATAGGCTTAAAACAAATCGAAAATAAATTTATATTTTCTATCTATAATTTTTATATTTATTTTTGTATTCAATTTAAAATTCTGGAATCATTTGAATTTTACCAAAAAATGGTGAAGGAGCTGGTATTAGCAGAGACGACTTGCACCGGCAGGCAACTTTATAATAATTTACGAACTGTGATTTATGGCTCATTTCTGCTTTATGAACAAATACTAATAACAATAATAATATGTTCGCTACCCAGAATATCAAATATTATTTGTTTTATTCATCACATTTTATTCACCGCCAACGTTCGTGCGAGCGCTAATAAAAGCTGTTGAAATACGCGAATACTCGTATATTGACAGCAATGTGTTAGCACAAAGTTAGCACAATGTGACTGTTAAATTTAAAATGCGAAATCAGGCTAAATTGCTAATCTTATAGTAGCCCATGTAAAAAATATAGGCTTAACTTTTCACGCAGTTAAATGTTCTCCTCTGTATATATGAAGAACTAATATTCCTGTCCATGACTTAATAATGGGAAGGGTCCGCTCTCTTGGATTTTGTGTTTTTGTATATTTGCACAGGTATTTTGAATTTCTCGATAAAAAATATAAATAACAAATTTGTAGGAGAATTTAAATTCTCTTCACAATCCTCATATTATAATCAATATTTTATTTAGCAATATTTAATGTCAGTTTTTTTGTGAAAACTTTATCAAGAACGAAACTCTCAAACGACGCCGACGTAAGATTTGTAAAAAAAATCGATTTTAGGTAAAGGAATACCCCAATTGTTTTTAAGATACATTTAATAATAAATGTGGGGGGCCCCACAGTCAAGGTGAAAAAAAACGTAAAACGTAAATTCTGAAACTATTCTACTACAACATGCACTACACTACAGCATTATTGGACAACATTTCATAAAAATCTAACAATAAATTAAGTGTATATTAAAAGTATCTTGCCAAAATTAAATAACATTAATATAAAATAATTATATAAATACTGTCAGAATCTTATAAAATGAGTAGTTGTCGGAAAGTGGATAATATACAGGGTATTTCAAAGCGATGGCCTATTAGACGTATCTGGAGAACAATACATTTTTTTTTTGAAAATTTTGTATCCTAGATAGGTGTCATAGTTGTATATTTAAAATATTTTCAACTTCCTGTCACTGCCGGTGCAACCGGAAGTTAATCAGAGTTTATTATGTTGGTTTATTTTTGTATGTGGCATGTTAATAATTAATAATGTATTAATTGAATGTATACTTGTTTGAATCGGATTTTATTCACAATTGTATTTTGGCACATGGCACATGGCATGTATTTTTTTGCGCGGAACTGTAATTCTTTCTCTAAAACAAAAATACGCTATGTTACTCCTTATAAGATCAGCTATCTGTCAGTGGAAGTCCGTCAAAATCGGTCCAGCCATTTCGTAGATCGGATTTTGTTCACAATTTCAAGGATTTTATTTTTTGCGACCCCCAATTATTTTTCTAAAATTAAAGTATCCTATGTTCCTATCCTATGTATCCTATGTTCCTATCCTATGTTAGTACTCCCTATAACATCAATATCTGCTAGTGAAAGTCCCGTCAAAATCCCTCAAGCCGTTTCGGAGATTAGACGGAACAAACAGACAGACAAAAAATGTAAAAAAATGTTTTTTTGATGTAAGTATAAACTTTCATATATTTTGCATTTAGTAAAAAGCTGTTATTTTGTCATTAGAAACAGACACTTAAATTTTATTTATCAATATAGAGTATAGAGTATAGATTATATTAAAGTGGGTACCTACTTAATACTATTTTAATACTGTCATTTTTAAAGTTATTAACAGATAACGACACTTTTCAGTAAAAATGCTTATAATTTAGAAACCGCTGAAAATAGGTATATGAACACATTAGGTATATGGATAGATGGGGATTTTTATATTCTCCCGAGTGTTCTATTTAAAAAAAAGTGACCTGGTTATTTTCAAAGTTGTCTGTACCTAGTAATTTTTTTTTGACACCCTGTGAAAACTATGGTGTATTTGTTTTACAAAACCAAAAATACCATCGTTTGTTTAATAATGTTAAAATTTGAGCTTTTCTTATTAATACACAATTATTGTGATTTAGTTTTCTGTCAATCCAGTTTTGGTAAAACAAGATGGCAAAGTAATTAATATATCTCAAGAACGGTAAGAGATAGGTAAGTATAGGACAACGTAAGTTATAGGACATTCTTAACCAAAGTTACTCAGATCCTAATGTAAAATTCAAAAATGTAATTACATATATTTGAAATAATTACATTTCATTAATTTTCGGTCACACCGAAAGGGACATACATTTTCTGATGATTACTTTGTAAGCGATGCCAGAGTTGACATATAAAAGCTGGTGTTTTACTTTATTTTACGTATAAATGCCCAAATTAGTTATTATCAATATTTTCAGTTTTATCAATGGAATTCGGTTTTTGGTGTAGAAAATCACTTCTAAAAACCTCAAGATACAGATTTTTAATCGACTCGGAC